>JAZDUH010000431.1:1912500-2302500 GCA_036419115.1 Scarus forsteni
ACAGAGCCACAGTTGGCTCCACGCCTCCGTCCACACTGTGTGACTCATAATTCATCACTTGTACTGATAATCTTTCTCAGAGTGTAGCTGTGAGCTGTCGTCCTCTGGGTCTTCATTACATGTGCTGTCAATCTCCACAACAACTATGATGAACGTGTGGGAATATTTCTAACCGTGTTTACCCAGGCATCATACTGATCTCTGTTAACATATAAGAAGTAAACAGCTGAATCGTGAGGCTGTGCTGAATGATTCAGGGTATGAAAAGCTTTATAGCAGGTTCTTAGGGTGTTATGGAGAAAAATACCTTTCACTATGTGCTGCTGAACCAAGGTCCTGCTTCATTTAGTGGAATGTAAATGTATGGAAAATAAACAGCAGTCAGGGACTTAAGTATAAATCATTGGAGCTCTCCTAAAAAGAATACTATTATTATTATTATTATTATTATTATTGTTATTATTATTATTATTATTATTGTTGTTGTTGTTATTAATAAAACTGCAAAAACAATGTAAACAAAACAAACCGTTGCACATAAGTAAAAATCAATATCTTTTTATTTGTTGTAAGTCTTTTGCAGCTCTCTGTACAGACAGTTATTGGTATAAGGTAATTGGGTCTGTGTATCCATTTAGGCCTTTTACTGGATGTGTGAGCTTTACAGTTTTTAGATATCATATGTAGAGTTCTCTAGTGTAACCGTCCTAATTGGCAAAAGTCCTGTGATGTTCAAAAGCACTGCAAAAGCAATCAATCTTTTAAATCAATCTTTATTTGCATAGTGCCAATTAATAAGTAATATCTGAAGACACATTACAATAGAGCATAAAACTCTTAATTTTATGGATACACACATACGCATAGATACATATATACATGTATAAAATACACTTATAGCCTACATATATACACAAATATATACATCCAATACCCAACATAAATCAATATATCAATCAGTCAATCAAAATTTATTTATATAGCACTTTTCATACAGAAAATGTAGCACAAAGTGCTTTACAAACAGACAAATGAATTAAATGAAGGATTTATAACCCAAACCCACTCCACCCAGCCCCTGAACCCACCGACACAGCAATCCATACACAGTGTTGATAAAAAGCATCATAAATAAAAGACAATAATAAAGCACACAGCTGTACCCAGTACGTACTGAGGAAACGCCATCTTGAAGGTTTAAAAATGAGAAAACACTGGAGGTTAGGTTAAAAGTATAAAATTAAATACATCATGAAATAAAACAAGACTTTTTTTTTTAAGTAAGAAGAATAAAAAATAACTTGAAATTAAGTTAAAGTATACATATATATTGTAATAATAAATAAATGAAGAATAAAATAGGAACACTAGAAAATAACATAAGGAAAAATAGAAAAGATTTAAAAAGAAAATATAAAAAAATAAGGTAAGATAAAATAATAAAAAGTGCCCTGTAATTAGAATAAATAAAAACACTAAAAGGTAATTCAGGTAAAAGCTCGACTAAAAAGGTAGGTTTTGAGTTTGTTTTTAAAGACATTAACATCAGGTGCAGCCCGCAGGTCTTCAGGTAGGCTGTTCCATAAGCGGGGGCCATCGTAGTAAAAAGATGCCTCACTGTAAGTTTTTGTTTTAGCTTTGGGAACTGTTAACAGAGAACTTCCTGAAGACCTGAGGGCTCTCGTGGGCTCGTACGGTCAAAGCAAATCAGAGAAATAGGAAGGACTAAGACCATTAAGAGCTTTAAAAACCAGTAAAAGAATCCTAAAATCTATCCTAAAAGAAACGGGCAGCCAATGCAGAGACCTTAAAACCAGTGTGATATAGCCAATCATGAATCCCTCCATCATGGCGGCAAGAAAAAACCTTCTGTTAAGCAGCAGGAAATCTTGAATGTGGATCCCAGTCTCATGATGAACAGCAAATCCACACGATGCTGTGTTGGGTGCAAGGGCGAAGGAAGGGAGGTAAGAGGAGACAAGTGGACTAAAGTAAGAACTAAAGTTAGTGACAGACCCATGAACCATAGACCTGTCGTCTGATTTATTAGAGGTTAGCCTCTTCAGATGCTGCATCTCGTTTTCAGGAGGGTCCTCATGTCTGAATGGTTGTGGAGATCATTTTATAGTAGTATAACCAACCAATAATATTCTCACTGAGAACAAGAATTATGGTAGTGACGAACTCATGGGTACCCAGACCACAAGTGCATCCCTACCATACTTATCTCTGTTAAAGGAATACTACACCCAAACAACGATTTGGCCTCATTTTCTATTCACCATCATGCTGAATAACACTGTGGAGTAGTTTTGGAACATCTAGGATGCAGCCGGAGATCTGGGGGGATCCTCGCTGTCCACTGACATTGATATCATGACTTAGATAAGAGCCCGAACGAACAGTGTCCTTAAAAGTCCACAAAAAGTCGGCAATATTCCTCCATACTGCTCGTGCGCTGTAATCCAAGTGTCCTGAGCGGGTAACGTCCACCATCTACTCTAAACAACATCATTTAGCACATGTTTATAGCCTAAACAGTACTACTTCGCATTTCTATGATACACTTACGGGTGCCTACGGGAGCCGCGGCTGACCAAACCAAAGGAACGCGCACTCTGCAATAACTAGGAGCGTAGAACAAGAAACAAGAACACAAGAAATCCCACATTCTGCTGACCCCTCTTGTGTCTGTCCACGGCTCCGTCGCTCACAGATCTCCCCCCCAGATCTCCGGCTGCATCCTAGATGTTCCAAAACTACTCCACAGTGTTGTTCAGCATGAGGGTGAGTAGAAAATGAGGCCAAATCGTTGTTTGGGTGTAGTGTTCCTTTAAGTATAAATGTGTTAAAGGCCTCTTGAGATGTGACATCCCATTTTCAGAGGGACCCCATATGTGGTGATAAAAATAGATACCATAGATGTATCAACCATGGATAGCGAGATCATGCTAATATCTACATTAACAGCTATAATGATAATGGGAATGAAATGGCCAAATATGTGTCATGTTTGTAGTTGTGGTTATTGAGGCCTCGTGACTCAACAGCAGCAGGCAGTCTAAATCAAGGATCCCAGGCCAGGCCACCTACAAGACAAGAGCCAGAGACAAGTACAGGAGCAAAAAAAGGGGCAAAGGCAGATGTTAAGAGAGAGTGTGAGAGAGAGATAAAGCCCAGTGTGCCAGATCCCCCCCCCCCCCCCCCCCCCCGGCAGTCTCGGCCTATTGCGTTTTAACTATGAGTCTAATTTATGGACTATTTTATGGACTATAATCTGGTCCTAAAAGTTCTATCAAAAAGGAATGTTTTAAATCTAACCTTAAAGGTAGAGAGGGAGTCTGACTCCCAAACTGTGGTCGGTACATAGTTCCAGAGATGAGAAGCCTGAGAACTGAAGGCTCTACCTCCCATACTAGGAGATTGATGGTACCACGAACAGGCCCGCATTTTGGGAGCGTAACGTTCCAGAGGGGTTATAATCAAGTTTTACCGTTGTGTCAATCTTGAATCTATTCAAAAATATGTCCGATGAACATGTACAGCACACACCTGATTTTGCAGTTACTGAATGGGAGTGGAGACAAGTGACAGCGTTTATATCATAGCGGACGTGGTGATTTAAAGGCGACATCAACTAACCCCTCCCCCTCAAAAAAACAAAACAAAAACAAGGTCACGCTGAATTTATCGACCCTTCGTATTTGACGAAGCTTATCGCCTCCGTCTTAAAAAGTATAATTCTCCATCTCTTCACCACAGTTGTGTTCTAAGAGAGAGCTCATCAGAACATAGCCTCGTTAAAACATTTAAAACAGCATCACAGGTGAGCTCACAGCTCTCCCTCTGCTGCAGGTCACAGTGACAAGATGAAGAAAACGAAGAAAAATCATTTCATGGAAAAAGCACTTTTTTGCAGATAGTGCTCTTATATGCAGGAATAGCCTCAATAAATTAGAGTTTCATTCAGGGCAAAGAAATTATTTTTTGCTTTTCTGTCCTCTGAGAGTGGAGGGTCACTGGTGAGGGTGAAAGGCGCACATGCGGCTCCGACTGCGGGGTGCACAGGCAGGACACATCCTGGTGGCCACAGGCTAAAGTGAAGGATAAAATATAGAAATTATCTCACAGTGTAAAACAAAATACATCGCTGATTCCTTCACATTCAGAAAAGGAAACACTTTTTTAGCATAGGATGGCACTGAATTATCAAGTCGTCCTGTGTTCGTGTTCTTCAAACATACCTTAGGTAAGTATTGCTCACTGCATGGTATCCAGAAAGGTAAAGCAGTTTTAGTAAAGTAAAGCTAAGTCTTGCTTTGTAGGCTAAGTCTTTTGCTTTGCTGTTCCGGCTGCGCTTTGCCCTCTAAATAACATCCGGTTCACAGCTGTGATACTCAAAATAGGAACGCGCCCCTCATAGAACCCACCCACATGAGAGGTTTGTGTCAGAAGAATAACCAAAGAAGCTGGAATCGAAACCAAAAAACCGAGAAGCGAAACCAAAAGAGAGAGAGAGGAGAGAATGAAGCAAAGGAAACAATTCGGAAAAAAGTCAAACAGTTTTCATGATAAGTGATATTTTTTGCTTTTGACAAGATTTTTTTTGGTTGAGTACGTTTTATTTTTGATTAAATCCATTTTATTAGTTTGAGTTTTAGAAAGCTTTGCTTTATTCTATTGGCACAAATCTGATTCCATATCTAATCTACTAAGATCCAAAATAAGTGCAAAATTGCATGTGCAAACTAACAAATTGCATGTGCAATTAGTGGGCATGTTGCAGGTGACCAACTATGACTGCATGCTCAATTGATGAAAGGTGCAAAGTGATGTCAACCACCTTCTATAAAGGAGGATTTTTGCGTGTGCTGCTGGCTGTCACCATGGAGAGTTTGGGAGAGTAGAGAGGCCTAAAATGAAAAATAAAGTTTGAAGACATGGAGTTTGAGGCAAACAAACACACTGGCAGTAACATTTTATGCTGTCTGTCATTTTGAAGGACAAGGTTGTCACTTTTCACTCATGCCATGTTCTTATCGATCATTTTAAATTTTCTTTTTCTGATTCCAATTTAGCATAATCTAAATGACAGCATTCACATAGTTGCACAGCTTCATCATCAATAACCTCTTATGTGAAGAGCAGTCTGATGGTTACGCACAGACGAGCTGGGTCCTCTTGCTTTTTACGCACTGACAGCATCACACTCTCCACACATTGACTGCTCCTCAACTCGCTGCCAGTGCATGGAGAGTGTGATGCAGAGAGTGTCAGCTCTGGCCATGAGTTTTTTTTTAATTATTTTAATAACACAGGTCAAATGACCTCCTCCGTGATTTACTTTACGCATGCATCTTCACACTGGATCGTCCCTCTTGTTCCAGTCCTACATAATGACTGACGGCCTCCAAGTCTTTCTGTTTTTCATCAAAAAATTCAGTCAGTTTTGGAAAATATTCAGTTAATGTGACCCCTGTTTGCCGCCATGATCACAGCCCTCCGTTCGTAACACTGTGCCCTTTTTTGCACCTGCTTTTCAAACGGACTAAATTTAGAGGCAAAACCACAGAGCACAATCAGAGTGGGTTTGATTGCTCAGTGATTACATTTACATCTCCGCCTCCTAGTATTTTGAACGTTCTGATGATCTGCATGTATCTACTATTCATAAAGGCAAACACGCCAAATTTTCTTGGTGCACCCTGTTAGTAGATCACATTAACTTTCAATTTTTCACATTTTTTATACAAGCAAAAAATAGAAAAAAAGGTGGGCAGATACAATGAGGGACTAAAATGAGAAGGATATTGATACATTTTTGGATGCCTAGATAACACAATTGTCACATTTCTCTGAATTTGAATTTATGAGAGCATAGCCCCATGAAATGAGGTATTTCATTTTTACTATTCTCTATATGGTTATGTAGCTGTATGGTGTAACAGTCAATGAGAGATCCTTTAAAATGATCACAACCAACTCCAATGATTATGAAGTGGAGGGGACTGATGGTTGCCATGGCTACAGTAACATCTGTGTAATATTTTCAGGATCTTCCATGAGATTCATAGACTCATACTTAAGTTTAAGGAACTGTTTTAATGGCACTGGGCTGAGGGAAAGGCCAAATATTTGCATCCATATAGTTGTGTAGGCTGTGAAGGTCCGCATTAATGATCCAGAGCAGTAGAGGTAAACAGGGCCTTGGTTCCTGTGAGTAAACCTGCAGTTCCTATCCCGCTGCAGAGCACCAGTTCAGACAAACTCTTGCATGCGTTTCCCACATCAGCATGGTTTGTTCTCTCTGATCCATCTTAATTGCCCAGCCTATTTGAAAATCATCCTCTGCTGTGTCTTACTGATTTAAAGGCTGTCTGTCTGCCAGCTGAGCCCTGGTTGTCAGGGGATGAGATTGTTATGCCGCCGCTGCCCTGTGGCTGCTGGTCGCTGATAGAGAGGCGTATCTGACCAGACAGAGGGGAGCCTCTGTTAGATTGTTGACTGTTCGGCTCTCTAGCATGTGGAGATAATGGGGGAGAAATAGTTTTACTGCAGCAGCCGGGCAATTAATATGATCACATACACACACTGTGGAAATCCCCTCAGTAACTTATTAGAGAAGAACAAGGCAGGCAGTACGAGGCCAACTGAGAGATCCATTCAGAGGAGCTTTATCTTTAGAAGGATTAGATCCCAATGCTGGAAATGTATGGCTGAATCATTTACAATGAGGCAATACTTTGAGGGAATAAGCTTAACAGTGTGATGGTGATGTGGCTCTGCAGTTGAGTCAATCTTAATATTTTAGATTTGATAAGCTAGCACTGTATTAATCCCTTTGGAAAACTCCTCAGGGAAATTAGAATTCCAACAACATAAATAAAAATAAATACAAACAAAACAAAATACAAAAAAATCACAACAAAAATATGAATAATACAATAAAATAAAAATAATTAATTAAAAAATGGGTACAGGCTGGCTGCTGCTCATTTCCATGGTAACACTTTATATTAAGGTGCTTGTAATAAGCCTTAATAAGCAGTAATTAAAAAGTTAATAAGCCTTTTAAAGAATTTATTAAGTGCTTATTGACATTAATAAGGCTAAATAAGTGTTCATAAAATGCTTTATTATATATTTATTAATGTTATTATCATACTGAAACTGATTGTAATAGCCACTAATTATATGTTAAAAATCAATTAAATAAGGCCTTATTGAATGCTTATTACCATTAAAAATGCTATGCAAGTGTTAATATAAAAATATTCATTAATATATTTATCACTTTATTTAACACTATATAAAATATTATATTTCAATAAGCCTTTAATAAGCCTCACGAAAAGGATTTAGGGACTTATCAACATTAATGAGATGTTGTTTGGTATTAATAATACTTGGGTAATGATAGTACTGCCTTATAAAGGTTAATAAACCCTCATATCATGCACTTATTGATAGTTAGCAATGTTGCTCTGCAGCTACTGGATCTAAAGAGGGAACACTGCTTTATTAGGATTAATAAAGTCATTATTATTCACTAATTAACAGTTAGCTGTGATGCTCTGCAGCTATTGGATCTAAAGTGGGAACACTGCTTTATTAGGATTAATAAAGTCATTATTATTCACTTATTAACAGTTAGCTATGATGCTCTGCAGCTATTGGATCGAAAGCGGGAACAGTGCTTGTGTCTTCTGCCTAGCCACTCGGTCCACTCGATAAGACAGAGATGGTCAGACAGGAGGCGATCAGTTTGATTCCCCCTCTGCCTCCAAACATGCTCCTTGATGCTCCTCCAGGCACGTTCAACATGTTGGGTGTGAGCACCTGTCCGTGGATCGATATACCACATGGAGTGATTGACAGTCATATGGTTGTAACCAAGCTCAGCTAGGGTACGGTAGGCCCTCCATTCATCAGTTATGACTGTAGAGCCAATCTTTATATGATGTGCAATCAGGGGCACAAGGTTCTGACGGCCCCTCATAGACCCCCAGAGACACTGAGCGTCCAATGGGCGGGACAAAGCCCAGCGTTTATCCAATGACCATCCAGTTTTCACAGTGGAGCAACCCACTCTACGCTTCCCCATCGAAGTCAGAAGACGCTCAGCGTCTGACTGTATTAAAGCGCTGAGATGCTGCGGGGATGAATGAGAAGGAAGTCGCGCCAGTTACCTGGTATAAGTAGCTGATTCTTAACAAATGATGAAGGTATTCTATCACATATTTAGTCAATGAAATGTACACACAGCAGTACATATCACCACTTTTTTTGGGGACATTTGCTGAGCATTTGCAAGCTGAGCTTCCCTTGCAGTCTTACAGCAATCGCCACTGCGTGGGTGGTGTAATATAGAGCAGAGAACAGACACAGAGCTGCAGTCTTTACCATGATCTGCCTGAATTAACGCCAAAGAAGCCGAGCTGAAGGCTGCAGAGGCTGCTGAGCAACGATACACACAGATGGATGAGCTAACTAGCAGCAAATAGCTAATAACTGCTATCATTGTAGTTATATATGTGATAGGCCTATATATAGAGAGTCGTCTCAGTAATGTTTGTTTTGAGTAAATCTGTTTATATGTCACCCGCTGTCCTGTTTCATGACAAGCCTTCTGAACCACTGATGAGGTCGGGGAAGGGGCTACCAGATCCAGGGACAGAGGGACCAAGGAGGAGAACCTCTATACAGACAGGTAATCACTCAATGCTCTGAGGATATCAAACTTCATACAGTGAAAACATGACTAAATGTGTGTGACTAAAGTACTACAAGTACTGTCTGCACATAGATACTTTAACTACTTTCGACTTCAATTTTCTTATTCTAGTGTACAACATGTTTGAAGTATTGATAATAAAATTTCAATCTTCCTGACATTTTGAAACACCAGAAAGTAGATTTACAGATACTGTATTTCTTAAGTGCCATAAAGGCATGACAGTTAGGCACTTTGTGTGCGGGATAATAATAAAAAATAATCAACTTATGTAAAAAGTTAGACCCATTTGGAGAAAAAAGCTTGTTGAATAGGTTCTTTCTCAAAATCATGTTTAGCAAATAACTGAAGTTATAACTGAATATCACCGGATATTAGGCACAACAAATGGGAATCCAGCCAAATAAAACTATCTGCAGTGTAAGCAAATTATATGTGTTTATATACAGCAGTATTTCAATGTGATATTTGGATGTCTTGTAACATGCAACATTCACAGTTTTTCATACATCCGTTGATGCTTTAACTTGGACACATCTTCAGTTTTGTATTCTGGTATCATCGGGTGTTTCGGGTCTTACCTTTTATCTCAAAAATTTTAGAAAAAGTGGTTGCCAATCAACTTTCAACTTCCCTGGACACTCATAACATCCTGGATAAGTATCGTCCAGTTTTTGTCAGTCCCATTCCACAGAAACAGCTCTTCTCAGAGTTTTCAATGACCTTCTTCTTAGCAGTGACAAAGGAAAATGTTCTGTGTTGGTTTTATTGGATCTCAGTGCAGCATTTGACACTGTGGATCATGATGTTTTAATTAATAAACTAAGGCAGTGGGTGGGCATTTCTGGCTCTGCCCTTGATTGGTTCTCCTCCTACCTGTCACAGAGAACTTTCTCTGTTACTGTCAACCCCCACACCTCTTCAAATTCCCCTCTAGCTTGTGGAGTCCCTCAAGGCTCAGTCCTTGGCCCAATACTTTTTTCTCTGTACCTGCTCCCATTAAGCCACCTAATCAACAGTTTTAAAAATGTATCCTATCATTGTTATGCAGATGATATCCAGCTACATGTATCCTTTTCACCCAATGATCATTCTCAAGTGTCAACCCTGCTCAATTGTTTAAGTGCCATTAGAGACTGGATGTCAGATAATTCACTACAACTAAACTCTGAAAAAACAGAAGTCCTTGTCTTGGCTCCAGAGAGCTTAGTGCCAGACATATTTCAGAAACTGGGAACCCTGTCCACTTTTACAAAACCAACTCTTCGCAATCTTGGTGTTTCTTTCAGCCACTCACTCTCTCTGTAGATCATCATGTTAACAACCTGGTCCGTTCTTGTTTTTTTCATCTCAGAAATATTGCACAACTCAGACACATTGTTTCTAGAGCTCAAATGGAGATGGTTATTCACGCATTTATTTCTTCCCGTTTAGACTACTGTAACTCACTTTTCACCTGTCTCAGTAAAACATCCATAAACCGTCTACAATTAGTACAAAATGCTGCAGCCAGACTACTTACCAGGTCTCCAAAAAGGTCACACATCACACTGATCCTGTTTTCACTCCACTGGCTTCCCATACATTTCAGAATAATGGATTACGTGCCCGCCAGAGAGCAGAAGTGTGTGCTTATATTTGACATCGTGCATCCAGACGATTTCTGAGAGCATGCAGCATATATGTTTCAGTGATTTTAAAACTAAAGCTACTTCACAGCTCCTATTATCCCTCACAACTGATTAAAAAAATGGGCAGACGGAGTAATTTGGGACATTGTGGTAATAGAGTAAAGAAAAGTAACTGCTGAAGAAAGTATAAGTAAGAGTAATCATTGCTGTAAAATATCAGCCTTTCAAATATATGTTTTTATCAGTGCTGCATGAATCTGCTCATGCTTTTGTATATTTAAATCAACAACAATGCATCATATTTCAGAGGATCACATACAGCGCATTTATGTTCTGTGAGTAACATATGTCTACAAAAGGCCTACCAGTGATGCCAGTTTTCTGCATGCTCACAGAAAATGATAACAGCCTCTTTCTGTATAAGCAAATAATGTCCATGGCGAAAAAAAACACGCTCATGGCGCAAATTTTACACACAAATGTAAACCCCAGTATTCCTTGTCACTGCTATGTTGGTGATATAAAAAAAAATACCTGTGATATTCATTATGTTCTCATGCAGACCCCACTCAGTGAATGAAGCCAAATAATGTCATAATTACATGCAATAACATTCACTGACATTACATGAGCAAGGCTGGATGCACGATGTGAAATAAAGGCACACACTTTAATACCAGATGACAGCACCTGCTGTTGGCAGGATGGAGAGGGTTGGCGGTGGGTACATAACGCCGGTGGCCGTGATGACTGCATGGGCAGCGGGATGGATGGCGGTGGGTACATAACGCCTGTGGCCGTATTGGCTGCACGGGCAGCGGGGTGGAGATGGCATTGGTGGCCGTGATGGTTGCACGGGCGGCGGGGTGGAGATGGCGGTGTGTACATAACGCCGGTGGCCGTGATGGCTGCACGGGCAGCGGGATGGAGAGGGTTGGCAGTGTGTAGCTACATAACGCCGGTGGCCGTAATGGTGCACACTGTCGGCGGCAGGGAAGGGTGGGTACTAGCGGCACTAGCGGTGGTGGATAAAGTGTTAGCCCTGATAGCACTGGCGGAGAGCGGGTTACCCTGCTGGCACTGGCGATGGTTATACATTTCATACAATTCTCCACCTATCTCAGCAAACCTCCCAACTAGAGAGAGCAAAGAAAACCTGGATAATGTTTCATTTACACTTTGCAGATAACCATGTGCTGACACCATGTTCACTTGGATGACAACTTCGTTCTCTCAGTCCAATGTGTCGGTTAAGCCCTGCGGACGCGTTCACAGGATTGGCTGAAAAGTAGCGTTCTTGTGATTGGCTGAAAGGAGAGAGACATCTGATTGGCTACAGATACTTCCCTGTTGAAAAAAACGCATTTGTGGATCGAGACACGTCAAGGGAGTCTCAAAAAAATGCAGCGATGTTCACAAATGCAGAGGAGTTTGTAAATGCAGATTCAACAGTTTGTGAATAAATATCAGTATATAAATATTTGTTTTAAACGAAAATTGCAAATTATTTTAAATATAGACATTTGTGGATTTCCATTACAAATATATAAAACAAGTAATATTTGTGTGTGCATCAGAAATACATTTGTGAACTTTGAAAAATATTTGTGAGTTGAGAGACATTTATATATTAATCCCAGTATACATTTGTGAATCCTTCTGTGTGCATTTATCTATTATGAGACTGATCTAACTCCATATGCTTAGCGTATGGCTGGCAAACCCCCTGCAACCCACTTCCACTGGCATGCACTTGGTCTTCCAGTCATTCCTGCAGCAGTCCTCCACAAGCTCCTGGTACTTCTTCCTCTTCTTTTCATGCGCCTCTTCCATTTGCTCCTCCCATGGCACAGTTAGTTCCAGCAGGACGAGTTGCCTTGAGGCCTCAGAGACCAAGGTGATGTCTGGTCTCAATGAAGTCTGGGTGATTTGAGATGGGATTTTCAGCTGCCTTACGAGGTCAACTGCCATCACCCAGTCGCGTCCTGTGGACAGCAAGCCAGCAGGACACTGTTTGGATCTGTCCTGGGGCCTCTGTCCCTCCTTAACAAACTCGACCCTTCTGTCTGTGGCGCAGGTGTACCCACTGCACCTGATCCCCTGGCTGATTGATTCAGCAATAAATTTGAGGACCTGGTCATGTCTCCAGCCCTCACCTAGTGCATTGAAGCTGCTACTCATGAGATGCTTAAGCATGCTTGGCTTGGAACACAGGGGGCAAGCTAGTATAGACTTTGCCCCATGTGAACAGGTTGGATGGACTAGGGAGGACATCATAGACCCCTTGAATCAGGAACCTAATCCTCTGAGGGTTCCACTTCCACATGTCCTGCCAGGTGACATTCCGCTCTATTGCCTGTTCCCACTTTGCCCAAGCTCCCTGAAAGCGCATTGCCATGGCCTTGATGGTTCATTCTTCCTCCACTGAGGCACGTACCTCCGCTTGTACCAGTTTCCACCTCTCCTTCCCACTGGCAGACTCGTATCGGCTGGTTGTTGTGCTGTCGAGTCCTGCTCTGCCCTGTGCCACTGACCCAATAAGAGGCTTGTGTTGGAGTCGAACTTCTGCCTGCTGGACTGCCCCACCTGCGCTCCACTTTCTCCCTGTCTTCACCACGATCCGGACACTTTGGGGTCCGTTGATCCGGTGCACTGCAGGTGTTCTCGTGCCCGTGTCACCATGAACTCCTCCTTCACTGAGCTGAATGGAAGCCTGAGCTTGTTGCTGCTTCCATACAGCCCGATGTCTCTCAGGCTGCGTGGCAAGCCTAGCCATCTGCGCAGGTACCTACTTACCTTGTGTTCCAAGCCTTCCACGACTGTCATGGGGACTTCGTAGATGAGCAGAGACCAGAGAATTCTTGGGAGGATCCCGTGCTGGTAGACCCATGCCTTGAACTTACCTGGGAGCCCAGACTTGTCCACGTCTTTAACCACCCCGCCACATCAGCTAAGGTGGCCTGGATTCTGAGTCCTTCAAGCTGCAGTTGAAGACTTTGCCCAGACTCTTCACTGGCTTTTCTGTGACAGTTGGTATCTGATCTTCACCCAGCTTATGGTGGAACTTGTCAGAGACCCTGCCCCCCTTCAGAACCAAGGATCTGGATTTGGCAGCTTTAAAACTAATGCGTGCCCATGTCCTGAGTTTCTCCAGCCCCTGAAGGATCCACCTGGCTCCACAGAAATGTACTTTTCACTTCTTATGTTTATTTTGATAATGGATGTTTTTTTACTTGCTCTGAGACATGCAACTAAATATGACTGAAAGATGCTGAACAGCTGATGCACACTGTCAGCTCCCTCTTTTCACCGCTGTCAACCCCCCTCCCTCCACACATGCAGGCACACAGGACCGGTGTTCAAAATCATTCCCTATCATTGATATAGCACTATATAGTGTGTTCGCCATTTTGTAGTGTTGTTCAAATTCTCAGGGGTTAATTTCATTCACTATATAGTGCACTATAAAATACCCACAATGCACAGCAAATTTGAAAATGTCAGTGTAGTGTCTGAAATCTTGTTTGATCATTCATATGTAGTTCACTATTTCATTAACACTACATAGGTAATAGTGCTTGAGTGAATGAGTGGACTGTTTAGAACACAGATAAGAAGAGTGCGTTTCATGGTGAGAGAGGTGTTAGATTGTTTTGGAGTCTCAGGTTGCTATGAAAACGGTACGTCATCTGTGGGTGCATTTATAGATACATTGTGTGTGTGTGGTGCTTGGCAAAGGTTCATGAGGAGACCTGGAGACGGAGCATTGTCTTGAAATTTCTGAACCAAGTGCGGAGTTTACTTTCACTTTCATCAACTTATCAACTGGAGCATTATTAACATACTGTCAAAAATTCACTTTTTTTTGTAAAAAACAGCCAGTTCTATCTTTTCATTTATCTTTATTAGTTCATAGTTTATATTGTTCTTTTATGCAAGCAGTTCAAGAGCTTCAATACTATGACATTTAAAAATGCATTTTGGACAATCTACAGAAAGAGAAACAAACTAAAATGGCAATACATACCCATTTTCTAGTGATGGGAATTCCGGCTCTTTTTAGAGAACCGGCTCTTTCGGCTCGGCTCACTAAAAAGATTAATGTTAATAATAAAATTGTGCTATTTAAGAACCTTCATGCTCCTATTTCTTTTTTTTTTTTAGGAGCATCTGTGCTCATAGTGAAAAAGCTGAGCATACAGCCCTGCATAGATGTAATGTTTTGTAATTATCAGTTACAGTGTTAGTTGAATCTATCGCAAATTGATAATTATTAACATTACTTTTCTTACTCACCTATTAGGTCTTGTGGCAGGAAAGGCCATAGCCAGAAGAGGTCTGTCAGAAGTGGATGTGTACATGTGTACATGATTTATGTTTCAATTTCTAAATTTGATAATACCAACCATTTCTGTCAAAGGTATTCTCAGGGACTGAGGCAGAGACAGATGGATATGACGGAGGATGGCATTGCCAGTAGCAGTCGCACTTTGACAAAGATGGCTTCCACTTTGAGAAAGGTGTTGTATCAATGATATGAAAGGGGTTTTAAGCTATCGTGCATAGGTTTTTGAGGTCATAAATTTGCCTAGATACATGATATGGGTGCTGCATTCAAGTGTTGTCAGAAAAACAAGTTGCCAACCATTTATTTTGCCCCTGTTTGAGTCTCAACTTGTTTGCTCCCCAACAGTATTTCTTAAATCAGGAATAGTGCATAATTGGAGATCACAACATACATTTGACATGCGTGTGAAAGAGTAGACTACTATATGTCTGAAGCTCAAAAAGGTCTGCAGTAGTTATCTAGATTTATTTAAAATCAGTAGGATATATTTTGTTGGAGAAGAACGGATAACATTTGGAACAATTTACCTGACTGAACAAACTTAGATGAAAGCAAATTCTCTCACAAGAGGAAAGTAAGTAATGAGTAATAGTTATTTCTTTTGTAAACTATCCATTTTTTGTTTGTTTTGCAGAGTAATTTTTAAAAAGTAAGGAGAAAAGTTTGAAAAGCTTGGGCTTACTTGAAGCTGGGCAAACATCAAGAGGACCCATACTGAAGGTGGTGGGAGCCCGCTCAAGAGAAGATCTCCTGCCAACCATAATACACCATGTGAGAAGAGGCTCACAGATTGTGTCTGATGAATGGCGAGCTTCCCCGCGGGCACTTGGAGATATGGGGTTTGATCATCACACAGTTTGCCATAAAAGGCATTTTGTTGACCCAAACACTAGAGCCTGCAATCAGCTTTTGGAACGTGCATGGCTGACATTCAAGGTTGAAGAGTGGAGGCACCGTGGAAACCGTACCACAAAACTTTTGCAAGAACATTTAAAAGTGATTGAGTGGGAATACTGGCTGGGCAGAAATCATAGATTTCATATCATCGGCCAGCTCCTGCATGACATTCATAAATATGCAATTCGTAACTTTTGAAAAATGAGATATATCAGCTGATGAGAGTACGGAAATATTGTGCTTCTACCTACCTGTTTTATTTTGTGTTTAAAACTTGTAGAGCTGTAACAGTATTGTTTTTTAAAGATGAAAAAAGTAATTTGCATTTATTGGTTTGGTAAGAGACTTGTTTTTTATTGACCTATATTCTCTCCACGGATTAATAAACCATTTTGTTTCTGCAAAATAAAGAGTTGCTTTAAACATCATTATGGTTGACTTACACTATTACAGCGAGCAGAATACTGCTCCTAAGTTATTATAATTATGTTGTCATGCAATTGCAAATAACTTTATTCAAAAATTTGTTGTAATGTCATCTATTCGTTGTAATGAATTAGTTAATCCTAATAAGACTTTGTTAACCCTAATTAAGTACTGTTCCCACTTCAGATCCAGTAGCTGCAGAGCAGCATAGTTAACTGTTAATAAGTGCATAATAATGACTTTATTCATCCTAATAAAGCACTGTTCCCACTTTAGATCCAGTAGTTGCAGAGCAACATTGCTAACTATCAATAAGGGCATAATATGATGGTTTATTAGCCTTTATAAGGCAGTACTATCATTACCCAAGTATTATTAATGCAAATACACATCTCAATAATGTTGACAAGTCACTTAATCCTTTTCGAGAGGCTTATTAAAGGCGGATTGAAATATAATAGTTTATATAGTGTTAATAAATATATTAATGAATATTTTTATATTAACACTTTCATAACATTTTTAATGGTAATAAGCATTTAATAAGGACTTATTAGTTGATTTTTAACATCAATTACATAAATTTGTGGTTATTACAATCAGCTTCAGTATGTTAATAACAATAAATACAGAATAAAGCATTTTATAAACACTTATAAAGTCTTATTAATGCTGATAAGCACTTAATAAATCTTAATAAGGCTTATTAACTTGGTAACACTTTACTTAAAGGTCTACTTTATAATGCATTAGAAGCACATGCATAAGACATTATAATGCATGTATAATGCTTCATAAGTGTCATTATAATGGTGTATAACCATGTATAAGAACTTGTACCAAGGTTTATAAAATATTACAAGTGTGGACGTAATGTATTATAATAAAGCCTTTATAATGTTTTATAAAGGCTTTATAATGTAGGCTTTAGAAGGCTAAAGGCTTTTTAATGTTTTATACCTGCATAGAGTATGCAGGTATAAAACATGTCTAATGCATTATAAATGAGACCTTCATAGAAAGTGTTACCAACAACTTTAATTGCTGCTTATTATGGCTTATTACAAGCACCTTAATATTAAGTGTTACCATTATTTGCATTACATTTTTACAAGGTATACTGCTGACTTTCTTTATTTTTTTCTTGCTTATGTAATTCTATTTCTATTTACCATTATTTCATTGTATTGCGTCTTCTGAGTGCTGGCTCACTATTTTTTTTTTTTTCAGACTACCTTGCCCAGGAGCTGCCGCCCGAAATTTAGTTTCCCCATATTATGACCATTTTGGATTCTTGATTTATTCATTCAGTCATTTTCTATACCCGTCTAAGTGATCAAACCTGAAAAAAGCCTGGTAAATACGATACAGCTTTGTAAAATTTAGCTACTGTGTCAGTAATAAGATGATGTGTATGGATGTGCTAGAGCTAATCTGGGGCCCTTTAATGAGGCCTTTCAGGGGCCCAGCCTTGTCAGTGTAGAGCCGATCCTGTCTCTTGGTGCAGTGGCATCCTTCCACAGACCAATAATGCCTGTTAGGTCAACTGGAAGCTCTGAATTACCTAAAGTGTAAGTGTGAGTGGTTGTGTGTCTCTTTATCAGCCAATGTGCCCAGCTAATGAACACGGTGTGGGTTCAATGACTGTTGTATGATAAAATCAGCCTAGAATAACTGAAATGTTAATTTTTTAAGTTTGGCAAGCATTCTTTGACGGTTCAAAATATCTGTATTGACTTTCTTGGGATTATTTAATGAAGAATTAGTGACATCTGCTGTTTATTTAGATATTTCCTACTTCTAATTTCTACATATCAGAGAGTTTAAAGATTCATTGATCTGATGTGAAGCTTTAATGGATGTCTGTTCTCAGTTTGTAAAGGTTTCCCTTGGGGCCTTATTAAAATTCTAAATACCTGAAAATAACGGATGCTCTGCTTATAGCTCATCATACACTTTATGTTCCTCTCTATTATGTCTCTGTGCACTCTACATCATGTTGAACATGACTGTCGTGACAGGATCTTTCTGTAGTGAGAGGTGTCTTGAATTTGTAGCTCTACTCTGAAACATTTATCATTCTCTAACCTTTATTCTCATCTTCTCCCCTTCAAAGTATGTGCTTTAGGCTCAGTCGTCCACTGAAGAAGGCACATCTGACAAAACCAAAACTGACATCTGTCTTCCCAAGAACTTGCTTTAGCAAGGGAAAATGAATTTAGCCCACAAGGCAAGAAGAACTACACAAACCCTGTGAGCAAAAACCACAAACACACAAAGAGAAACACAGCACCACACTGTAAGACATTTTCTGAGAGGCAACTATGCTCCCCTTGTAACTCGTCCAATTCATTAAGCATAACAAGCTAGCTGTGGGTAGAACAGTAATATCTGTGGGAGTGCAGAGTGAAACTCTTGAAAGAGAAGCTAAACAGTGTTGATTGGTGTAGTTTCAGCATGAGGTTGACAGGAACTCCCAAAGATCTGGACTAAAACTCCAGTATAGGGTTCTGTACCGTACAGGTGCAGTTGGTGGAGCCATAGGGCAGCTGAGCATGTCAAAGTGCCAGGGCAACATCTTCAAATACACATTTGGAAGAGATCAGGAACACAGTGCTGTCACACTGCTCATACTATATTTAAGGTTTGGATCAGTTGAGGTCATGTGGGCAGATGAAATCCTTTCAAAAGCCTATACTGTTTTTTTTGACATTTACATGCCTTGCAGTGCATTTGGCATGTCTCCTCCATATGGTAAAGTACTTTAATATGCAAGACAGTCTGTGGCATCAGGACTTCTCATGCCGCCCATGCTTTTAACACCAGAAGCTGCCTGAAACGGCTCATTCCCACAACCCCCTCAAACAGATAAGGCAGTGTGACATTATCCTACAGTTTTTTCATCAATTGTTAAGCTTAATTAATAACCTTATTGGCTAGAGTAGCAAACCAAGTGTAGAGCCGAAATAAGAATAAATGTAGAGTTGACTGCTGGACCACAGCAGAGTCGAACCTTCAGAGTGGAATGTGCCAAACTGGTGAAGGGAGCGGTTAAAGGGACAGGAACTCCAAGGAGATTGTGAAAAAGCATTCTAAGTTCATTTGATGCCTCATCACTCTGTATGTGGAGAAGGAGCGCAACAAGGAGATCAGTGACAGTTAGGCAAAGGGGGATAAGGGAGAGAGGAAAGAAAAGAGGACGGAGAGGACATGTCATAGGATGGGTATTTATTCTCTCTGTCTGGGTATTTTGCACAGAAAGAGAATATAACCTCAGGGTTTTTCTGTCAGTGATTTGGAACATACCGTAGCATTCATCAAAAGTCTAATTTGAGGATTAAAGGGCAAAGTGGAGCATAGAATTATGATGACTTTGCCTTTATTCAAAATTAAATGTATATGAACTCCATTTTACTTTGCAAAGCAGCTGGCTCCACCAGGTTCAACTCTATGAAGAGCAGATCTATTTTTTAAGTTAAGCCATTGTACTTTCTCCCAGTCAGAGAATGGTTTGGCTAATTAGTAACATTTGAGAAGAAAAAGGGAGTAGTTACAGTGAAAATGTGGTTAGCCAGATGTACTGTGAATGAAAGGGACTGCATGCCTGAGGTGGGCCGGGGTATTGACTTTGCATTTTTTAAGTGAATCAATGTGTTGCTTTTCATTCTGTTCCTTCCAAAAGCCTTTTATTGCATGTTGCCCATGAACTATGCACAGTATTGATTACCAATATACTTTACAGAACTCATTACAGTACTATAAAACTGAAAACTGTATTTTACCTTACTGTGTGCAGGGTGGCCAGTCTGTGCAAAACTACCATAACAACCACCTGACAAAAACACGGGAACCCAAAGTAATGGTGCTTTTAGCTGTCTGTGGGCCTTTGTCACAGTAAGGCCTTGGCAGGGGTGGACAGTAACGAAGTAGATTTACTTGAGTACTGTACTTAAGTACATTTTTTTGGGTATCTGTACTTTACTTGAGTTTTATTGTTTTGGAACTTGTGACTTTTACTTCACTACATTAAAGGACAAATACTCTACTTTTAACTCCACTACATGTCTATAAATAGCCTTGGTACGTGTTACTTTTAGGTACAGGTATGAAGTCAGCGGATTAAATGTATTTTCTCTTCAAAAATGTGATTTGTCCACGTGGTGTTATCTATACTTCGTGCATCCTGTTCCACACTTCAGTCCAGTTGGTGACAGTAATGCACTTTTGAGTTGGTTTGCCAACCGCCATGAAACAAGAAGAAGAAGAAGAAGATGTGCATGCGTTACTGCGATCGGGCCTGCATCTGAAATCTCTGATATCAGCACTCTGATACAAGCAGTTCATTCCGATTTATTTATTTTTTATTTAATTCAGTTGTAGAATATGCTTATGTTTTAGTTAAACACAGTGGTTATTTTGCAATTTAAAAATATATATTTTTGTTTATTGGATTTATTTGGGTTATTTTCCAGGGTCTTCAAATTTATTTTTTATTTAATTTTAACTGTAGTACATCCTTATGTGTAAAGTTGAATCTATTTAACCCATTGATTAATAACAAATTGGTTAGTTTTACTCACTATTGCTGACTTCTGTTCTCTGTTTGAGTAATCTCACTTGATCAAGCCTTTTCTTACAGTCCATACTACAAAATAAGTGATAAAAGTCTGTATGTTTCCTGATGATATCATAGCGGATTGATATCTGTATTGGCCAATACTCTGGCTGCCATATCGGTGTCGTATTGGAGGTGTAAAAGTTGTATCAGGACAGCCCTAGTTACTGATATTTCACTGTCTTAAAATAATGTTGGGTTACTAATTAATACGGTCTTTACTGAGAGACAAACAAGCACTGCCGTTCGTTTGTTGTCTTTTTTTAGACTGTTTGGTTGTACCTGTGTCAGAACACTTCCATGCTGTTTTGGGTGGGTGGGTGGGTGGGTGGGGTGTAAATTAAAAAAAGAAAATGGCAATGGTTGTCCTTTTGTTGATTCATTAGTGTTTCAGTTTGCATTTCCATGGGTTTTGGAGCATATTTTCAAACTCTTTATTCTACATGATCTATAAGCAGGTCAGTGCATTCTGTAGATTGTTTCAGTCATTACGTGCTGTGAGGTCAACGAGAAAATATACTTTTAATACTTGAGTATTTTCAAAAGCAGGTACTCCAGTACTTTAACTTAATTAAAAATTTGACTGAGCAACTTTCACTGGTATTGGAGTAGTATTTGAACATGAGTATCTATACTTTGACTTGAGTACTGGCATTGAGTACTTTGTCCACCACTGGGCCTTGGACATACTGGCTGTTATTTACAGACACGAGATGACCACCACACATCCCCTGCATTGGCTTGGGACGTCAACTGTGAACCAAAACTGAAGAGACAAAGGTGCAAGCTGCAGCAAACACATGACCACTAGGATGAGTGCAGTGGCAGAGGAGATGAGGCAGAGTTAACACAAACAGCAGGAAAAATGGTGACAGAGACTTTTGAAGAAAAACTAGCTCTCATTAAAAACGGCACATGTACAACTGTCAATAATATGGCTGCATCAACAGTCAGAGGTCAACTGAGACTCAGAAGAGTCCGGGAACTAAAAACAAGATAAAGACACCAGAGCCTGCACCGACCGTCACAAAGCAGGAGAAGATGTAGTTGAGCAGATTACTGGACACATGATTGGACCTGCTCATTTCTCTTTCTCAGTTATTTTTATCACAGCCATTCATAAAATGATCGAACCTACATTACAACATCCACTGTGACTTACTTTCCACAGATGTCATCATCCCCCATGTCCATGACAAATTCACACCAATTTACTGGCAGAGGAATCATAGTGAAAAATGTTCTTAACCTGTGAACCATCACATCTTAAATCCTAATTCAGTTTAAGTGAATAAAAAATTGACTGCATTTGGGGACACTTCTGGGGTTGTGCGCCCATTATTATTACACAGTAATGCAGTTCAGTACTAAATGTCAATTTACACACTAGAGTAACTTTGTCAGGAGTTTCTTCAATGGCTACATTGGGATTAGACCAGGTCACTTTCTAGAGTCAGATTTGGGAGGCTCTTCATGCTCCAGTGGAAAGACTGACATGTACAGATGCATGCAGAATTGTCGGTTCCCATCCATAAAAGAGAGAAAACCCACAATGGTCACTGAAATAACTTGAAATTAACAAAAGTAAGAATGAATACAAATGAACTAAAAATTAACTAATGGCAATCAGACTGATTTTTTCATTTTTGGGGCAGTTTGTGCCTTTATTGATAGGAGAGAGACAGTGGATAGGCTTGTGAAAGGAGGTGAGATAGTAGGGGAAGACACTCTGCAAAGTGATCACAGGCGGGATTTGAACCTAGACCACCAGAAGCAAGGACATGGGGTGCCTGGTTGGTAACAATCCCCACAATCAGGCATTGATTTTGAGTTGTGATTCAACAGAACTGCTTTAAAAACAAAATAATGAAACTGGCCTGATCAAAAATTATGGTACCCTGAACTTAATTATTTGTTGCACGGCCTTTTTAGGCAATCACTGCAATCAGGCTACTTCTGTAACTCTCAATTAGACTTCTGCACCTGTCCACAGGTATTTTGGCCCACTCCTCATGAGCAAACTGCTCCAGCTGTCTCAGGTTTGAAGGGTGTCTTTTCCAGACTGCATGTTTCAGGTTCAACAGGATTTAGATCAGGGATCATAGAAGGCCACTTCAGAATAGTCTAAAGTTTTGTTCTGAGCCATTCTTGGGTGTTTTTAGCTGTGTGTTTTGGGTCATTATCCTGTTGGAGGACCAATGAAATGTGACTGAGACCAAGCATTCTGACACTGGGCAGCACATTTCACTCCAGAATGTCTTGATGGTCTTGAGATTTCATTGTACCTGCACAGATTCAAGACACCCTGTGTCAGATGCAGCAAAGCAGCCTCAGAGCATAACTGAGCCTCCTCCATGTTTCACAGTAGGTACAGTGTTCTTTTCTTTGTATGCTTCATTTTTAGGGTCTGTGAACAAAGAGATAATGTGACTTGCCAAAAAGCTCAAGTTTTGTCTCATCTGTCCAAAGGGCATTCTCCCAGAAGCTTTGTTTCTTGTGTAAATTTAATAATATAATATATTATCTGTCTATTCGGTTTGTCATCAGTTTTCCTCCTGCAGCCACGTCCAGGAAGGTTGGTTACAGTTCCATGGGCATTAAACTTCTGAATAATATGTGCAGCTGTAGTCACAGGAACATCAGGCTGCTTGGAGATGGTCTTTAACATGCTTGTCTACAATTGTCTTTCTAATCACCTGAGACAACTCTCTCCTTAGCTTTCTGTGGTCCATGTTCAGTGTGGTACACACCATGATACCAAACAGCACAGTGACTTCGTATCATCCTTTACACAGGTAGACTGACTGTTTACAAGTTTGGAGACACATGTAACGCTAATTACAGGGCACATTTTGTTTAACATGTCCCTATAATCAAATCATATTCAATCTTTTTTGGGGGGACCATCCTTATTGATCAGGCCAGTTTCATTATTTTGTTTTTCAAAATGATTCTGTTGAACCAAAATTAAAAAGAAATGTCTGATTTTCATTAGTTAGTTTGTAGTAAGTTTTTATTCATTCATAGTTTTGTAAGTTTCAAGTTATTTCAGTGACCATTGTGGGTTTTCTTTCTGTTTCAAAAAGGTACAAACAATTCTGCACACGTCTGTAGATGGATCGATGACAACATTGACAAGATATCCTGATTTGGAAGTAGAAAAAGTGATTCATCATCATTTATCAAAACATTCATATGTGAATGGCTGATTCGTTCTGTTTTGTTCTTCCGCTATCATGAGCATGTTTCTTGAAAGATTCAGTCTGTGTCAATACTAGTCGGGAAAACTCATTAAATTATTCCCGACTCGTATTGATTAGTAGTATTAAAGTCATTTTTAAAGGACTTTAAAAAGTTTGTTGGAAAAATATTTTCTCAATGTAAATCCCCCCAAACTTAATATCCAAAACAAATACAGAGCCACCCAAGGGGGTCTAATGGGATACAAAGAGGGTTTCACCAGATTATTTGAGATTGGAGAGATCTCATTCTCATATCTACTTTTTGGTCCAGGAGCAGCTTTTCATTAAAAGCTTTTTTACTTCTTAATCAGAGAAAACACAGCTGAAACTGATAACACTTAAGGAAAAACTTGGTATGTGTTTAAAATGGTCTGTATTTAATGTTCTCAATGCCATTTATACTTTGTTTTTTTTTTAACCCTGTAAAGTACTTTGAATATTTTGTACATAGAAGTGGAGCTCTAAAAATAAAGGTGCATCATCTTGTAGGTGTTTTGAATGTATGTGTGGCCTCCTTGTTTGAGACTGAAGAACCACTGGGGCTTACAGTTGGGGAGTAAAAAATGCATATTCATCAGGCCTTGCAGACTAAACAGTGTGCTGTCAGAGTCTCTGCAGCCTTGGAAGTTACTTGACTGCAGTCAGACCTGACATGTTACAGCAGGAACATCAGAATGGTAAATGGTAAATTGACGTGAACTAATATAGCTCTTTTCTAGTCTTTTTATGACTCAAGGCTGCTGTATACCGCAGGCAACACTTAACCCATTTACACCCATTTGCTGTCACATTCACTCACTGATGGAGTGAGCTCATCCTGTGGACTTTCACATGTTAATGACTGAGAGAAAAGTTTATTCCTGCACATATGTACCTATCTATTCAGCTGTTCCTCCATCTGAACACTTCATTACTGCTGATTTGTTTTTGTCCATCGAACAAATCCACCCCAGCAGAAGCTGGATGCAGTTTAGAGAAGCTGGATCGATGGCCCTTTGGGTCTCTTGAATTTGACCAAAACAGTTTGCACTGAGCACATCAGTCTTACAGTGACACTCCTTTAAATGAAGAAATTGAAAATTGAGTGATATTCCTGACCTCACCATTTAAGAAAGCTTTATTGTCCTCTCACAGTTGCAAAGATCATCTCCAAAGTGGTGTATGAATGTGTCCTCTCTGTACCCTGGAAGATGTTTCAGCTGAACTGTGATTGCTGGCATGGACGACTGCTGAACCACCTCGTACATTTTCTGTACAACGTTGTTTTGTCAAACAGGTACATTATACTGCCAAAGGTAATGGCTCACCTGCCTTCAGACACATATGATCTTGAAAGATGTTTCTCTCTCTCTCTCTCTCTCCCTCTCTAATATAATGCACACACATTTAAATATGAAAACCTACCAATCTTTCAAAATAGATGTTTTATAATGCTGGGTTCTGTGATGGACTATGTGTAAATAGGATGCAATGTTTTTGTTTTGAAGAAGAAGTAATAGATCTTTTTGTAAATACTCTTTACACATGGTTCTTGAATGTGTTAAAGCTTCTTGCTTGTAATACTTTGTTTTTTCATTCAAAGCCATTTAGGCAATGAAATGTCAAGTTAATTTATACCTTAAAAAAAGAAAGATTTCATTAATATGCTAACTGACCTATATGGAGCCTCACAGCTGCAGATAGTAATGACTGCATTGAAATCCATTTCTGTCCATTTGACAAACTTTAAGTTTCCAGTTTTGACCACCAGATGGTGATCTTGAATAAAGAACAGAACTGCAGAGATGCAGGAATATTCTGACATCGGTGCTGTTGTCAACTGAGGCCACAGTACATGGCTTACATCACAATACATGGCATACATGGCACGAATAACATCACTGTCTGAGCTCATAGCGTCATCAGATGATGTCCATTAAATGTGCATCTTTTATTTTAGTGAGAATTGTATTCCCTCCACTATGACAGCAAGTCTCAGGAGAGCTCGAAGACTGATTTTAGGTTGTAGCAGAGTCAATTGCACACATCAAATCTTAAAACTTTTTCATCTCAGATGAAGGAAATGAATAAATCTTGTTACAGGACGTGCAGTCTGTTTTTTTACTTCAGAAACATAAAGTCTGGAGTAAAATGGTAGAAATGATTTCCCAACACAGACAGAAAATATAAATAAAACTATAAAACATTTCTTTTTCAGGTTTTTGTTTTTGAAAATGTCCTTCTTTCGTTACTCAACAGCTGTAAATGAAGGCCAGAGAATCAGAGGGGAGATATGGATCATACTGGAAGAAGAACATTTTAATTTATATCATTTATTCATTGAAATGTTCAGAAAATTGCTTCCGTAACCTTGATTTTCTAAAATGAGGTTCCAAACATATTTTGTTCTATAATCATGTCAGCATAGGAGAGGTTGTTAAGGACAATGCTGTATCGCCTGCTTGTAGAAAATAAAAGGTGAAGCTGGAGTGTTGTGTTCACAAATGTAAATGAACTTTATGCATAACATGCTCATGAAAAATATGGATCTATGCAGGTATTAATGATCAGCCCTGCATCTGCACAGAAATAGTCAGCACAGAAGCTAAATCTCTGTTACTGTGGGACTGCCACCTACGTCTGCTGTCTCCACAACACCTTTTTGAGTTTAGGTGAAAATAAGCCAGAACACAGTGTAAGGTTGCACAATACATTTGAACACAATAACAACAACTTAAGATGACACTACAAAAAATGTAAAAACAAAAAAAAACCCTTCATAGCCATAATCACTTCGTTTGTTACTCAGAGCGGACTGCATCATACTCTTTACGCGCTGAGTGTGATGAAGTCTGTGTGTGTACCTGTGTGACTGCTCTTCACATGAGAGATTATTGATGTTGAAGCTGTGCAGCTATGTGAATGCTGCCATTTTGACTATGTTTCATTGCAATCAGAAAAGAAAAATTAAAAATGATGGATAGAAATATGGCATGAAGGAAAAGTGTCTGTCAAAATGACATGCGGCAAGAAAAAGGCAAACACACTTGCGGTAAGCAAGTGTGTTTGACTCAAACTCCATGGCTTCAAAATTAATTTTTCATCCTCTCTGCTCCCAAACTCTCTGTGGTGACAGCTGGTAGCACACGCAAAATCCTCCTTTAAAGAGGGCACCCCACACCACTTTTGCTCCTGCTTTCAGTTGCACACGCAGTGATACTAGATCAACCGCAACACACCCACTAATGGCACGTGCAATTTTTTAGTTTGCACATGCAATTTAGCACCCATTATTTTGGATCTTCGTAGATAAGGCCCTTAGTATTAACCTTTTTTTCTATTAGATTCCAAATAGTTAACCATCTTATAAACTCATCTCCCTTATGCTAAAAATTACTCCAGTGTATCAGAGTTGTATCTGCTCGGTAATTAGAAATAAGAGTTGGGAAGGGCTAACATTTCTTTTGCTAATCTTTATTTGGGATGTAGTGATATCAGTTTACTCCACAAAATTATGGTATGTTGCTGGCTAAAGGTCACTTGAGCTATGCCATGTACTAAGGTAGTGGCTAAACCAAGTAGCTTATTAAGGATAAAAAAGGTGTTGTTAATGAAGCAGACATAGCCTGTTTTTGTGGCTTGTTTTCACTTAAAGGGACTGCGAGGAGTTTCTAAGTAATTACAAAAAGTCTCACTGTTAGATATATGCCTGATGGAAATACACACTTTAAGATGAGTTTTATAGCATCAAAATAGGTTACCTATAAATGCTATTCCTTAGCTTCGCGGTCGGGTCGGAAGGTCTGGACTGGCCTGGATACTAAATTTCGGGAACAAGACAATTAAAACTAGAGCAAATTTATATGATTCGGACATGTCTTAGAGCACCGGGCTGTAAGTAGCGATATATAGTCGGCTACAATACTATGATACTAAGTTTTCCAAAAACTGCTTGTTGTCACACATCAAAAACTACCGCTACGTAATTATTGTTAGACTTATATTTACAAAAATGCTGCTATAGTGATAATCCCATTCTTCATGTGATATTTGTGAACAACAACGCAGGGTGTGCTAACAACAGCTAACAATAGCCTGGTAGATCGGCATGTTTTTTTCCGACTTCAACTGGAATGCCAATAAGTCAGAGATGATGTCACTCCCAGTTCAGAGGTTACTGGAACGCAGCATTATGACAGTCGCCGCGCGTGCTCATGGGTAGCAGAGTCTTTGTGTCGCCGGTAATGAATTCCCCTCGCAGTCCCTTTAAAATTATTTCAATTATTTAGAGACAGTGGCTCCATGTGCAAGATATCATTCTAGCTTCCATAAAAAAAATTTCAGAACAGAAACAGAGCAGATCTCTGTTGCTGTGGCTATTGTTCTGCCTATGTACCTAATATTACTCCCACTTTAAAAATCCTAAACTATCCCTTTAAAGGTGCTGTGTGACTAGTGCTTTCCAAACAGTCAATACAGGTCCATCCTGCTGCCAAAGCTAAATGGTTTGGTCAGCACCATGATTGCTGTTGAAAAAAATGTCTTTCAACTTTAAAACTACTTTTTGAGTTTAAAAAGATCAGTGTTGTTGCTTTCTGTGACACATTTAAATCAAGCAGTGCTGCTATGAAGTCTTTCCCCCCAAATCTATGCAGATTCCCCTCACAAACTTTGGTGTCTCTGCGAGAATAAACTGCCCGATTAAAAAGGAGGTAAACATGAGTTACTGGCAGCTGTGAAGGATTAAACACACCCATAACAAACAGCTACTGTAGCATAATCTCTGCTTCACTCCTCCCTCTCCATCCCTCTCTCATGTCTCCTCCCTTCTCCATGGTCCTGAGCCCACCACAACGTCCCCAGCTGTCCCGCTCCCTCTCTCTGCTGACGGAGGGGATCAGGCCAGCCAGTTTCATGGCTGTCATGTTAGAAGCCTTGATGTTGCACACTGCAGCAGCAGCAGCCTCTTAGGCCCTCATAATCCACTGGATTGTTGCATTAAAACCATCACATGATTCTTTGCTCCCTTCCAGTTGTACTTTGTTGCGTCACCATTAGAGGCAGCTATAAATAACAATGAGGGTCTGCGGGGGAGGAAGGGGAGATACAGGACTATCATATAGAACAACACAGATTGTCAGCTTCTGGCTTTGAGTTGAGAGAATGCAATAACATCCACAATTCACTCGACTTCGTGTTTGGCATGCATCACAATATTCACTGAGGATTTGGTGCATTAAGAAATTCAGCTTCACAACGGGGGCCAATGGCTGTGACAAGAAAAGGAGTTCTAGAAAATATTCAGAAATGCCACTCACTGCGCCGTCAGGAGCATCTGCACATTGTCACTTGATACTCGGAACATCAGGTGTGGAGGTGTTGACAGTAAGCTGCTGTGAAAAACAGAATGGGGTTGAGCATTGTAAAATAGGTTTTGATTTTTGTTCATTATTTTCATGAGCTTTGACAAGGGATCCTCTGAGGTCCTTTTGGAGGGTGTGTGGAGATAGTGATTGGCTGGAAGGCATCCTCTGCAGAGGGAGATGTTCACTGAGGCAAAAATCAAAGCATAGAGAAGCACATAAACAGAGCTGGTTTTTGTTCTCCCATGTCTGCAGCCCTTGAGTGCAGCATTAGCATACATCCTCTCCTCTGCCACTGGGAAAAGATCCACAGTTTCAGAGAGTGTAAAGGCTGGATGGCTCTTCCCCAGTGAATAATGTAGGTGACAGAGCAACATGCATCATGAGTATTAACATGGCTGTTAATAATTTCTACATTTCTATGACTGCAGCAATACTAAAATGTGAAATGTGATGTATACAACTGTACAACTTGTGGACATTATAATGCTGAAAATGCTACTCATGCTGCATGGTTGTTAAGCTTCATTGCAAGAGGTTGCTGGCTTGACTTCCTGGCATAACAATGTGTCTCTGTGTGGAGTTTTTATGTTCTCCCACTACTTTGGTGGATTTTCTCAAGGTATGTGGTTTACTTCCAAGGACTAAAGACATAACCTGACACATAGATTGACAGTTTTGCATATTCCAGAGGATATATTTCACCTGTCCATCTGGACGACAGCCTTTAGATTGGGAAGGTGGACTTTCAAAAACATTTTCTGGACTAAATGAGGCTAGACAATCATTCTGTCCATCACATTGATGATGGCTCTATAAAAAACGGAGTCAGTCAGCATTTTTGCCAAAGAGTAAACCTTAAGCCAGATTGTAAATCAAATAATTGCTTAAATCTCTAAGATCTTAAACAAAGAAAGGATGCAGCAATACACTGATCACATAATGTAACATGTCAGTTCACTTGGTAAGACCCATAATAAGGCACTGGTCATCCTGCTGCTATCAGCAATGACTTAAAATGGATAACAATTTTTAACCAAGCCTGGATGTTCTTTTCATGGCTGTTTGTTTTTTCTTCTCCAGAAGCCAGTATGTTTCGAGTTTGTTGGGGAGCTCCTGGAGTTCGTTGTCCAAGAGGAAAGGTACATGCAGTGCTTAATTTGATACACAAAGTTGACATGCTTGGACTTTGTGTTCACACTGCAAAATCTAATGAATAATCTGCCAACAGCAGTTAATGAATTCATATGCTATGTTACAAGACCAATGATGCTCTATAGCCATACTCAGACATCATTGATTTACATGTTTGGTTAATGCTGACCTCCCTTTATTCCCCAACACATATTTAAAGAATGAGGATTCCTCATATTGCGAGGGTGGGTGCATATTGCTGCCCATTGCATGCTGATTCACAAGCAGAAATGCAGCAAAGCAAATATTGAGAGAAAAAAGAAACAATATAATAGGGTCTCAGATTTGATCGCAGTATCCCTTGAAAGAAGAGAGGAAGGGTCCATTTCAGTATTTTTTAGCCCTAATGTCCTGGCGCAGTGCAGTGTGGCAGAGCCTGGCACACCCTGCGCAGTGGTAACTTCATCCAATTTGGTAGACCCGATGCACCGTGATGGGTGTGGTGACACACCAGGGGGAGGTGCCGACAGAGTCAGCTTAGTGCAGTGACAATATTGTAGCAAGAAACTGTGCAGAAGGTGCGCTGAAAGCTCACCAGCTCCTACCTGGTCTATTTTCAGCACAACAAAACATAGCCTTACGCCATGGATGCTACTTTGACCTCATGAAGCAGACATTACAGGACTTACAGTACAACAGGGAGAGGCCAAACTGCATATGCTGTATCAGCATGGAGAGCAGCAGAGTGCACGGGAGGAGAGTCACCTGGCTGCACAGCTCTGTCCTTAAATGTGCTTATATGCCTACCGTTCGTACATGTTTTTGGCCACAACTTACTGAGTCACATTATAGATACACAAAATCATTCATGATTTATAAATTTTATAAATATTTATCTGACCACATCTCCCTCCTCTTCCTCCTCTTGGACTGCTGGTTGGACAAGGAAGGAGAGAGCCTGAGGAGAGCCTGTCCTTCCCTTTTCTAGGGATTCAGACCAGGGGAGGACAACTGCATCTGCCAGCCTACAGAGGCTGGAGTCAATGGAGGAGAGATTGAAACTGTCACTGTGCCTCACCTGCAGTGCATTTAAAGGCAAGGAGAGGTGTTCATTTTATTGGTGAAGATGACATGAGGCTGTACACCCTCGTCACACCTTTTCTCCTTCCTCTTTGGTACATGCTCCGGGGGGAAAGACAGAGGCATGGGTGCGCCTCCGTGCACCAGACCGCGCTATGCATTAAAGCAGCAAAATGCCCCTGACACATCCAGTTAGCGCGGCGCAGACACAGTGCAGGGTACGTGCGCAGCGCCTGAGACTGGTCTACGAAATTAGAGCCCATAGTTTTGTTCCGAATGCAACTAAAGTGCAATGACCCAATGATCAGGCATAATTTTATGACCACCTGCCAGCCTGTACAGACCCTTATGCAACATACTGTGATGTCCTGTATATTCTGACAACTCTCTTTCAGAATCAGCATCAACTTCCTTGATAATTTGAGCAAAAGTAGTCCATATGTTGGATCAGACCACACAGGCTAGCCTTCGTTCCCCTCGTGCGTCAGTGTACCTTGGTGGCCCATTACCCTGTCTCCAGTCCACACTGTTCCTTTTTGGACCATTTTAGATGGATACTGACCACTGCAGACCAGAAACGCTGCACAGGAGCTGTAGTTTTGGAGATGCTTTGACCCAGTCATCATCACTCGTTGGTCCTTATCAAACTCGGTCACGTCCTTACCCATTTTCCAGCCTCTAACATAGAAAGTTTAGAAAGTTTGTCATTATTTTCAGTCTCTTCACTTTATAAAGGCAACTTTTAGTACTTTCCTGAAAGAAAATGGAAGAAAAACCTAGCATGTATCCTTCTTTCCCCTTTTTGACCCTGATACTCCTCCATACATTGAGCCATGCAAAATGGAGAAGTTTCACTGACCCATAAAAGCCTTGTTGGTAATTTAGCCTTCAAGAACCCCGGTGACCTCTGTCTTCCTCCTCATTCGATCTCCCTCTTTCTCCCTCTTTTTCTTTTCTTCCAGTAAGGTTCCAACTATCCATCCAAATCCCTCTCTCTTCTGCTCCCTCTCTCTCCCACTGTGCTGCTCTGCCTCTCTCGCCCGCCCTTCTAGACTCCCGCATTTTATTTAAGTCAAGGACGGCATTAGCATGACGATCACAGCTCTCTATCACACATCTTGTCTGCCAAGGCTGGAGAGGCGGCCCTTTGTTATTTAGATGAACATGGAGGAATAAAAAGATAGATAGAAGGAGCTAAAGGCATGCAGAGAGAGAGAGAGAGAGAGAGAGAGAGAGGATAACATGGCCCCATATAATAACTGAAGATGATTTGTGATTACATAAGACAAAGCGTATGTGTCTACACCAGAGAAACACAGAATACATTTGTGTGCCATACATTGTGGGATTGGTGTAAGAGCCCTCTCAGCTGAACAAAAGACACAAGAATTTTACATGAGAGTAGAGATATCGACCTACAAAGAGACTGAGAAATCATGCCCTCGATCACAGATAATACTCCATTGTTCCATGAATTTAGAGAAAACCCTGAATAAATGTCTTGCTTCTTGCTAAAGATATCATTACTTTGTATGACTAGTCCATACAAGGACAGCGATACAATAAATTTCAACAACATTAATACTCTGGAAGTTTTTTACCCTACTAAAAGCTTTCAGGCCATCTACCAGTCAACCTGGACTGTTATAGTGTATGTGTTTGTGCCAAACATTACTGTGCTGTATGGTTGCAGGTACAGATGTGAAGTGAATGAATACATGCACATGTGCAGGACAATTTCCAAACTATATGTTTTATCTGCGATTCTGTAAGCTGGAGCATGCACTAACACCAAAAAAATCTGTTTGGTCTTCACATGTTTTGTGCAAAAAATATCATGTCATTTCTGTGGAAATAAATACTTTATTGAATATTGGAAATCAACACACTAAAGAAATTTCAATACTTGGTCGCCGTGAATCAATATAGACCTACTACTGACATTGAAAGACTACGGTGTATTGATTTTTTCCCCCTGTCCTAATAGGATGAAATGAAAAGACACTTTACTTACAGGTAATTGTGATGACAGCAGCATGCATTCATTATTGTGTTTCTGCTGGTGCACTGGTGTGGGGAACATGTGCATGTCAGAGAGCAAGGGTTATGTGTTTGTGTGAGAGAATGTGTTGTACATCATAGACTATAAAACATGTTGGACAGTGTGAGTCTGTTTTTATGTGAGTATTTGTTTGACAGTAATTAAGTGATTGAGAAAGAAGATGTATTACTTGGGTTTTGGTCATTTCCTAGTTAGATGCTCTAACTGCTGAAAAGATAGGCCTAAATTATAACTTACCTCAGTGGAAGTGCCAATTAAGGCTGTCAGATGATCCTCTGTGTATAAGATATAAAGACTGAGGTACTTCTTAAAGTGTATAAATGTACAATTAAAATATTACTGCCCTCAATGGATCAGTCCCCCAAAGCACTGACTGAAACTGACAATGACCATCAATAAATAACAATGACAGGCTAATGTTAGCTTATCACTAATGTAACTAATGTTTTCATAGTAAAATATTGCTCATTCCTCATGCTTTAAACATAAGGGTTATTAATCCAAAAAGACCATAACACACATAACTGCTCATTTATTTGAAAGTGTCTATCTACATAGTTCTGGAAGGGGAAGGATTCTCCAGTGTATGTAAATGTACTTGAAGTGACAGATTTGCTGTACTAAATAATATAAAGTAAAAATGTCCAAAATATGCATTTGCATTCGAATGTAATGATATTCATAAAAAATATTCAGAACAAATTCAGCATATACATAAATCCATTTCATTTATCTTTGTTAAATTCACTTCATTCCATGTTCATTTCTTAGGGCAGACCAGCACAGATTATTCATCAATCAATAAACGGCTGATCAGATAATATAGTGCGAGGGTGCTACTGTCAAAATGCAAAGAACAAAACAACAGCCACTTTGTTAAACAAACTGAAACCAAAACAAGTCAGAAGTGGAGCGACAATATTCTTCATATGCAGAAATGCTTTCAGTGTTGAAATTTGGTTTAATTTAGCGGGCAAATGCTGTCCAGATTTGATAAAACTGCCACTGAAGCTTCACTTCCTGCTGTCGTCTTACTTGTAGTCCCCACCTCCATGTGCTTTGAAAGATGCTGACTGGGCTGTGCCTGTCGAGCCACTTACAATAGTTGTACATTGGAGCTTGGTAAGATGGATCTGCCCAATTACGAACATTGATTCAGACACTGCAAGGTTTTCTGGTTGATCTTGCAGGTGTTGATTCATAAATCGATGTTTTGCATTCAGCTGTTCCTGTTTTTCTTCATTTAACTGTCGAGTGGCTGCTTCTCGCTGGAGTTCATGTTTACATGTACGGTCTTACATTGTCACTCTCAGCACGGGAAAGCAGGTAAAAATCTGGACTGGATTCTGGCACTGCTGACCTGGATTCTGTGTCTGTCTCTGCATTTAGCTGGGGGTGCACCCAGGACCCAGGACCCTCGGTGTCTTTACAATAATGGAGGCGGCACTGAAATTGTGGAAGATCTTTGCTTTTCTGTGCCTGTCTTTTTTCACCATCTTTGGGGGTGGCTGTCACCAGAGTAAAAACCCTGGTCCAGTTTTCACAATCACGGGCACATCTTACACCAGAAAGAGCGCATCTGACAGTGCGCTTTCTGTCACTTCATTCCCTCAAGGCTCTTTTGTGTTGTCAGACATTGTGGACTTTTCGGAACAGATTTTTTTCCCATAATGTTTCGTCCACAAAAACTGTCTACATCCAAAAAAAAAAATGGTTTATCAAGGACACAATCACTGCACTCATACTGTCTACTAATCATGAAAGATCATTTTTACCTTGCTCTGTCTCTTCTACTGCACAATCCCCACATGCTCCAGCAGCTGACCTTGTGTTGTTTGGCGACTTAAACTGGGACTAGACTCCGCAAGCTTCCGAGGTTTTAAAAGCCCAGTGTAATGATATAAATCAGACACAGTTGATCCAGTCTCCCACAGGGCCAAACTTAAGATGCCCACAGAAATCTACAGCCCAAAACCAGTGAAGTTGGCACGTTGTGTAAATCGTAAATAGAAACAGAATACACTGATTTTCAAATCCCTTTCAACCTATATTCAATTGAATACACAGCAAAGACAAGGTACTTAACATTTGAACTGGTAAACTTTGGTATTTTTTGCAAATATTAGCTCATTTGGAATTTGATGCCTGCAACATGTTTCAAAAAAGCTGGCACAAGCGGCAAAAAATACTGAGAAAGTTGAGGAATGCTCATCAAACACTTATTTGGAACATCCCACAGGTGAACAGGCTAATTGGGAACAGGTGGGTGCCATGATTGGGTATAAAAGCAGCTTCCCTGAAATGCTCAGTCATTCACAAACAAGGATGGGGCGAGGGTCACCACTTTGTGAACAAATGTGTGAGCAAATTGTCCAACAGTTTAAGAACAACATTTCTCAACGAGCTATTGCAAAGAATTTAGGGATTTCATCATCTACGGTCCGTAATATCATCAAAAGGTTCAGAGAATCTGGAGAAATTACTGCAGGTAAGCAGCAAGGCCAAAAACCAACATTGACTACCTGTGACCTTCGATCCCTCAGGCGGTACTGCATCAAAAACCGGCATCACTGTGTAAAGGATATCACCACATGGGCTCAGGAACACTTCAGAAAACCACTGTCAGTAACTACAGTTCGTCTACATCTGTAAGTGCAAGTTAAAACTCTACTATGCAAAGCCAAAGCCATTTATCAACAACACCCAGAAACGCCGCCGGCTTCGCTGGGCCCGAGCTCATCTAAGATGGACTGATGCAAAGTGGAAAAGTGTTCTGTGGTCTGACGAGTCCACATTTCAAATTGTTTTTGGAAACTGTGGTCGTCGTGTCCTCCTGCCCAAAGAGGAAAAGAACCATCCAGACTGTTATAGGCGCAAAGTTCAAAAGCCAGCATCTGTGATGGTATGGGGGTGTATTAGTGCCCAAGGCATGGGTAACTTACACATCTGTGAAGGCACCATTAATGCTGAAAGGTACATACAGGTTTTGGAGCAACATATGTTGCCATCCAAGCAACGTCTTTTTCATGGACGCCCCTGCTTATTTCAGCAAGACAATGCCAAGCCACATTCTGCACGTGTTACAACAGCGTGGCTTCATAGTAAAAGAGTGCGGGTACTAGACTGTCCTGCCTGTAGTCCAGACCTGTCCCCCATTGTAAATGTGTGGCACATTATGAAGCGTGAAATACAACAACGGAGACCCCGGACTGTTAAACAACTTAAGCTGTAAATCAAGCAAGAATGGGAAAGAATTCCACCTGAAAAGCTTCAAAAATTGGTCTCCTCAGTTCTCAAACGTTTACTGAGTGTTGTTAAAAGGAAAGGTGATGTAACACAGTGGTAAAAATGCCCCTCTGACAACTTTTTTGGAATGTGTTGCTGCCATTATATTCTAAGTTGATGATTATTTGCAAAAGAAAATAAAGTTTCTCAGTTCGAACATTAAATATCTTGTCTTTGCAGTGTAATCAATTGAATATAAGTTGAAAAGGATTTGCAAATCATTGTATTCTGTTTTTATTTACGATTTACACAACGTGCCAACTTCACTGGTTTTGGGTTTGTACATTAATTGATCTGGTTCTAACAAATTTGCCCTGTAAATATGTTTCTTCTAGTGCTTTCCCAATAATGTCAGTGACCATTGTGTGCTAAGTGTTTCTTGTGATACGAGGATGCCGAAAGGTATCCCTCACTGGTGGCGTGTTGCAGGTTCAGTAAGAGGCTGTCATTAATTCAATGTTTTATTTGGCTTTTGCGTTTTTTACTCGACCTTGAAGCAAAGACTCCATCATATTATATCTCAAAGCTTTGCATGGAACTGAGTTTTCAGTGATCACACTGTGCTAAAATGAGATTTAAGCACATACAATAACACAGAAGTACCCAGTGTAATGACAAATCCTGGACTGAAATTTCAATCACGGACGATAAACCTGAGTGTGTGTCCTGCCTTCTTACTGTTTCAAAACTGAAGAAAAGCCTTGAGTCTTTAAAAGCCGAGCTCAGAAAGACAAAAAAAAACTCATCTTGGAGTTTTCATCCATAGCCACAACCCAAACCAAACATCTGTCTGCCTTGACTGCCACCGGGTATGGTTATCGTAACACAGCAAGCCTCCCCCACTGCTTCAGCCAGGTAGCTCCAGAGCTGGTCCTGGATCTGACCATCACGTGATCTGGCTCTACCATCGCTGGTGTCCTGGAGGCTGACACCATTCCTGTCCTGCCTGAGGAGCCGTGGCTTCCCATGGGTGCGAATCCAAAAACATCGTCGGGATCCAAATCTGCCTCAAACATGCAGAAACACAGGTGATCCTTGGCGAGGCTGCAGTGGAGGCACTCGTGAGTTCCACCCCACGTCAGCTGGAGCTCTGGTCTTTGGCATCTAGGTATAAACACTGGGCAAAGCCTCAGTCTCCCCATTCACCACCTCCAGCCATCAAACTTACCTACAAGTTTGATGTCCTGAGCCTGCAGGATTTCCCCCCTCTGGCTGAATGTGTTCCCAACAAGGAAGCTGTCAAATCCTCCTCTGCTTGTTGCAGGCTGCTCAAAGAGGCCATCATGCAGAGGACCTCCGGATGGTCCACTTATACAGGGCAATGGTGCACAGCGCTGCAGGAAAAGAAGCCATTCCTGCGTCGGAGAGCTCCCCGGAGGTGCACGTTCGGCCGCTGGCTGATGGTAAGCTGCTCTCCGCCAAAGTGAATGCGGCAGTGCCAGCTTCCACCTCCACTTAATCCACTCACTACACCTGTGACAATTACGCTCCTGGCTCACCACCTGTTTGCATCATTGGCTCCTTGATTGTCTGCAGTGTTGCCTTTCCCAAGGTTAAAATGAGCTGCTATCTGTGTGCCTGAGTAAATGACCTCTCGTCATTTACAATCCACCTCCTCCAGAAAAACCCCTCTACAGACACCATCGTTGTGGACACTGGATTTAATGAAGTTAAATTTCAGCAGTCTGAGACTCTCAAAGCCGACATTATCGCCTTCATCAAAGAAAGTGCAGCAGACAGGCCGACAGTGCGTCATCTCCGGTCCACTTCCCCCTCCCTGCCTCAGTGGCATCAAATTCAGCTGGGTGCGTCTGCTCTCTTTAATGGTGTAGAACTTGCCTTGAATTTTTTTTTCATAATGCTTTAATTGAAATTGTCAATAAACATGAATTAAAGGGTGTCAGAACTCTTGGTTTCTGGTCAGCTGTCTGACCTGCTTCATGAATGTAACTCTGTCTGCGCCAGAACATGGTAGTCAGGTAAAGATTCTGATTGGCTCACTTTTAGATAGCTAAGAAACAAATTTACATCGAAAGTTTTCAAGACCAAGGCTGAGGTTTATTTACCTTCTCCAACTGATAGTCCTAAAAAACCCAAAGAATTTTTTGAGCACAATAAAATTCATGTCCAATTATTATAAATCTGTTAGCCTCCCAGTTAGTATTTTTACCGATGGTCACAGAGTATAAAATAAAATAGACGTGTTAAATGCTTTTAACAAACATTTTAAACCCTCAGAATTTTTTTTCAGCATGATCATTTCACCCTGGTGTCTCCAATTAAGGAAAAGACCAGCTGTGAAATCCCTGCTTTTAGCTTTCCTCCTCTTACAACTTCAGAGGTTTTAACAGCTCTAAAAAATCTTAACCTACGCAAAACAGCCGGTCCGGAAAATTTAGAGCCCTTGATTTTAAAATTTTTCTCAGATTTTATCACTGATTCACTGTGTCATATTTTTTAATCTCACTCTAAGTGGTAATAAAATCCTGGATGTCTGGAAAACAGCTTTTGTAATCTTCTTTTCAAAGGAGTTGATTGAGCAATTTTAAATAAGTACAGACAAATATCAAAAGGTAGTGAATAAAGTCTTAGAGGCTGTTGACAACAGTGTTGCCTTTCTCTTTTTCATTGACATTTTTTTTCATTTTTCATACAATTTATATCAACTGCCTGGGTCAGAGTGTTCTAAATGTTAATTTTTATTTCTATGCTGATGATACTGTTGTTTATTGCTGTGGACCTATGCCTGCACGAGCTTTTGTAAATATTCAGCATGCTTTTGATCAAGTCAAAGATCAGCTTAGGCAGCTGCAACTAGTCTCAATGTAGAGATAACTTAACTCATGTTTTAGTCTTCAAGAGCAACAAAAAAGGAACATTGTCTGAGAAAAAACTGTTATAACTACCAGTCAAGAAATTGAGCTTAAATCTTCTTTTATGTATCTGGGGTATTAACTTGATTAAAAATGATCTTTCAAAGAACATATTCAGAGAGTTGAAGGTTTTACTTGTCTCTTCCTACAGAAACAAGTCCTGTTTCTGTTTTAATTTTAAAAAGAGACTGATTGAGTCTACATTTTTAACGTTTCTTGATTGTGGTGATAATTTATACATGAATGCCTCTGCACAGAGTATGCAAATGTTGGACAGTTTATACCATGGAGCTCTGAGATTTATCACAAAATAGTTTTCTGACTCATCAGTGTACTTTATACTCTAAAGTCAGTTGGACTTCTTTAAGTACATGCTAGCTTAGACACTGGTTCGTGTTAATCTACAAAAAATTCCCGACTACCTTTCCTCCTTATTAATCTGGAAGGACAGACTACATAAACTGAGATCAATGAGCTTTATACAGTTTGTTGTTACCTGAGTCCAAACTGAATTTGGAAAGAAGGCTTTTAGGTTCTCTGCACCTTCTGCATGGAATAATCTGCAGACTGAGTTTAGGCTGTAAAACCTGGTGTCTCTGAATGTCATTAAATCTGAGGAATTGTTAACATACTTAGTGAAACCTGTTTCTAAGTCAGGCCTAAGCATGGACACAATCTAAGCTTTTCAGTAGGGAGACAGCGATAGTTTTTGTTTATTTTGTTTAACTGCCCTCTTTCTTCAATAACTTGACATGCCAGATGGACACTTCCAGAAATCCATCACAGAAATATTTCACTAGTCCATCTAATGCAGAGCTCATAGAAAATGTTGTCACTGGTGGAACCTTTATAAACAACAGCAGCTGGTGATTAGACCATCATTCTACTTGTCACATTCATCACAGACCAATCATATCAAACAACGGTATGACACAGCAGCTAGACCCTGTTGTTAGCTGTTGGTTGGTAATCTGATTTAGATACACTTTTTGTAATACTGGTTAAAATGGTCTTTATGACCCGATGGCAATCAATTCATAATGTGCGCTTAAAACAGGGCAAGAAATATCTGCTTTCAACAGCAGGAGTGAAACAGGGGAAACACCAACCAATAAAATTGTCGTGTCACCAATATTTAATCCAATCAAATCCCGTCGCCATTCTGCCGAACTCCTGCGAATACATTTTGCGGGCGTGCACAGACTCAGTGCATGTAGCTGAGCTGAGAGGGATCAGAGTCCGTGGGAGAATGCTTACCTTTCAAGTTTTGTCTTTGAAAATAAGGGAAGCCCGCTACAAGCCGTCCCACAGCCCCAACCAAGCTCCAGTACCCATAAAATTTTAAGAAAGATGTACAAGAAATCTAAAATGAACACTTTGTTTTTCTTGGTTTGTTCTGTTGGCTCTAATCTCGTGACAGCTGCCACCCAGGCTACTGCAGGTGGACGTTCTCCCAAGGCTTTTTCTTCTTCTTTGGTTTTACGGCGGTTGACATCCATCATTTTGGAGCATTACCGCCCCATTCAGGCTAGAGACAGAGTTCAGTTTGGAGAGGCAGAGGAATGTTTTTATTATTATATTGTAACATGGCTGATTTATGTGAGAATACTGATACAGGAGGACAGTGGGAAAGAGGATAAAATACGTAAAATACGGTAGTTTAATGGCCAAAATGGGAGACTTATCAGCTATGTGCAGAATGGCAGAGGAACTATCTATAACCCGATCAACATTGGGCTGTGAGAACTAACTAACTTTCCAAGTTTGTTTCTTTAACTTTACTATGATAATGTTTTGGTGTTTTCTTACCGCTGACTGAGACATGACTTGGTGTAGTGTAAAACAAACACATTGTGCTGAGGGTTTGGAGTTGAATCAGTTATTTTGGAGGAGGGGTGGGAGGGGCTAGACGGAGTCCTGAGGAGATGCTACATTCAAATTCATGCTAGTTTTCCAAAATGGCCAACTCCAACTTTAAGCTATGTTTCAATCCTTAGACCATCATCTTACATTTAAGTATACAACACAGGTGATATGAACCCATCACACACCAAGTTCTCCCGGTAAACTTCTGAGGTGAGCAGATTTCACCAGGTATCATTGAGTAACCATGGCTATCATAGACTACCTGGCATCATCCTGGGAGGATTTTCACATTCTGTCCCAGTTTCCTAGCAGTGAACTTCCCGGCTTCTCTGTTTTGATCGTCCATGAGGACAAGCAGCAGAAACAAGATTATCACAAAGGGGTTTGGAGACTTTCCCATCTTTTTCACAAATACCACTTTCACACTAAAGTTAGCAGGTCAACTTGCTTTTTTCAACGTGGGTTAAACCCGCTAACAATCAGCAAATTACTCCTTTCCCACTGCCAGTGGACCCGGGTCTAATCAGCAGCAGATGAGTTGCGAGGATGTTTTTTTTTTCTTCCGGTGTATCAAGCTGATGTCATCATGCTAATGACATCATTCACATCCATGTAAACAAAAGATAGGAGCTTGGAAGTGGTGGACTCGTTATTCAGCTGTTTTTCTGTACTTTGTACTTTTGTCCCTTAAAAATATACAAACTTGGCACTGACAGAATGACATTCGAGTGTTGATGATACAAAGGTGGATGGAATTTGTTGCTGAGATGGCAAAGGGTCACGTCAGTTACAGACGGAGGGGACTGGTGCCATATTATGCTGTCAGCATGTCATGCCGACGTCATGACATAAATAAGCAGGTTGACCCGGGTTTGATGTTCCCACTGAAGCCAATCGTAGGCAAGCCAATAAAAACCCATGTTGCTTGCAGGGTCAGTTGACCCTTGTCGAATGCCCTGGGTCAGACCCTTTCAAACTGTTGACAGAAGCCAGTTGTTACCGGTTATTGGGTGTTTGGCCAGTCTGAAAGGGTAAAAGAAGAGCCAGTAGGATCAAAGAGAGAAGAGCAAAAATACTGTTTCTGGTATCGAAAGATTTAAGTGACGTTCTTTGCTCTTCTTCGAAAGAAGAATTTGAGTCAATTTCTGATAACTACAGATATTGCCACATTCATGGAGACCACTTCAGAAGCCACCGTTGTTTTCAAATATGCAGCTGCTGCTCTGCCTCTTTCCCTGATTTTGTTATTCAGTTTTTAGCTGAGTGAAGTTGTAGAGGGTTTGAGCTTGGCAAGATAGACCTGCATGAATTCAGACAATTTATCAAGTTCATCTGCACTGCAATGTTTTCTTCAATATCTTCTTCTGTGACTGCAGCTCTCAGCATCCAGCCTTTGTTTGTGAGTTTCTGTTTCCTTTTTGAATAAAGTTAAAGACTGATTCAACACAAAAGGCAAAAAAGAATATGTTCAAGTCCTTTTGCCTTTTAATATAAGAAGATGTGCTATATTTGTCTGCAACAAAGCCATTCAAGCTTGCAAATCACAACCTAAACTGTCAAAAAATGTTCAGATCATATACATTTTCATTTCATTGAGGCTCAGCATTTACATGATTGCACATACCAATGCATGACAAACTCCATTATAAAATCACAGTCTGCCTTAGTTTCTCCCTGAGCACACACTCTGTATTTTTAAACCTATTTATTACAACAGGAAATTAAAACACAGTTAATTGTATCATAAAAACACATCTGTGTTACTAAAACCAGATTAATATTTAATGTAACAGATGCCGTCCTGGACAAATTTCTCCCTTGGCTGGCCTAAGGGGCCGGCAGTTTTACACCACTTGGTGAAGCATCCTTCAGTTTTTACACCTCTCTGAGGTATACTCAAGGAAACAGGACTTTGTGGAGAAACACACCTATTGGTTCAAAGACTCCCCCGTAATTAAAGCCACCATAACCATATTCTACATTTATTGGTAATCACCACTAAAGCGTACAGTGGCATTTCTAGGTTTGTATTTCATTTATGTGTGCCTCAGACACCTCATAGTCTGGGTTTCTGCTGCCACACACAAGATCAAAGTGACTCAGCAAACAATACGCTGGGATGCTGGGATACTGGGATACTGGGATACTTCTGGCCTAAATTCACCTGATAACTGGCCTTATAAAAATTGTAATACAGAGGCCAGAGAGGCCCTGGATGAAAGTATTTATGTTAGTTGATGTTACCACAACTCCCTGGGTCAAAAGCTTCAGCACAGAGTACCTGGTTGGAATGTTGTAGTGCTAAAAATAAGCTGAAAAATAATTAAACTGACAAGATTGCCTGTTTAATTTCTTGAGATGACTACATTTAGACCCTCCTCACACGAGGATGGCCATGTACTGTCTTGGCGTCTGCATCAAAACATGTATCTCTGTTTTACACATCGTATTGTACATAGGTTTGTGCACCCAGGCTCCACCCAAAACTGACGTCAGGTTGCCCGTCTGGTTCTGCTCAGAGGTGGATTCCACATCAACAAGTGCTCATGCACGCGTAACATGCTGCGTCTCTGCATGAGCACTTGTTGCTGTTGTTGCCGTAGCTGGTGTTGTTGGTGTTCTGTGAGCAAATGTTGGTATAAAAGTCGTAGCAATATTTGTAGCTGCTGGAACAAGATCAGAATCAGCCCGGCTGTGGCCATTGTTGTTGTTGTTGCTGCGTGTGACAACGTGGGTTGGGGGACGGGGAGGAGGAGGGGTGCAATGAGGTCACCGTCTTTTCCGGACTTATCTGTTTATACCAACTACGGCATGAAGACGAATATCCAGATATCCACCTGCAGACCCGTTTTCAAAAAAGATGCGGAGTCATGGACAAATACGCGTCTGTGTGTGTCAGTATCACCAGATAAATAGTTTATTTTACCAGAGTCTTACAAATTTGTACTCGTGTAAAGCCCACCTTATTTTCTATGACTTTGACTTGTTAAGACTCAAGAATGTCTTCTGCCTGACCTATAGGTGGTCTGGGATCCTTGGTGGAGACTGCCTGCTGCTGTGGAGTCACAAAGCCCCAATAACTACAATTACAGAGATATATCTGGCCATTTCATTAGTCCCATTCCAGTTCATATTCATTATAGCTGTTAATGTAGATATTAGCATGATCTCTCTATTCATGGTTGAAACATCTATAGTAACTTTATTTAGCACCACATAGGCATTTTGTCCCTCTTGAATATGGGATGTCACATCTTAAGAAGTCTACCTGTAAGGGGTGCTGGTTTGGCGGAGTGGTAAGCACCCATGTACTTGCTTCTGCCGGTTTGGGTTCGAATCCCACCTGTGACCAGTTTGCAGTGTGTCTTCCCCTACTCTCTCACCCTCTTTCACAGGCCTGTCCACTGTCTCTCTCCTATCAATAAAGGCACGAAATGCCCAAAAATATACGTTTAAAAAAAAAAGAAGTCTACCTGTAATACATTTATACTTAACTGAGCCAAATGGAAAGGGGACGAATTTGTGGTCTGGACACTCATGAGTTTGTCACTATCATAAAATCTTATTTTCAGTCAGACTATAATTGATTATACTTCCACAAAATCATCACCAAAATCATACAGACATGAGGACCCTCCTGAAAATGAGATGGAGCATCATAAGAGGCTAACCTCTAAAAAATTTGTTTTCAGCAGAAACAAATTTGATGACGACAGGATTAGTCCATGGATCTGTCACTAACTTTAGTTCTTACTCTAGTCCACTTGTCTCCTCTTACCTCCCTTCCTTCGCCCTCACACCTAACACAGCATCGTGTGGATTTGCTGTTCATCATGAGACTGGGATCCACATTCAAGATTTCCTGCTGCTTAACAGAAGGTTTTTTCTTCAGCCATGATGGAGGGATTCATGATTGGCTATATGGATTCATGTTGGATTTTGGATGTATTTATTTGTATATAGATGTATATGTGTATTTTACATATGTATATACGCTATATTGCCAAAAGCATTCGCTCACCTGCCTTGACTTGGCATATGAAATTAAGTGTCCCATCCCTAATCCATAGGGTTCAATATGACGTTGGTCCACCCTTTGCAGCTATAACAGCTTCAACTCTTCTGGGAAGGCTGTCCACGAGGTTTAGGAGTGTTTATGAGAATTTTTGACCATTCTTCCAGAAGCACATTTGTGAGGTCACACACTGATGTTGGACGAGAAGGCCTGGCTCTCAGTCTCCACTCTAATTAATCCCAAAGGTGTCCTATCGGGTTGAGGTCAAGACTCTGTGCATGCCTGTCAAGTTCATCTACACCAGACTCTGTCATCCATGTCTTCATGGACCTGCTTTGTGCTCTGGTGCACAGTCATGTTGGAAGAGGAAGGGGCCAGCTCCAAACTGTTCCCACAAAGTTGGAGCATGGACTGTCCAAAATGTCTTGGTGTGCTGAAGCATTCAGAGTCCCTTTGACTGGAACGAAGGGGCCAGTCCAGCTCCTGAAAAACACCCCCACACCATTATCCCATCTCCACCAAACTTTACACTTGGCACAATGCAGTCCCACAAGTGTCTTTCCCTGCCAAACCCAGACTCGTCCATCAGATTGCCAGATGGAGAAGCGTGATTCGTCACTCAAGAGGACACGTCTCCACTGCTCTAGAGTCCAGTGGCGGCGTGCTTTACACCACTGCATCAATGCTTTGCATGGCACTTGGTGATTTGAGGCTTGGATGCAGCTGTTTGGCCATGGAGACCCATCCATGAAGCTCTCTGCACTGTTTTTGAGCTAATCTGAAGGCCACATGAAGTTTGGAGGTCTGTAGCGGTTGACTCTGCAGAAAGTTGGCGACCTCTTCGCACTATGCGCCTCAGCATCCGCTGACCCCGTTCCGTCAGTTTACGTGGCCTACCGCTTGGTGGCTGAGTTGCTGTCATTCCCAAACACTCCCACGTTCTTATAATACAGCTGACAGTTGACTGCTGAATATTTAGGAGGGAGGAAATCTCTCAACTTGATTTGTTGCACAGGTGGCATCCTATCACAGTTCCACGCTGGAATTCACTGAGCTCCTGAGTGACACAGTCTTTTACTAATGTTTGTAAATGCATTCTGCATGCCTAGGTGCTTGATTTTATACACCTGTGGCCAGTGGAAGTGATTGGAACACCTAATTCTGATTATTTGGATGGGTGAGCGAATACTTTTGGCAATATAGTGTATGTATCTATGCATATTTGTGTATCCATAAAGTGAAGAGTTTTATGCTCTATTGTAAAGTGTCTTGAGATAACAGTTGTTATGAACTGACACTACACAAATAAAGATTGATTGATCACTTCAATGCATTTTGTACTGAGAACAATGAGCCAAATGTACACATACTGTTTGAATCTATGTGGTTGGGAGTAAAGTTCCAGTTTGGTAGCTTTTGTTGTGTACCTGCTTTAAAAAAACACAGTCATTTTGTGCAAGGTTTCATGTCTTTTATGTCTAATTTAAAGAAATGCAGGGGATTAGCAATATTCTACACTACCTAGACTTTATGTGCAGGAGTTCAGTGTGGTCTGGTACTGTTAGAATTTCAACACTGACTTGAGTGTGGTGTACTGTCAGCGCCAGTCCTTGTTACTGATTAGTGTTCATTTTAACCTCCGCATGGCATGGGGTAAACTCTGCTTGAGTGTACAAAAATACTTTGAAATTGTTAAATTATCACTGATAAGACTGGACATACACTCTTTGTGGTGTACTAAAAAATTACTTAAGTTTCAATTTTAAAGGAAGCCATTCATGATTAACATTCAAAATAAGTCATGACTGAACCTTATTCTGGTCGATCACACAGGAGATTCTGATAACTGGTGGCTTTGAGCTAACATTTGAAAATTTAGATGTAAATAGGCCTAAACCTCTGGCTTTTATTTGTCATCATCTATAATGCCAAAAACAGACAAAAGTAAAAAACAAACAAAAAAAAACAAAAAAACAAGTGTGAAGCAGTGGCGATTGCTCTAAGACTGCAAGGGAAGCTCAGCTTCCCCTAAAATGTCTCCCAAAAAAGTGGTGATATGTACTGCTGTGTGTACATTTCATTGACTAAATATGCGCTAGAATACCTTCATCTTTTGTTCAGAATCAGCTACTTATCACAGGTAACTGGAGCGACTTCCTTCTCATTCATCCCCGCAGCGTCTCAGCGCTTTAACGCTCAGCGTCCACAGCCGGACACTGAGCATCTTCTGACTTCGATGGGGAAGCGTAGAGTGGGTTGTTCCACTGTGGAAACTGGATGGTCATTGGATAAACGCTGGGCTTTGTCCCGCCCATCGGATGCTCAGCGTCTCTGGGGGTCTATGAGGCAGTGGGCTGGCCTGGACACTCGGCTTCTGCATGATGATTTGATGATCTGTCTGAGGCTGAATCCCTTTTTGATTGACAGTGAAATGAGTCAATCAGCGTTCTTGAAGTATAACCCTCCACCGGAGCATCTTCTGAGTTTTACATTCAGTTGTTCTGGAGAGGAGCTTCTCCTGTTTAAAGCGGCTCAAGTCTTACACCCGCAACACAATGGAACAAGGCCGTTTAAGCAGTCTAGCTCTGCTGGACATTGAGAGAACACTGGTAAAAATCTCTAGAAAAGACACCTAGTTGGTACGACAGGGTCACAGATCATTTTCTTGAAAAGGAACGGAGGGTAGAATTTACATTTAAATAAATAAACAAATTTATGATGTAGGCTGGAAAAAAATGAGCTTCCCCTCCTTGACTGACCAGCAGCCGCCACTGGTATGAAGTGTCACTTTTTTTGTTTTCTTTTCCTTAATGGTAGTGTTAGTAAATAGAAACATATTCCACCAAAAAGTTGTCTAATAATCTCATTTTAATAATCATTCTGATGTTTTCTTCTTTGTCTGCCTTAAGGAAGACCTTGTAATGTAAAGATGCAGGAGTTCTTCATTTGATAGGTTGGAGCTGAATTTTACATCATGTCCCTTAAACAGTGCGAGCATAGTTCTTGCACTGCTGGATGTGCGATGTTAGGTACATGTCCAGCTCCATATCACTGCTGTATAAGTCTAACTTGACATGCCAGATGGACAGTCCCAGAAATCCACCACAGAAATATTTCACTAGTCCATCTGGGGAAGAGCTATTTGAAAATTGTTGCAGGGGCAAAACCTACTGAAAAAAAACTGCAGCTTGTGATTGGACAATCGCATTGCCAGTCACATCTCATCACTCAATCATATCAAGCCTCAGAATGACGCAGCAGCTAGACCCTGTTATTAACCATTAGCTTAAACAATGTTTCAGTCCTTAGACTATCGTCTTACATTAAATTATACCACAGAGATGGATCATTTACCACACATGTGACATGAACCTGGTCAACAACAATCCCCACCACTCTCACAGTAAACTTCTGAGGGGAGCAGATTCCACCAGGTGTGAGTAACCTCAGCTACCTCAGACTAACTCGCATCTCCATGGATGATTTTCACATCCGTCCCAGTTTTCCAGCAGTGATCTCTGGTCAGGAGAAGAGCAAAAACATGATCTCCAGTCAGAGAGGTTTAAGTGACGTTCCTTGGTCTTCTTTAAGAAGAAATTGAATCAATTTCTGATGGAATAGTAGATGTTGCCGCATCTACAGGGACGCTTCAGAAGCAGCCATTGACTTCAAACATGCAGTCACTTCCTGTTGTCACCATGTCTGCAGCTCCTGCCTCTTTCCCCTGATTGGGCCATTCAACAATTAGCTGAGTGAAGTCGTTCAACAATGGAGGTCAGCATGCTGGTCCTGCAGCATTTCATACAATGAATCAGGTAGATCAGTAATTCAGGTCAGTGGAGTCCTGAATTGCTGATTACTTGATTATTAGTCATGAACAGAGCAAAGTCAGTCTGAAATCAGCCTCGTTATCCAGAGAGCTAATAAACATCCTAAACATGCAGATTCTGTGTCAGTGGTATCAATAGTAGAAACAGGAAAACCAAGGCATGGCATTATGGGTGTTCAACACCTGAAATAGAGTTTTTACCCAAAGAAACGGCAAAGACTACACAAAGCAATTTCTGGTGAGAGCATTAAACTCTGCTGTGGAGCAGAGAGATTCATGATGGACAGAGAAAGAGCTGCAGGTGAAGAACAAAATAAAACATCTATCCATTATCTACAGCACTTATCCCTTTAAGGAACCAACCCGTGCTGACACTGGGTGAGAGGAGGGGTACACTCTGAACCCATCAACAGCCGATCGCAGGCCCACATAGAGAGACAGATGATCTCATACTCATATCTAAGGGCAATTTAGAGCCAATTACCATAACAAAGATCGTTTGTCTGTAGGAGCAAGCTGGAGGAACATGCAAACTCCGCATAGATTAAAACAACATGGTCAAAATGAATCAGTTATTATTTATGCTCATCTTTACTCTCATCAGTGACTCCCATTGCCTCTGTGAGAGTCAGGTCTAGTTTTATTTATCTCAAGTATCACAAAAATAATGATTCTGTTGACATAAAGCTAAAAGACAACAGCACAATGTGCATCTCTCCCTCCCTCTCTCTCTCTTTCTCTAAAATTCGATGTTGATCATCCACAGGGGTGGGGGTTGTCTCTCTCCTCCTGCAAAACGATGCTAAAAATGATGAAAAAGGTAGTTTCTGAAAAAGAAACTGAATAACAGTGTTTACATAGTTATTTATGGACCTTTTCCTTTTTGTCAAAAACAGGAATATTCTTTTAAGTCAGATGAGCATGTCTTAGCCAAATTTGTCAATAAATACTCAATATAAGATTCGCTCAAAGACCGCAGGTACAACAAACTCTCACTTTACGTGTCAGGTAGGCTCAATGTTTCAGAGGACAATTTAAAATTGTTATAACACTGATATTCATAAGCTCGATCAAAATGATCTGGGGCTATCTAATACTGAAATTCTGGCATAACGCCTAGACAAGTATCATGTATTTTATTTTATTTTTTTTTAAATATTTAGATCAAAGCAGGTAGGCACTGTCATCCCACATTTAGTTTACAATAAAAACGTGACTTTTTAAAAAATGTCCCTTTATTGTGGGGGTGCTGGTCTGGCCAGCTGAGGTGCAGTCATGTCCTTACATCCATAAACATACAAAAAGGCTTCCATCTCATTAGGTAGCTTGTGTTTGATTCTGACCTGTTGCTGTGTCCTCCAGCCTCAGTACACCGCCTTTCCGCCATAAATAAAGGCAACCAGCCCCCCAAAAGCTTAAAAGTAAACATGTAGCCTGAGTGAAATTCAGGGTAATGGCTTGTGGTGCAAATACAGAGAAATTCTTCTTGGCGTCAGATGACCATGACTCACCTCTCTGACCGCCTGCAATACTCCTGTTCACTGTGAGTCTTCCTAGCAGAAAGAAAAGGAGGGGTGGGCTCTGACATTTCACACTGCTTGCAGTCAGACGAATAATCTGGAAGGTGAGGGCAGTGGCCTTGGAGAGAAAAAAACTCCTGCCGCTTATTAAATGTGCTTGAGTGCTTCATGGCCCGTCAAACCGTGGTGTGATTTGTGATGCACAGAAGACACCCTGTCTCATTTCCTGAAGAATGCCTTCACATGTATGTGCATGAGGTCTGGGCATGCACGACACCCACAGACTCACACTCGATGAGCACACACAGCTGCTATCATGTGAATTCCTCCCCTGAGAAGGATCTGTAAGGCATCTCAATATCCATCAAGCTGTCAGAGGAAATAAACACATTACAGCAAGAGGTGAGTTAAAAAAGGATTTCTATTTTATACACTCATGTTCACCCTCATGTTTTTACTGTGCATATTGTCAACACACAAACACAAACAGCCAAAGACTCATGTCATCCGTTGCATGGTGAAAAAATACATTTATTGGAATCTGTGTCAATGTAGAAAAGAGTGAAAACTGGCTTCAGGTTTTGTCACAGTACCACAGGTGAATATTTCAGCAGCCGTCTGGTCAGCAAGCTCGACTGGAGAGGCAGTACATCTGCTACTGATGAGACCAAATATCACTGAGAAGCTCCTAAAACACACCACCAGCAAAAACACATGATGTACAGCAATTAATTTACACTGATATTCCTTTCAGGTTTACGTGGGTTTAGCAGGAGAGGCTTGTTTTAATGTTTTTGGTGTGATACTGTTACAAATCCCTTTCCAATAACTAAAAAGCCAGAACCCTTTGATGCAGTCTTTTTGTAATCATGTTTTCTGCTTTTTTATCACTAAAGGTGAAAGCAATAGTCTGTCTTTTCCCCCGGAGTTAGAACTAACTCTAGTGGCCCTGTGAGAGCCACCAGCCTCATGCATCATTTGCACCAGGACCGGACCTAGCATCTAAGTAAAGGGAGTTCAATATTTGTCTTGTTACTTCTCTACAAAAGCCACTCTTTAAGTTTAAAAGTTTCAGTTTGGAGACAAATTTCTATAAAGTTACAGTTAGGTCAGAGATATATCTGCTTGAATTAATGTACACAGCCTGCTGCATCATGGGTAGAAGTGCAACATACTTGAGTGGTAACTGAAAAACACATCACCCTTCAGTATGCTCTCAGTTTCAGATATATTTCCATCAGAGCATGATTTTAACTGGTATGCCAAAATAACGGTGATGCAATGACATCAATGCAATGACAGTGCAAGTCACCCTTAAAGGGACAGTTCAGTTTTTTTGAAGTGGGGTTGTATGAGCTCCATATGGTCACTAAGGACATTAGATACAGTAGAAAGTTCTCTCTTCTCCACCTGAAAGCCACAGTCTGTGACCGTCAGTGACGAAGAAAAGAAGCTAATGGGAAAGTACCGTACCAAATTTAAAGGCTATTTTCTCCGCCTACAATAACTCAAATCAAAAAGTGATACCACAATTTAAGAGTACGCTACATATGAATTTCTTTAAGTGCATTAACCTTTCGGAAATATAAAGTTTATCCGGACTTAAGCCAACTCACATCGTGTGTCCCTCTGCTAAATCACTCCACCGTAGTTAACTTGCAGCTTAAAACGCCTGTTTTAGACTAATTAAAAGCACATTATATGACAAATATTTCTGGGATGTTTTTTTTGTGATGCTTCCCTTGATGCAGAAACAGATGTGCATCATGGAGAACTCATCTTTCACCGTTTTCCTCTGCGTAACAAGCGGTGGTTTGATTTAGTGGAGGGACACACGGCGTGAGTCGGCTTAGGTCCGGATAAACTTTATATTTCTGAAAGGTTAATGCACTTCAAAAAATTCATATGTAGCGTACTCTTAAACTGTGGTATTACTTTTTGATTTGAGTTCTTGTAGGCGTAGAAAATAGCCTTTAAATTAGGTATGGTACTTTCCCATTGGCTTCTTTTCTTCGTCACCGATGGTCACAGACTGTGGCTTTCTGGTGGAGAAGAGAGAACTTTCTACTGTATCTAATGTCCTTAGTGGCCATATGGAGCTCATACAACCCCACTTCAAAAAAACTGAACTGTCCCTTTAAATATAAATGAGTAGTGATGTCTGTTGTTCTTTAGCAGACAATTGTGCATCTAACAGTCACAAAACATGACTGGATGGTTCATCTTAATAACAAGTGTCTTAATGATCAATTATACATCTTGAGTTTATCCTGTCTTTTACTTGTCTTGTCCATCCAACCATTATATACTGTATATATATCGTTTGTAACTTTTAGTGTTGTGGGGGTCTGGAGTCTGTCCCAGCTGGGCCACATTACAGACAGACTTCCCTCCAGCTCTCACTCATACCTGCAGGCAATTAAGAGTAACTAATTGACCTCATCATGTTTTTGATCTGTGGGAGGAAGCCAGAGTGCCTGGAGAAAACCCACACATGCTCAGAGAGAACATGCAAACTTCACATAGAAAGGCCCTTGTTGACACGGGGCTTGAACCAACCACCTTCTAGGTTCATGTGCACTACCTGCTGCACCACCACGCTGCCCTCTTGTCCTGTCCTTTAACTGAGAAACAATTTTTGGAGAAACCATGAAATCATTTAAGATTACATGTTTCATAATGAGTACATCAAAATGTTATACAAAGTCAGGATTATGCATAGATTGAAAAATGACTTCATCTATGATTGAAATGCAAAGGCCATTTTTCTCCTCGTGTGGAAAAAATAAATCTACTTTATTACAAGCACCACCTCTGACAGGTACGTGAATGTTCTTCTTTAGCATGCCTGGGTTCTCTCAGGACAATCTAACTTTCTTCCACAGACCAAACATATGTTATTTCACTTCCTTAGAGACTCTAAACTGTGAGTGTTAATGTTTGTTTCTTGATATTTGTCCCATGGTTTGTGATAGTAACCAAAGCAGGGGTGTACCTCGCTTCTCGCCCAATGCTGGCTCAGACAGGCCCCTAGCCCTCAGTGACCTCAGACAGGATATCCTGAAAAAAGTATCACCTGGAAGCTTTGCAGGTTAGAATACCCTGATGGCAGACATGAAATTTGCGGAGTCCAGCTGCTATGCAAGGTTATATCTCGAGTTTACCGTGACACATTGTACAGATGTGGTAAGTATTGGACTTGGTCTGATGACTGTCATTGCTGTTCTCACACATCGCCTTTGTCTCTAGACTGCCTGTACCAGTCAGATTCACACTGCATCTTACTTCTGCATGTTGAACATTTTTATAAATGTCTCAAGTGGTGCACCAGACATGTTGCAGCCATTGTGTGTACATGTATTTTCCGGCAGGTATATCTTTGGCCTAAGTGACTAATTCTACTCTGGCAGGCCAAACATTTTAACGGGTAGTGCATTTGTATATATGATATGATAGGATAAGTCTCACAACACACAGCAATTCTGCACACATCAACTAAAAGTGAAGGCCATTGAAAACAAGAAGGACATTTCTAAACTCAGATACTGAGTATTAACATTGAGAGGTAAGCTTTTTCCCCAATACAACTTTCTTCACATATAGACATATTTTATTCTTAAATATCTTAAATCTCATATAAAATAATTCATCAGAAATTGATCCTATATACACAGACAAGAGTGCACATGATGGAGAGAAGGTGTGTATGCCCAGGTGGTTTGCAGTGAGATTATACGCTCTGCCTGAAGTTTGGCTTTTCTGATGAAATGTATGACCGCTTTGTCTCTCAAATATCAAACTCAATATCATCATCTGAAAAACAGACAAGAGCTTCGAAATCAATACAGAGCTTTCTCGTTGAGGGGCAACTCCTCAAAGAGAATTTAACCTTCATGGTCACAAAAAATGAATACAATCCACTCTTCAACCTCGGCTGCTCCCAGAGCAAGATATCTCCAAAAGCAGAACTGATAGCATTACCATTTTCTGGACTGGATTCTGGGATAAACCTTAGATTAAAGCCTTGTCAACTGGAGACAAGCAGAGGACAATAATGCAGTATTTGTTGGAGACTAGGCTTAATCCAAAAGTATGACAAAGTGATACATGGCAGGCTGCAGCCATTGCCTGGGGTTAAAGCAAATGATATGTTCATGGATGGGAATCCATTAAAAATCTTAGATCGGGAAAAAAAGCAAGACACACATGCTGCAGGAATTTTTAAGACAAATCCAGATCAAATGAAATCTGACAGGTTTGAGTTTGCACTAATTCTGCCATGTAGCGTTAAGCCAATAGTGGATCGATCTGGTGTTGTTCTAAAACAGTTCTGCATTAGTGATGGGAAGATTCATGAGAGCAACCTATTTTTCTTCTTTCAACAACATTCATACTATTTTTCTTTTCCTGATATGTTTGACTCGACACAGAATCACACAGTTTGTCAATTTCATGATGTTTGATAACACATTAAACAAGAGAAACAAACCTGTTAGGAAAGAAGATTGCAGTAAGAATCTGGCTCTATGTGACAGCTGTTAAAGGTACGATTGGTATAAATAAACCTGGGCCCTACTTTCTCACATATTTAAAATAAATAAAGAAAAGAATTGAATTGCTCTGACAGATTACTTTGGCTAGCTGGTTGAACTGGCAGCAATGTAACCCTTGGGCTTAGCTAGCTTAAATGTTTCCACCAGAGTGGTAGTTCTCGATCTTTCTTCCTTCAAGCCCTCCATGTTGTACCTAAAAGTCCAGCCCTCCTGGGATCCACACAGGAGAAAAAACATCTGTGCAAAATAGACATCAATTTTAATGGTTTTCATCCATGAAGTCATTTGAATTGCTGTCAGTAGATAAAAAAGAGATACAAATTAATTATAACCTGTAATTAATTTATCTAATTTATGTATTTTTTAATCTCACTTAAAAAATTGCCAAAAAAAGCCCTCAGCTTGAGGTATTTCATTGAAATTCATTAGATTATTGTGGCTGATCAAAAGGTTGTTCTCAACCCCCCAAAAAACTAAAGCACAAGAGGCCTGATGCATAAAACTCTCAAACTTTAACGGCCAAATCAGGGGACAGAGGCTTAGTTTGAACACAACAGTGGCATGTAAAGCTGTCTCCGTGGATGCAGCAAGATCTGCAGTTTTATCAGAAATGGCCTTGATTTCTAAAGAGAAGAAAAGAACGCCACTTCAAACTTTCTTATGGGAAATCGTGTTTTTGCCCTTTGCCAGTCCAGGGATCACTGCTGGGAAACTAAGAGAGATGTGGAAATGCTGCGCGAACGTTGCCAGGCCGTAATCATGGTTACCCTACGATATCAGATATGCCCTGCTCTGAAGTTTACCGGGAAAACTTGGTTGGTGTTGTCTTTGACTAGACATATACATAATTGGCAGATGATTAAACTGTGTGGTGTAATTCAATGTAAGGTAAGATGGTAGTTTAAAGACTTTAGTACTTTTAGTTTAAGCTAACGGCTAACAACAGGGTCTAGCTGCTATGCCATACTTTGGCTTGACATGATTGGTCTATAAAGAGTGTGACGATTGGACCGATAATCCAATCACCAGCTGCTCTGGTATTGAAGGTGTTACCCTCTGAAAATACAAGAACAGTGAAATCAGATTAAAAATTAGATTAACGCAATTTAAAAACAAGCACGCTATATTGTTTGTTTTGTATGCAACAGTCAAGGTCATATTTGACAGCTCAGAGGCCATTTATAAAACATGGTGCAGAAGACACAGTAAAAGTGAACGTGCACCCCAAAAGCTAAAGTCATAATCACTCCGTTTGTCACTCAGAGCTGACTGTATCACACTCTCCATGCACTGACAGCATGTTTAGGAGCTGTCACTGTGTAAAAGGCAACAATACCTATGCGGTCTGTGTGCATAACTGTCGGACTGCTCTTAACATGAGAGCTTATTGATGATGAGGCTGTGTAACTATGTGAATGCTGTCATTTAGATTATGTTTGATTGGAATCAGTAAAGGAAAATTTTAAATAATGGATAAAAATATGGCATGAGAGACAAGTGATGACCTTGTCAGTCAAAATGCCAGACAGCAAATAAGGTTACTGCATGGGTGTTTATTTGCCTCCAACTCCAGGACTTCAAACTTCACTTTTCATCTACGGCCACTCAAACTCTTCATTTTGACAGTTGGTACCACAAGCAAAATCCTCTTTAAAGGGGGAGGTCCACTCCATTTCTGAGCATGTTATGAATTGCTCATGCAGTTACGCTAGATCACCCTGCAACACACACCACTAATAGCATCAGCAATTTTTCTGTTTACATGTGCAATTTAGCAGTCGTTATTTTGGATCTTAGTGGATTAGACCCAAAGTGTCCTAAATGGGCTTAAGACCATCTGATCATCACTTGGGCTTGCAGACATTAAAATAAACCCCAAGATCGGCAGACTCAGTTTTGGGTGAAGTTGCAGCATTGCATTTTTCTTCTGGTTTGGTTTTCATTCTGCTCAAAGTCAAGAGGACCAAATCCCAAAAGTGAAATGAAAAAGCCACTCAACACCAGCTGGGGCTGTTGTCGATCATTTTTCCTGACCAGAGTACCAGAGTTTGCGTGCGCTTTTCACACCACTCAAAATCAACCATATTTTCCAAGAATGCAAACCAAACATCTGTTGATCCAGACCAAATGCGTTAGGTGTGCAAACCACCTGAAATACATTTGATTATCACACCACGTCCATTTTTTGAACCAGGCTGAGAAGATGTTTATTTTGGCTGCAAGAACTGCCTTCTCTCCCTTTAGACCAGATTCATTGCTGGTCTGACAGCAAAAACTTTTTATTTTTGGTTACTTCAATATATTTACTGGACAGATATATTACCTGAAGGCTGAGTTACAATCATTAGAGCCAGTCAAGAAGCTTGCACATAAGCAATCCTATCCATAGTCTTGAAGATCCAGAAATAAAAAAGGACAGGGCCCAGGTTTATAAATACTGAATTCTTCGTAAACAAAAAATAAAAATAAAAAATTGCACTGAACCAATGACTTAATGACACCAATTTTACACTCACAATGGCCTCTTCGTGCTGTTGATGTTGCTGTTGTTTACTTTTCTCCAGAAATAAAAACAAATCAGAAACAAAGAACACAACAGTGAAGGTATCATACAGATAACACGATCAATATCAACCCAGAGAGGATGTTCATTTCCCTTTTCTTTTCTGTTTCTATGAATTTTTTAAAAGTTGACTGGCATCATTACATCTCTGACCGGCAACAGTTTCTTTGTATATAATTCAGAAAATCTCTAGTAGGTATTCACAGTTGCTTGACTGAGACTGAATGGCAAAAATACCCATGAAGTCTAAAATTGCTGGTTTAGTCATCTAAAAACATGGATGCCAAGAGTTCTTGGAGGTCTTTGAGACTATCTGATGGAGGGATTCAAAGTATAAAAAAATCTTGCAGCGTGTTGCCTTTGAGCTCTTGCACACAGATTCAGACATACATCCATTCATTTTCTTGTATATCTGGAGTTGGATGGGACAGTGGAAATACCTCCAACAGCATCTGACGGTTAGATGGAGAAACGTCTCACATGTTCCTCTTGTTCTGTGCATGAATTTACTTGATATCAGATTTCTGTACAGTGAAACAGCACACATAAAAACATGAGGACATTGAAATAAAAATATCCCACAATGATTGTGATCATTAAAATGTACTTCAATTCTTTTTTTTTTTTACTTCTAGAAAGGGAATCCAGGGTTTATTTTTGGTGGGACTAGGACTGGGGGTCATTTTTCCCTTCTGTACTACACAGTAGTTTCATTCTTCCAGGGTCCAGTGCGTATATTCCCTGTGCTGTCTGAGGCATACAGGAGTCCTTCGTGAAGCCCCCCTTTTAGAATCCCATTCTGATTGGGCGGGTTCTGGGGGTAGGATTGTCTGCGTGGGGCATGCATCTCCAGATGGCAATGTGTCGCCATCGGGTCCGGCTCAGCTGCTTTGCCGCAGCCGCACAGGAAAACCCCTGTGTCCCCTGCCTCTGCCGGACACAATGAAGGAAAAAGGTCTGCCTTGGCACAGCAGATGTGCCGGTGGCAGGGATGATGGCATGCCAGGGTCTCGTGTGTGGTGGCTGCTGCGGTGTGGCATGTGTGGTGCCCATCATGGTGTCCTTCGTGGGCCAGATGTGGACAGATGTGGGCATGGCGCTCATGTGTGCTGTGTGGGCTGTCAGTGTGTGAGCTATGAACGCTGCCACCATCCCCACTTGACGGAATGTGATATGCAAATTCCCTCTCACTCCCTGCCCCACAAACACCTGCTCCAGCTCGGCGACTCAAACTCCGGCTCTTAGTCCTGGTACTGCTCTTTAAGCAAGGGTGCAGCTGGATCCTTGGCCGGTATCCCTCTGGGTCAGGATGTAGCAGCACATGTGTAGCAGCAGGTTCCTCCTCCATCAGCTGCTGGCTGTGCAGGGCAGCACAGCATGGCGTCACTGGTGCCAGACATGTCACATGGTTTTGTGAGGATGGAAGAACATGTTTGCAATGACCTAAACTTCCATGAGTGCAGCTGATCAGGGCTTTTCCTGGACATGGGGAGTCATGGTGGCAGTGGGTGTGACTGTGGCCATGCCCTGGTGTATCTCCATTAACATTGACCTTTGGCCGTGCTGGAGCAGGGCCGTGGGCACCAGAGCAGGCATTTTCCTGCCGTCCAGGACAACATGAACACCAGCAATGCCAAACATCATCACGCTTGGCACAGTGATGGATGAGGACAAAGAGGCCAAGAGTGACAGAGAAGGCACCATAAAGGCAGCTGAAGATCATATCCAGGAAGTGATCTTGAGACACAGCGAGCGCCCCAAACGTCCATGTGGCCAGGAATAGGAAGAGGGTGAAGGCCGCCGTCCGTAGCTGAGCCTTGAATGAATGCTCATTGGCTAGCAGTGCAGGGTTAATGGGTACACCTGGACAGCCAGCAGGACAGTGACTCCCTGCAGACGGAGCAGCCAGAGCTCCTGGTTCTGTCCCCTGGTGGCAGTGAGTTGGTACGTCAATGGCAGCCAACCTCTGCTGCTCCTCAGTCAGCTGCTTAAGCTCATACTTCTTCTCTGGGTGTTTCCTTAGCTGGAGGAAAGTGCAGAGGAAGTAGGTGCAGGTTACCAGGAAAATCAATGCAACCGGACCAAAGAAGGCACCAAGGCTCGGCTCCCAGGCCATCCAGCAGCTGCATCACACAAAATGAAAACAGGGATTTTACCTTTACAACATTTATAACAGACATCAGAACTGAAATCCTTAAACAGATTGAATCCTTTAGATAAACGTTTCTGGTAAATAGTTGTCATACAATAAACGTCCCATGGTATGCAAGAAACACCTTCAAAAGGCTTTTGAACAGTTTGTTGTGTTTTGGACTTCCTCACAGACTATAAAATGTCAGAGTAGATGTTTTAACCTGTATTTAACAGGCTGCATAAATGTAAACTCATGGTATTTGGTGAGCTGTTGAGTTTGCAGATATACTGTTACATAACAAGCATTTTATTTGCATAAGCCTACATCCACCTGATTGAGACTTCTGATGGCAGTGCCACCATATAATGTTTGAAGGGAATGAGCAGTAACAGCCGGCAAAAACCTTATCTTTTGTGACTGCTTCTTCATCTTCAGTCAGTTTACGCAGGATTGGCAACTAGACTTTTCCTGAATCCGGACTCAGTACCAATAATCCATCAGCAAACTTGATGATGGAAATGTCAGTATTTTATGCCATGAAGTATTTATTTTGCTAATTGCTAGCAGCTAATGCTAACAGCAGAGGAGAATGAACCAGAGGTAACTACAAATGTTTGTCAATATTCACATTACTTGTTTAAAGTCTAAGGTGTAAACTTCAAAAAATGAAGATTCCTACATGAATAAAGAAGAGTTTAACAGTTTGGTTAACATAGTCAGTACTTAATCCACCCCATTACCCCTCTGTCTCTGCTAATGTTAGCGCAATAGTTGGGCTATGTCACAGATATCCCCCACTGTGGATATTAGACCGAGGTTAGCATGTTGTGCATTAGCCTGTGATGTTAGGGGAACGAGCTAGGCATGCAGACTTGGTGGGTTTCCATGGCTGAGCAGCTTCATCCAAGCCTTGCAATGCAAAGCATCAGATGCAGTGATGTAAAGCATGACGAATTGCGACTTCTCCATCTGCCAATACGATGGATGAGTCTGGGTTTGACGGTTGCCAGGAGAACAATACTTGTCAGACTGCATTGTGCCAAGTGCAAAGTTTGGTGGAGCGGGGATTATGGTGTGGGGGTGTTTTTCAGGAGCTGGGCTTGGCCCCTTAGTTCCAGTCAAAGGAACTCTAAATGCTTCAGTACACCAAGACATTTTGGACAATTCCATGCTCCAACTTTGTGGGAACAGTTTGGAACTGGCCCCTTCCTCTTCCAACATGACTGTGCACCAGAGCACAAAGCAGGTCCATAAAGACATGGATGACAGAGTCTGGTGTGGATGAACTTGACTGGCCTGCACAGAGTCCTGACCTCAACCCAATAGAACACATTTGGGATGAATTAGAGCAGAAACTAAGAGCCAGGCCTCCCCCCTATGTGAGTCAGGGAAGGTGAGCAAATACTTTTGGCAATAGCCTATAGTGTATGACAAAGGTAATAAAATGCTAAAAGTTGATTAGAGATAGCAATCTTTTTAAAACCAAATTATAGATAAATAAAAAATACTGGTAAAACATTAAATAGTAAATCTGTAACAAAAATGGAGTTAACCCCAAGTGATGCAGATTAAAAGAGTGAAACAAAATTCAGCTAAAAGCTAAATTAAAAAGGTAGGTCTTCAGTTTGCTTTTAAAAATATGAACAGTAGGTGCCGCACTCTCGATTTTTGTAAAGTTCGGTGAATTACCTGTATGTTGCTGTGTTTGCCGGCTCTGCTCTGGCTCATATGAAGGCGACTGCCCTCAAAACCAGCTGTTCTGAACAGAAGGTTATGTGAGCATAGAAAAGTATGCAGCTGTCCTCTATCATAGGCTTTTTGGATACAAGCATTTTACTGATGTTTGATGAAGACATCAAAGATCCATGTTAAACTGCAGAAAATGAGCAATGCATGGGACCTTTAAAATAATTTACTCAAACAGTTTTGCAAATAAGCTGACTTAAAATGAAGAAATTTGAAAATTCTGCTCAAACCTCCAACCTGACCCAAAGAACTGACTAAAGGTTAGGTTAAGGTCAGGTCAAGGTCATGGGCCTAAATAACCATGCCTCCCTAAGGCCAGAAACTGTTGTTTGTGTTTGCATCCATCAGCATCATGAAATGCTTTTGTTTATATACTGGCCTGTATGTGACACTTGTTACTGGAGGATACCTCATAAAGGTACACAATCATTATCAGAGTCATTTATAGCAGGGCCCTATTCTACGAAGCAGGATTACTGCCTAGCGAGGTAACTCTGAGGGTAGGTTCCGGGTTTCCTATTCTACGAGACGGGTTCACTTCTTAGTGAGGCGAGTCTCCATGGCAACGTACGCTGAACGGCTAACCTGCTCTGGGACGGGTTAGGTTCCAGATTGAACTTGCAGACTATAAAAACCCCACCCACTGACCAATGAGCTCTCTCGGCCAGCTCCTCTGCAGGAGTAAAATATAAACCTATATTTTATATACAGTCCACCTGCCCCACCTGAACAAGCCCAGGTACCCCTGAGGAAGGAGGTGAGCAGCTGTGTGTTACATTACTCTATTATGGAGAAAAAAATAGATAATAGAAAGTCATTCTGAAATAGAAAAAATAAAAAAAAACCAATAGTCAGCATTTATTTCATAATGATTTTAATGATTGAAAAAGCATCAGCTGTCTCTGAAGTAGAATGTTTGGGTCAGTAGTTTGGGCTCTGCTCTGCAGCAGGACCAGAGAACGTTTGTGGTCATACTGGGTTACTGCTCTCAATCCAGTCAGAGAAATGTTTACATTTTCTGGAAATTAGGAGCTTACAAAGCAGCAACCACATAGCCTCATATATTTATTTTTTCACCACAAATGCCATCACCTGTGAGCCTACAGTTTTGGAGATAAATTAAACCTACCTGTGGGGCTACACGATAATGTTTAAATTACAATATATCATAAAAGGCAACTGGCCATTTTCTTTTTGATGGTGTTTTCTCTACAGATTATAATTGCATTTCGTTTTATTGGGAGATGTTTTTTGTATTTAAGTTTTGTATTTATTCTGGTAACGATTCTAAAGAAAATTTTATGTTCAAGTTTATAAAGGAAGAGAAGGGTTTTTCATATATAGAGTATCAGTTTTGGAGCAAATAATTAAATCTACATAAATTCAATTGTATTTTCAGTGTTTCCCCTTCAAAATAACTAATAATAATAAATTTTATGCCAGCCTTGAGGCTGGCTATGGGGGCCCAGTAAAATGTATTGTCACAGAGCCAAAAATCACTGGCAGCGCCCCTGCAAAGTGGCTCATGCATACTGCCGTAGCTCCTGCCAACTACATCTTCTGATTGGTCCTTAATGAATGTAACTGCTGGAACTGATTATCCAATCTCACTGCCAGATTTTGGTTCTGTAACTCCCCCAACATGGGCTCTTTTCCAGATGATCTAAGTGAAATATATCGAACTGTCAATCTGGTGTAGACATCAGTGTTTGACTTTTATTGCAGTTCTGAGAGTAAAACGAACAAAATAACACCAAGTCAAATTTGTGTAGGTAACTGATGACAAATGGTCAGCCCTTATCATCAGCACTGTCTGCACTCATGCTTAGCAATGATTACTTCAAATGCTCCGTCAATACTATTGCGGAGTTATGGTCTGATGACCTATTGAGTAACTGGTGACTTTCAACTGACTGTGCTGGTACATGTTTTAGTTACAGCATCTAAGGAAAGAGAGAGTGCACCCTTTAAGCTTTGTTGTAAATTGCTTTTTTTATCGATTGTTTGTATTTAAGAAATTAAGCCATAGAAACTAAATTACACAAACACGCCCATACACAAAGGCAACTCAAAGTCACCAACATGATCACTAATTTAACCATTACACTGAGCATATTTTTGATAGATGCTAAATCAACAGATGTGTTTGTCTATGCAGTCTTTATTACACATTAATTAGATAATGATGCCCTGATTGATCAGTTTGTCTTTTAAATTTTCTGTAATAGTTTTTTCCAGCAGCTAGATTGCCTTTTTCATGCGTTTTTTGCCTTCGCACTGATCCTACTAGCCACGTGGAAGCTGCAGGCCTCAACAGTGTGGAGTTAATCTTGAAAACGTGCACAACAGACACGCAGAACTGACACAGAGGACTTGTTGTGGCACTGCGTACTTTACAGCAAGTTTATGTCCACCTTTTGGAGCACCATATCCTAAGATCATTCTTGGCGCTAATTGCCTGGCACAAGCAACTTAATGCAAGTCCAAGTCAAGTCTGAAGTCTGTGAGCAGCACAGCAAGTCTGTCAAGTCTTTGATGGTTCAACTTCATTAGAAAAAATCTGGACAAAATAGATTCAAAATAGGCTTGCATCAAATCATTTTACTTTATAATCAGCACTGATGATTTTCTATAAACCCCCCTCAATAGCTATCTTGGCAAGATGAAGTCTGACAAATTTAACAGCTGATTCAGTGTCTCTGGTAGGTATGCAATACTTAAAATGGATTACAGTTCAGACACATTTACTTTGAAATATAGTATCAATTAAAGAACTTCTTCAAGAAGGAGAATTTGAAATAAAGGCCTGTTTCTTATAGAAGTCTGCTTCAAATGAAGGCCTAGTGCCTTGGGCAAGTTAGCTATTATTTGAGGAAAACAATATAAATATAATTCATACAACACATTTTTTAATGAAATCTTTAAGCTGTACCCACACATCCTGAACATCTGTACTCACACAGAGAGGAAGGTGTATTTCTTAAAAAAAACAATGAAAAACAAAAAAAGTCAGGTCATATTGAAGTGTGAAAATGCTTCAAACATCAGCAGAGGTTGAAATTTAACCTTGCGAGAGGATGACAAAATAATAGACTTACTATGGTGCTTCCTCCCCGCTGCCATAGTTGTCTATATTGACGGCTGCTGTGACCCCGCAGATGATGAGTGGCACTCCACCGCTGACTAAATAAAACCTGTGAAGGAATCCAAGGACGAACAAAGGGGGAGACAGAAGAAAGTGTGAGGATGTTTGACAGGAAAAGCAATTTTCATATCCTTCAAACAACATCTGCATTTCTAAAGTCAACGCATTTGCCTTCCACTCTTATCAAATATGAAAGTTTGGTTGGCAACTTTGTGTATAGCAAGAGTAAAGTCCCAAACATACTCAGGCGGAAGGTTCACATGGACTCAAAGCGGACATCTGACCGTGCAAACTCAATGTCCGGGTGTAACACTAAACACTGCTCAGCATGTATTTTCACATTGACCTGCATTAAATGTGACAACCCATCACGACAACCGTCTTCTGTGCAGCGTGAATGGGTGAGCGATGATTCCCAGAGTGAAGGAGAAAAGGGTCCAGGCACCCAAATAGATGACTGAATATTTCACTTGACATTTGAAAGTATTGAAAATGTTTCTCATCTTCAGTATTACGCATGTCCTTCACGCCATACCCCCTGCCCCCTATCTTTTGGTGTGGTACTTAATGGCCGGATACACTGCTACCCCTTAATTTCAGAGCTTTGCAAAGTCAGCAGGCAGAGCAGCTCCTCTCCCTCATCTTCAGTGTAGAACAGCATGGCAGAGAAATGTAAAGAAATGCACAAGATTTCTGGGAAAAAAACGAAGTCAAACTTCATTTTTCATTTGCAGTTACTCTGCTCTCCCAAACTCTCCATGGTAATTTAAAGGCCTGCACCACGTTTGTGCCTGGTATGAATTGCACACACAGTCATAGTAAATGAAATGCCACACGGCCACTAATTGCAAGTGCTAGTCTTAAGTTTGCACACACAATTAAGCACGTTATTTTGGATCTTAGTAGATCAGGCCCTAAGGATGCAACAATCTTCTCTCATGTGCATGTGTATAGCAATTGATAATATGTAGCATCTCTTCAGACTATGGAAACCAAGCTGCTGAAGGAATGGATTGGGCAACAACAATAATGGGAAAAGACATAAACGGTTGATGGATAGATAATGCTTCATTGATGTCTAAGACAGAAATTCCAGTTTTAGCTGATTCATTAACAAACGCACTGTAAGCAAGAACTAGAACAGACCCATTTGCTCAAAATGGTACATTTTTATTTATTTTAAATGTATTCAAATTACTCTGTAAAGTGTTCTTGAGTTAAATACAATGTTTTTTATCTTTATTATTATTATTATTATTATTATTATTATTATTATTATTATTAATAGAAGGCTGTTATGGCTATGAGCAAGATTCCAAATATGTGATAAGAGTAAAAATGTTATCAGAGCTATGAATAAGATTCAAGAGTACCTATAGAAGACAGTGTTAACAATTTTCATGTGAGCAGGGATATAACAATGAAATCAGAGCAGAAGGACATGAAGGCTGTGATGTGTAGCAAAGTAGCACCAAAACAAAGCAGCTAGGTAAAGGATATGTCAGGTGTTGTAAATAATCAGTCTATAGCACTCTACACTGTTGTGGCTTATTTTTACTCATAATTCTTTTAATTTTGTGGCACTATTTGCAACAATGAGTAGCTGTAGCCTTGAGCTGACTATTAATACACTTATGCAAAACCACGCTTTGTGACTGTCACATATGTTCAGGCTACTACCATGTACTTCACACAACCCTACTTAAAAAATCCCAGAATATCAGGACACGACTTAAGTCAATTTACTTTGTTACTGCCTACCATTTTTCAGAATGAGAGGGAACATCTTACATTTTCAAATAGGAAATACCAAGCATGTTTGATATTTATGACTCCAGGTCAGACTTCCTATGGTGTAGTACCTGCATAGCTGATGAGTTCAAGCAGAGAAGGAAAGCAGAAACATATGGATGTTGCTTACAGCTCACACACTTGGCACCAAAGTGTTCATATTTTACATGTCTGGGAGCAGTAAATAATGGTCCCCAATCAGGCTTAAAAGGTGTAGTGGCCTACCTAAGGTTTCAAAACTGTCCTGTGCCTTTGCTCTTATTTAGTGCTTTATAAAATGGGTTATCTGATTAAGTAATCAATTGACTTTTGATTCGCATAGTGGTCACATTCATGAAGACTGTTTAGCTCCATTAACATTGCAGAATGCATCTAAAACTGAGTGTAGCAGCAATGGGCAGAAACCTGTAGCGTTGTATTTTGAGGCACTGGGCCTGACAAAGTGTCTGTTTTTGACAACTTGGCTGTGAGGACAAGCAACAACCACACACTGTCAAAATATTGAACCTACACAAGAGAAGAATTACCAGCAACAGATCCAAACAGGCCAGGTTGACAGGAAAGAACAAACACACACCAGGGAGCAGCATGAGAACATATCTGTCAGTTATCTCCTACGCTCCTTCCTTCAATGTTTTCACCCAAAACATCAGAAGACTGATGTGTAACATCTGAGCTTGTCAATGAGTTTGTGATCACACTCTACGGCTGTGATCACACCTAGAGCTTGTTTTCATTTCAACAAACTGAAGTGTTAAAATTTACCAGGAAAACAAATCTGTTTCCCGTGGATTTAAGTGCGATGAACTTGTCAGCATTCATCGCTGCAATTTCCAGCATCTGTTGTTTTTAACAGCTCCAGAGAGGAGAACAGAACCTCCATTTAAAAGACAAGACACTGAAAGCAAAAATCACTTCAGCTCAGCATCCACTGAATCAACATTTCTGATCCACAATTAACTTGTGGGCTCACTAGTGAAGCTAGAAAACATGCAATGGCTTTCCCAGAAAAATGAACTGTATGTTTGTTTTACATGCATTTTCCCAGTGCATATAATCAAGAAACGTCATTATATTCTACAGACTGGATGATATGATTTTGTTCCTGCTGGATTCCTGGCCCTGAATTTAATGGTGCGATCACATTTTCATCTGCAGTCAAAGCTTGGGCTGACAAGTTTACTGCTAAGCATAGACCGTAGCGATGAGCACTGCTAAAATCACCAATGCATAAAAAGTAGTCGACCTATCAGGGCCCAAAAAAAGGAAGGGGCCTTAAAGCTCCAGCAGAACAGTTATTGCTCCACCAGAGCCTCTCAGACTGAGAATAGACGTGGATCATAGGTGCTGTGAATGAGTTTTTTTTTTAAACATTACTAGTTGTGACCAACTCCGAAAGTCATCAAAATCAAATATTTAAACCCAAGTAAAAACAAGATATGAGGTTTTGAATGGAAAGGAATTAAAATATACAGCCAAAGCAATGATCAAATGTATAGATAGTAGAGCCAACAAACACACACTGATTTTAAATGAACAAGATCTGATACATGGTTGAATTAATATTATGCCCAAAGCTCACCCATGTAGAATCAAGGTACATAATCTTTCGCCTTTGCTCTCTGTATTTGGCTTCAATGGGATTACCTCCAAATAATATGCCTGCATAGCATTCCAGATTTAATCACCCCCAGTCTCCTCAATCAATCTGTTGCAACTTCCTGCACCACCAGTTGTCCCAGGCAAGTGCCAACTGTGCAGCTCTGCACTGGGTCTCTGGAAATACGTGGCAGTTTTATTTCCAGTAGGAGCCCCAACCCCACCTCAATCTCTACTAAGAACATCAACCCAAATCAGAAAAAGTAACAAAAATAGTTTCAAATACAGCACTGTGTGCAAACACTATCACTGCCAACTAAAATAACCCATTGCTGGCATGTTGCTTTTTCAGTTATCTTGTAATCTCCAGATCACCCTGAGAAGTTGCAGTATTTTTGTGGTGTTGTGTGATTTAAGTTACAAGATACCCGGTGCTGTGCTCCTATGTGTCCAGTGGGTGTGGGCATATGCTTGGCAGCACTGCAGGGCAGATAGGATGCTTTGAAAGTGGACTACGATGATGTGTTCAGTCTTCTTTAGCTGCTACTTTCTGCCACTAGATGGCACTTCCATAAAGCTTGACTTATGTTATGTACAATCCAGAGATTCAGCGTAGAGGAAGAAGTTTGTATTGAGGACCGAGCCACACTGCTGCTGTATGTTTGTAGATGTGTTTGAATGACCAAAGTTGCTGAATTAAACAGCATTAGTCACTGCCTGCCTTTAGTTTAAGGACCAACACTTCATTTTGACAACAACTGAACCTACGTGGTTTATCACTACTTTATCATGGCTTGAAATGTGCCTCTGCCTCCAATGTTTTTGCCTTGTCTGGGAGATCCATCAACGCCCTTCGACATTTGGATGAAGTTTTTCAACAACTACATGGTGCTTATAAATGTAACTGGTAATGCTTGGCCAGAAGCCCGTAAGAGAGCTACGTTACTCAACTGCCTTAGATCTGAGGGCCAACGACTTTCTACTCGCTGCTGGATACAGGTGACACGTTTGCCTCAGTGGTTGCCTTGCTGGAGAAACACTTTACACCTAAAGTTAATGTTGTTGCAGAAACGCATGTATTCAGACAGAGAAAACAAGCGCCTCATGAGACTATTACACATTAAGTTTCTGTACTGCGCGACATTGCTTCAAAGTGTGGCTTTAATGAAAACACAGACGAAATGATCCATGACCAATGAATTGAACATTTGACTAATTCAAGCATCATAGAGAGGCTGCTGCTCAAACCGGACCTGACACTGGACAAAGCTTTGACTATTACAACACAAGTGGAATCTGCTGCTCAGCAAGTTAAAGCTATTGAATTGGATAGCAGTGTCCCAGTGGAAGCCATACATCCATCAATACAGAAAGAAGCTAACACAGCAACGCAGTGATTTGCAACAGAGATCAAGACAGTACAGGTGCAAACAGCACTTGGATAGAAACTTTGTGGAAATCTTTTGCGTTGGCCTACAGTTAGGAAAAATAATTGATGATAATGATGTGCAAATGTAAATGTGGGCAAAAACAATGCAAAATGACAACAATATGTTGGAGCTATTATCAGTTTATCTGTTTTCTAAGTCAAGCAACACTGGTACGTGTGCCACAATGAAGCTCCAAAACCATCAGATCCTTTATCAATCCCCAAGAGGAAATTTGGTTGTTATGGCTGCTCTAATATAAAGTCAATATAAAATTAAAGTATTAAAGCAAAACAAAAAAGCCAAGCTTTGTAAATGCACAGTAAATATAACACTTCCAAAAAGTCAGTTATGTTTGAATGTAAACGCACTGGAGAAACTTTTGAAACATTCAAATTAATTCCCTGGGGATGTATTCTAGGCTCGGCTAACAATGCTTTATGGCTTTGGAGGAGTGCAAGAGAGCATGACGTGTTTCACAGAGCCATATTTACCAGTACAACCGTTTAACCTTCTAAAGCTGCGTTCACACCGCAAGCGACCCAGCTACCAAAATCCCGTCGCCCACTGATGTATCATCGTGCGTCCATAAATGCCTCATTTTGGTCAGCGCTGCAGTCGGCCGTCGCTCGGTGACATAACGTCCGCTTGAGTTTCACCGCAATCATATCATATATCATATAATAGGATGTATAAGCGGGCATTATTCCAGCTGTATCCTTTTCATTCACTTATCAACCACGAAACACTGCAGCTGATGCCCTGCAGCAGCATTATCTGTGAGTTTCCGGCGGTCCTTCTAGGTGGAACTAATGTCCTCACTGACTAATGTTTCCCAGACAGAACTGGATTGTTACTCTGTAGTCCGTATGAATAGATGTCTGTATAGGGTACCGTCACATGTGCACACAGCGCTGATTGGCTTTACACAGCCACGCACATCGCCTCATAAGATCAATTTTTTTTACTTTGACATCGCTCAACAAGCTATGTGGTAGAGTGAAAAGCAGCTGTCGCAATCAAGGGAGGGTTAGCCCCGCCCCATCGCGGCTGTGCATTGACTTTGTCTGGAGAGTGATCGCTGAGGTAGTACAGGTATTTTTATTTTTTTTTTATTTTGCTTTTAATTAAGATTTTATTTAATACATTTATTTATTTCAGGCCTTCACATTGTTTTTGTTATGGATTTTATCCTTTTCCTACCCTAATGTTTAAGTTGTACTTTTTGATGGTCTGGCTCTTAGTTTTTACTCATTTTATTCTTTTATCTTTAGGATCTCCAGTGTTTCCTCTGTGGGAGCCCTCTGCACCGGGAGCTGTGGTCGGCTATGGCTGCAGGGCTCTGTCTCGTAGGCTCCTGGAGGAGTTTTGAGGACCATCATTTCTCCTCTGGATCTGCGTTGGTGTTCTGTGGTTGTGGTTGACTCTCTGCTCCTGGTGCATAGCTCCTCAATGACGCTTTCTCACCTGGTTTCATCTGTAGTCAGCCTCTTGTTCTTGTTCTTAACCTTCTTGCCACTATTTTAGTCTGTGCGTGCGTGCTGTGCGTGCGTGCTCGTGCATGAGTGAAACATTAGATCCATATGTATGGTTTGGTCTCTATGTAAAATAGGGATGGGTAGGTGGGTTTAGGGGAATGTTTGTATGTTTCTAAAGCACTTTAAGTTACATTCCATGTATGAAAAGCGCTCTATAAATAAAGTTTGGGTGATTGATTGATACAGCGGCTCTGATACTACCTCAAATACAGCCCGATTTAGTCTCAGCAAATTACACAGTGGCGGCAAAAGTCACAGGGGTGTTAAAATGTTATGGCTTGGAACAGAAGCATGAATGATATGTGGCTGTAATTAACAATGATACCACTGCAGCCTTACCTACGGCTGACATGGTCTACCATGGGTGCTGCTGAAGAGGAGCTTTAATTTAAGTCTCAGATGAATATTCCCAAAATATACATCAGTATGCAAAAAGCACACAGGCCAAAGCCCTAACAATGCCTTCACTCTAAAAGTCGTATTACATGTATATGATTTTACTGCAGACGGAGAGCTAATTCGCAGCCCGTCCCCTCTGCTCCGTCCTTGTCTGCTGTCTCTGCACTGTCATCCTCTTTCCTCCTCAACACTGTGCTATTTCCTCTTCCTTCCTGTTCAATCTCAACCTCTGTCTCTGAGCTAACCGTTCCACCACTCCATCTTCCTCCATCTTTGCCCTGTGTTTCTTTCTTTCCATCCATACCTGTCTCCCAATCTGTCCTCCGTCACACAGCGCCCGTCCCAAAAATTCAATTACAATCAAGATGTTTGTCTGGGCTGGCCGGCGAGGGGGGGGTGTAGGGTTTGTGAGGAGCATGAGGGGGGGTGGGGGGTGTCGGCAGCATTACCGGCCTGTCACTGCCTCTAAGTGGAACGGTTCCCCGGGGGGACTCTCCTTCAACAGAAAGCCATTTACACACCCGTCAGTCAGATAAGCATAAATGAGAAGAACTGGTGGATGTTAAAGTGCCCGGTGCTTTATAACCCTCCTTCTCTTTTTAGCTCCTCTTGGAAGGCTAGCATGCCTTCCCTTTAGGCCTGGGCATGTAGCATTCTTAGAAATATGTGGAGCATGTGTGAACAAATCATTGCCTGCATGCAACCTTGTTTATATATGCAAAATCATGCACATACATATTAGGATTCAATGCACTGCTCCCTGAGTGAGCTGACACACTGCTCTGAATACTTTGATAACTTTCACACCGAAGTCTTTTGGACCATTTGATTCCAACTCTGTCAAAATGGTTGTGCATGCAGAGATGAGCTTTTGAGTGACTTTAGGGTTGGCAATCATCTGATAAAAACAGAACCTGAAGCGCCTTTTAGCCAGCAGCAGTGACCCCTCCCCTCCCTGTTCCTCCTCTGTCCGCTGGCTTGTGAAGATGAGCTGTCCTTTCTGGATCCACTCCAGGATGTTCATCCAGCATGGGACAACTGATGGTCATATAGATCCAGTACATGGCAAGGGCTTATGGGTAAAGCTGGCCTAAGCGAGATATTCACTACCTTACATTAAGGAAAAAGTCTTTTGAGCCTGTGAGACCAGTATCAAACAATGTGAGCCTATTTAAAGCATTTTGAAAACTGGTTCTCTGAGGGTCTGGTTGACTAACATATGGTGGATTTGCTCCTCATAATCCTGTACACATGAGTCTAGACACACCATGTATGTTACAAAACATGCACAGAGGGTAAAATAGACTCCTAACTCTAGAGCAGAACATGTGTTGAACATGCTGTGTTGGTGCAGTTTGTGTATTTAATTAGCCATACTGCAGTCATTTAGGTAAAACAAGCTAACTGGCAAACTGGCTTCATTACGAAAGATATCTCATACTACCAGCGCTAACACAGCCATGAAAAGAGAGAGAAGACTTAATCTGGATCCAGTTGAAAAACAGTTTTAGCAACTTTGAGGCATGAATATCATTAGCATTATATCAAGCAGTTTTCTTCCTCGTAGACATAAATAAGTATTTTTACCTCCACCAAGGAGGTTTTTGTCTTCACCTCTGTCTTTTTGTTTGTTTGATCGTCTATCTACGAGCAAGACATCACAAAAGTTATCAAGGATTTTGATACATTTTTTTGGTAGGAAAAAATGACTTTTCGCAGCCTGCATCCTTTCAGACACTTGACCCCCAGCCTTGTACCCCTACTCTCACACACTTAAAGCAGCTAGAAAAAGAGATGTGTCTGTAATTCTACGGACACACCGGACACGAATTCGCAAAGACACGCGTTGAGATTACATACAAAGTCAATGCAAAGACGCGTTTGGATGCAGATTTGCCCCAGGCGGCGCGTTGGATGCATTTGGCGCGGCGCATATGGAGCGTCCAGCGCGTGTGTGGCGTCACACGCCTCTACGCTTGCGTTGAAAATATTGAACTTTCGATGCAAATTCACGTGACGCTGTGCCATGACAGCCAATCAGCGATGACATTCCCCCCCAATGTCATTGATTTGATGACGTGTGACGCTCCGGTCACCTGCTTCGGCTTAAACCCCGCCGAAAGATGGAGGAGAGCTTGATCTGCGCTGTTTGCCATCATCCGGAGCTATACAATTCGACGTGTGTACTCTACAGAGACTGGAACAAAAAGGAGCAGGCTTGGGTGCAAGTCGCTGAGAAGACAGCTTTGAAGGTAAGTTCTGTAAATATTCGTTTCCAGCTGCATTTGCCTGCATGGGTTATCACTGAGTCTGACTGGCTCCGGCTCTCTACTGCGCCTAAGCAGTGACACGCGTCACCCCTCAGCTCATCAAAATGGCCCAACATCCAGCCTCGGGCGTTACGCGCGGCGTGTTACAGGCACTACGCGCGTTAAAATTTGCCTATTCACACCCAGTGTGGCTGTAGCATAAGCCTGCCGCCACCTCTCACCTCCCACATTTAACATGCATTACATACAAATAAAATCTCTTATAGTGAATTATTTCTCACTAAATATACTAATTTACCAGTAATGTCAGTGGGCAACACCAGTTCACTTTTGAAAAAGAAATTTACATGACTGGAACAAATTCAGTTATGAAACTTGAAACTCTTACAAACTCATCCCTGCTTTAATGTGAAGGCTGTATGACTTGACTTAACTTAACTTTAAGAAGCTTAGATAATTCAGTACAGATTTGTTTCTCCAAGATACCTCACTGATCCATCCTCCAGCCTCAACACTTCAGGCCTTTATCAAAGCTCGCAATACAAACATTTGACAGTTTGAACTTGAACTACTAAAACAACTTTATGAAACCTGACAGGCATTCACGTACCCCCTACTTCACTCAGCGTAGCTCTGGGGGTAAGTGTATCCTAGTTTGGGAATCACTGCACTAGTCCATCTGGGAAAGAACCCATTGAAAAGGTATGGAGAGCATAAAACCTTTCTGAAGCATATCCAGCAAATGATTGGACAATCTTTCCATCAATCACATTCAATATGGGCCAATCAGATAATTTAGAAGGTGGTCGCAACTCAGTAACAGTGTGAGAAATGCCTTGGTGGAGGTATGTGCACTTAGAGCACTGCTGGTTGTAAAGTGAAAATGCAGTTTTTATTGCGTTTTCGCCTTCCGTTTACATCAGAACGATGCCTGGAGTGCCTGAATCTGCAAACTTTTAAAACCATGGTCCAGAGCAGAAAGTTTTGAAAATTAATTCAGTTTGACTCCATGTAGATGAGATACATAGCACTTCAGGGTGAAACTATATGAGCAGTACTTTTTTCCATGTAGACTTGCCTACACTGAAACATTGAAAACTTGTGTATCCGTCTTAGATCATTTTGTGATTTCAAAGAGATGATCTATTTCCCTAATCATTTATTTTTTGGGCTAATCATTCAGTTTCTCATGGTTCATTTTCTTTTCCATTTAAAGATCAAATAGGAGTTTTCAGACCACACGCTCTGACATTAACACGGACGAACATCTTAACATTTCCCCTAAACTCTTGAATATGTACTTATTACGTTTCAATATGATCTCAGATGAGACTACTCTGACACATGATCCTGTTTAAAGGAAAAGTTTGGTTACTACAGCTTTCACATTGTTTATAGAATGAAGTAGAACAATATACTCACCCAGAAGGCTTTCCTGATGCAAACAGTGCTTCAGGAGATATTTAGATCCAAAATGAAGCGGCGGACATCCGTATAATAGTAGCACACGGGGCATGTATAGCGCCGCTCCTAAAACTGCATTAATCGTCCAAAAACTCATTAGTTTCACCAATATTTCATCATGGTCCGTTCGGGCTACTCCTCCATTACAGTCTTTGTCCCCCCAGACATGTTTTTGGGGCGACACAGACTGTCGCTCAATTTTGGATCTAAATATCTCCCGAAGCACTGTTTGGACCAGGAAAGCCTTCTGGGTGAGTATATTGTTCTACTTCATTCTATAAACAATGTGAAACCTGTAGGAACCGAACCTTTCCTTTAATAAACTTAACATGCCTATATTTTCACTTGAGGCATGCTGAGGCTTGTAAAATCTGTAAAATGTGCAGCAAATTTTAACCACAGTAGCTCACAGAAGTACATTATTCATGGTTCACTGGGTCGATCTGCGTTAATTTGCTGCATCTTCATAAAAATAAAAGTCTGTACCAAAAGTTGTGTGGGGGGTTCAGATTCTCATATGGCTTCAGAGCCTGATTGTAACTCTGTATTGAATCTACTTTTTAGGTGGGCGAGGTGGCCTATGCCATCATGGTTGCCAAGTGTGGATGCATGTTGTGTTCAGTTAGTGGAGTTAACTCAGCTTAAAGACTACAGGCTGTGTAGGCTGCTCTAACACCAGATACTCGGGCTGGGTGTTGTTAAGAACACTCAATTTGATTTTGATTCTTTGTTGGTTGCGATCCGATTCAGTAAGAAGTAGAAATACACAAATAATTAGAGTACCTGCTGATAATTTTTGAATTTTTATTTTCATGACAATGTGAACATTTGTGGCATGTCACCCAACATTTTAAGCAGTCAAACATCTGAAAATAAAAAATTGTACAAAAAGAACTTATTAATACATATAGTGTACAACAGTTAAAAAAAAAAAAAAAGACAGTTAGCTTTATAGCTATACATGTCCAACTGGCCTTTGTCTTTTTTTGTCAATAAATGTGCCAGGAATTGCCCTTGAGTACATTATTAACCCTTTTTTCACGAGAAATAAAAATTAACAATTCTTACAAGTATTTGTCATCATTATGTTATAAATGCATAAAACTTTGTAACTACAAGAAAAGAATCAAAGCAGATTTGAATTTTCAACAGGATTCTTTTCAAAAACAATTATGAATGAACATATAGACATTTTCTGAGATGGCCAAAAAACCTTAACCCATTTTACAGAAATTCAACATTTTTGATAAACTGCAGCCTTTAGTGCCCGTGTTACAGCCTGTTATATTAGACCATGTCCAGGAGTTTTTTGTTGTTTTTTTATGATGGTGGTCATGGTAACGATGGTAATCTCTGAAGCAGTTCCTGTACAGCTTCAAGGCAGAGATCTCAACATTTCTCTCTCCAATGTTCCTAAATTACTATTTATGAAATCCAATAAAAACTAACGATGATGAAAAAAATAATAAAATATCAATGAGAAAAAAACATTTAAACACTTGGAAAATATTTTTCAAATACTGCCAAAGAACAGAAAGAAAACATTTTAGAATGATACTAATACTATTGTTTACTATATTTTACATCATTTTCACAGGAAATACTGATTAACCCCCGCTAAATCGCTCACATGTTCAGCTCTCAATCCGTCACTCTGCAAGCATATCTTCCTCTGAGACCGGCAATAGCTGGATAAACACCATAAAAGTGCACAGCGCATCTCACTGGCCAGGAGGAGGATTTGCTGAATCAATATTGAATTGGGAGGGGAAAACCGCAATGCATTGACATCAGGTACTCTACCTGAAAACACCATATGAATTATATGACACATATTCCAAATGTGGATTCACAAAAGTTTGTAGTCACTGACCTCACATTTAACAGAAACACATGATTTTAAGTTTTTCTTTTTTTAAAAAACAAATTAAAAACAGATTGGTTTGGTAGCTGAGGAGATCCAGGCTAAGTTCCTGGGGCACTCCCACTGGTTATAGCAGTTGGAAACACTGCTGAAAAAGGTTGGCATCCTTTGTCTGTGGAGCCACGGGCGTAGGGTTTACACCCATGTGCCCTTAAACCTATTCATAAGGTTAAGGGCAGGCGCGGCTGGTCCATAGTGGGCGATAGTGCATCGCCCTCCTTAAGTCACGTGGAAAAAAAAAAGAGAGAGAAAAGAGTTTATTGTGCCCTGATTGTTCCTGTCTAATTCTTCATATTATTGTTTAATCAGCAGCCCGAATGTCGCTGTGATGTCACTGTCTAACCAGCGGCCCCGCCCCCTTGGGGCGAATTCAGTCAGACTCAAAATCGCCCCAGGCTCTCTCAGGGACTTGCATGAAGAGACTCTTTTTTTCCAAATTTTGGACCTTACAATGCATTTCTATTGGCTCAGGGAGGGCTTGCCCCAATGTGATTTCATCACACACTTATGCCTGCTCGGACGAGACACACACCGCGCGTATGCGAGAGGGATGATTCAAAGTTAACGTGAGTGATTTATCGATGGTTTATCAGTATTTTCGTAAGTAAATACTGTACAACTATGTAAAAAATAGCATTAGTATAATTCTGGAGTGTTTCTTTGTTGTTCTTTCGCCATATGTTTGCCGTATATTTGCCGTTTTTGCTGTATATTCGCTGTAAAGTGCACGTATGAACACATAAAGACCAAGGATGGGAAGTGAAAGTAAATTATAGTTGAGAATCAGTAACAACAACTCCCTCAAAGTACAACAAAAGAGAGCATATTAAGAATTGACAGAGGGAGGAAGGGGGGGGGCAGTGCACTGTGCAGAAAAATCCCTCCATGGATGTATGAGGGGTGCAGAGGACTCTGTCTTCATCTGGACAGGAGCTGCTTCAGAAACGTATTGTCAATGAAAAATGCCTGAACATGGTCTAATAAAACAAAAAACTGTAACATGGACACTAAATGCAGTAGGCAAACAAGAATGTTTCATTATATGCTAACAGGTTACTTTTATTTTTTATCATCTCAAAAACATTTGTACATGGTCATTTAGAATTTATTTGAAGAGAAACCTGTTGAAAATTGATATTAATTTTCTTTTCTTGTTACACACTGTTGTAAGCATTTATAACATAATAGTGCAAAATATCTGTCAGACCTGTTTACGTTTATTTCTCATGAGCATAGGATGAATAAAATTTGTCAAAGGGACATTTCTTGACACATCTATTGACAAAGAATGACCAGGCAGCCTGTTATAATTACAGTATTTAAAGAATTATTTAGGACCACCCAATAAGTAAGTGTGTACTGTGGAACCAAATGTAATGTATTTTAGACATTAACTTAATTTAGCTTTACAAAAATATAGTACAGTTCATGTTATGTCTGGTGCTATCATCACAGGAAACACATTAAACTATGCAATGGAACACTGCAAAGTAAGCTATCTGACTTTTTTTAGATTATTAATTTACCCACTGAGCCAATACCACAACTGTTGCCCCCCTGAGAAAATTTTCAGGAGCCACCACTGGTTAAGGGTATACACTCCCAAACCTGACCTGACATCTTAGGACACTTAAATTTCATGTCTTTGGAGAAGACGTACTGCATCATGTTGTTTGATCTCTGGTGCACTCTTTGAATTTTTGTCAACTGAACCATGGGCTGTCATAGGCATTGAGTCTGTTAGATGTGGCTGCCATGCATGGGACCACAACAGGATGAGACATTTTTGACATGGTGGAGAAGTCTGTAGATGACACTTGACTGTGTTAAAGCCACTCACGCCTCCTCTCCTCCCTTGCGACAGTGGGAGGGACGAAGGTGTGGGTGCGCTTTGGTATGCCTTGCAGGAAACTTGCAAAGTGCGCTGGACATGCCCTGTCGGCGTGCCTGCACCTGGTCTACAAAGTTAGAGCCCTGAAGGTTCATTGCTGGATTACTTTCTCAGCACAGAATCTAGAAGAGAAGTTTAACTTGGGGGAAATAAATAAAACAAAATGAATGTCTATGCACAGCTGTGCTTTACTTGTGCAGTGTTCTCACACCTCCCTGATGGTTCATGTTGAATATGTGATTACAGCTCTGCAGCCATCACAGCAGATGACTGTCAGCTAAAAACATGGACCAAGGCATTTAAGGTGTGTGGTGCAACACGGTGTGGCTGATTTGTGACAAAGGTCAGTGTGATGGTCTGCTGGCTGAGCCATCAGAGGCTGTCAGAGCAGAGGGATAGGCAGAGAGGTAGATGAGGAAGTATGGTTGGGGGGTGCACACAGGGACAATTGTGTGTGTGTGGGGTGGGAGGTAATTGATTTGTCTCCAGATGCTAAGTCTCATTGCATGAGTCTGTCCGACAGGCAGCATTACAGTCAATCACTGTGGATCCACTCGACTGCAGAGCCACACGATCCCCTTGCATGCCCCCGGACAAATTATCTCATTCACAAGTGATGCATGATGGGAGAACCTTGAAAATATTCAAAATTAAAACCAGCCAGTCATGCCGGTGTCTACAAATTTACTTGTGAGGACAGAGTTGCTCATAGGTGGAGGGGGTTCTTATCAGATGGTCTGTTCTCCTGCTGGAATATATTATGGAGCAGATTTAATAATGTCAGACGTATGACTCTGTCTGTTAATAGATTTCTACAGATATTAGTGCCAGGTGTATGGGTAATAAATGTCAGTCAGAGTGTTTAGAAGCACATATGTGTAAGTAGAGGTAGATCAGTTAGGAAATTCAAATGGACAGCTGTTTTTTTATTTATTCATGTTTGCCTCTGTTACAGCAAATTATAAAATACCCTTTTCCAGAAAGTTGCTATAGATCTGCATCCCATACTGTCAAGTGAGGATACCCACTTATCTGACAATTTCAGACCCAGTTCTAGACCTGAATTGTTTTTTTGCAGGTGACCCGGCTTCAGGTTTTCTATAGTAATTTGTCCAAATAATCCTCCATTTTGGTTATGTCAGTAAGATTATTTTATCACCCCCATACCACCCAGCTGAAGCTTTAATTAGTCAATGTCAAGCACGTTTGATATTTACAATTTCAGGTCAGTCTGCTTCTGTTGGAGTGTCAAATAGAGCCCATGAGGATGAGCAGATAGAAACTTTTTAAAACTTTTCCCAGCCAGGGCTCATGTAAAATGGTAAATGAACTTGAGCTTGTCCAGCAGGGATCATCAAGTACATTTGTATAACAGCCAGCTTTTTATTTGACGTTTGCCTTAGAGGATTAAAAAAGGAGACATTTTAACAAATATGTTGGCTTAGTTGTAACATACTTGTTCATTAACTTTTTTTCTAAATTGGTCTTTGTTTACCTTGCATTAAAATGAGAATATTTCCAATCTCCCATACTGTCAACATTGTAAGAGAAAGGGCATACAAATGTATTTTTTTTACTTATTTAAATATACCCATGACAAGACAGAGATTGGGTCTGGTTTTCATTACTGAGTTTGCCCTCATGTTTTCTGAATTTGATAATGGGGCTGGAAAGCTGTAGGGGGCCTGATACAGTCCTGGGATTGTCAGTTATTGGCCACTGCTTTACAATAAAACAGCCCTTTTTAGTCTATTTAACTATTCAAGGTGCTGTCATGCTGCAGGCCACATCCACACACACTGGCATTCACTCTCTGATTGTCAATGTTTCAATCAAAGTTGTCCATCAGTCAGTCAGTCACTTTCCCACTCTGACATACCAAATGCAGTATTGGCAATTTAAGGTAAAGTGTCTTACCTAAAGACACATAAACATGTAACAGAGGGAGCCGTGGTTTTTTTTTTTTATGTATATATTTATACTGTGCAGCACTTTGGCTACCCCCGTGGTTCTTTTTAAATGTGCTATACAAATAAAGTTGTATTGTATTGTATATAAACCTTCAACCTTCTAACATATATGCAAGTGACTCTCGGAACTGAGTCACCATTGCCACCACACTTCCTCTACATTTGCATTTTTTATTTTCTGTTTGGTTGCACTCATACCAGCAATCTGCCAATGCCAAGCTAACCTCCAAATCTGCTTCCCTTGCAAGTTTTCAGGTTATTGGAAACATTTTTGTGAAATTGTCGCAACCAACAGCAGTTGTGTGATATTTCTGAGGCTGAAATATCTGGTGTATGCATTTATGTTTTCATACAGAGGTCTTGATATGAAATGTTTGGCATGGGCATAAATTGTAGACCCTGACTTTGAACTTCACAGAAACTTTTCTTTTTCTTTTTTGTTAAAAACAACAATGATCTCACAACCTAATCTTAGAGCATTAAAAATCTGCAGTTAGGGGGCCTCTCAACCAAATGAAGACACTGTGGATCAGAGACCAATGACATGCAGAGCCTGGCCCACAGTCCCGTCCATCCATCCTCACTGTCACTGTTGTTTTAGTTTTTCTTGCCACTGTCACTGTGAATCTCCAACTGCACTGTGGGGACCCAGTGCTACACTCATGATGAATTCATGTTGGGTTTAGATGCATGTATGTGTATATGTGTGCATGTGTGTAATTTTACAAATGAATAGGTGTATTGTATGTATGCATATGCATGTTTGTCTACAGAGAGTATGGCTGAAGCCTGCTCTATTGTAAAAATGTCTGCACACACACACACACACACACATATATATACAGTGTCTCACAAAAGTGAGTACACCCCTCACATTTCTCCAAATATTTTATGATATCTTTCCATGGGACAGCAGTGAGGTAATAACACTTTGATATTGTGTACAGTAGTGAGTGGGCAGCTTGTTAAACAGTTTAAATTCACTGTCCCCTCAAAACAACTCGACACACAGCCATTAATGTCTAAACTGCTTGCAACAAAAGTGAGCACACTCCTAAGTAAAAGTGTCCAAATCGGCCCCAAAGTGTCAATATTTTGTGCAGCCACCATTATTTTTCAACAGTGCCTTAACCCTACTGGGGATGGAGTTCACCAGAGATTCACATTTTGCCACTGGAGTCCTTTTCCACTTACTAATGACCCCATGATAGAGCTGATGGATGTTAGAGACCTTGCACTCCTCCACCTTCCTTTTGAGGACTTCACACAGATGCTCAATAGGAATTAGGTTTGGAGACATGCTTGGCCAGTCCATAACCTTTACCCTCAGCTTCTTTAACAAGGCAGTGGTTGTCTTGGAGATGTGTTTTGGGGTCATTATCATGTTGAATTCTGCCCTGTTGCCCCTTTTCCAGAGGGAGGATATCATGCTCAGCTTCAGCATGTTACAATACGTTGGCATTTGTGGTTCCCTCAATGAAGTGTAGCTCCCCTGTACTGGCAGGACTCATGCAGCCCCAGACCATAACACTCCCACCACCATGATTCACTGATGCTGATGATGCTGAGAGCGTGCACTAAACCTCTTTGGTCGTCCATCGCAGCCTGTACTGAGGGGAGCCTGCCCTGTCACAACCCCAAAACATGCCTCCAAGACAACCACTGCCCTGTTAAAGAAGCTGAGGATAAAGGTCATGGACTGGCCAAGCATGTCTCCAGACCTAAACCCTATTGAGCATCTGTGTGAAGTCCTCAAAAGGAAGGTGGAGGAGTGCAAGGTCTCTAACATCCATCAGCTCTATCATGGGGTCATTAGTAAGTGGAAAAGGATTCCAGTGGCAAAATGTGAATCTCTGGTGAACTCCATCCCCAAGAGGTTTAAAGGGCAACTTCGGTATTTTTCAACCTGGGTCCTATTGCCTCAAGTGTATGTGTGTATACGATTGACGGGTACAACTCGTTTTAAAATTGGCTCAGTATCAAGGGAGCGGATGCAGCCGGCAGCCGCGAAGCTAGATAGGGGGGCAACTGCGTCCCGTATGAGTTTGAGCATTAAAAGTGTTTATTTCGCCACAGACCGGTTGCTATCGCCGGTGCTAGCTCTCTAATTAGCATTGTAAGCGTCCCGTTTTCCTTCACGTCCTCTGACCTGTGTGACGTCATCTCCTGTGAGCTTGTTGCCAGAAGAAAACAGAGCCATGCAGTGCGCCGCTCAGAGTGGAGCTGCTTATCCCGGAGGACAGTTGAAAGTTTTACTGCATCGGTATCATGGCTGAATATTTACCAGATTTCGAGAGTGAAGACGAGCCTTTTGATTACGACGGCCACCCGTATTTATTTGAGCCAGAGTATACGGACGAGGAGCTGCTACAAACTCAAGAGCTAACGAGGATAGCGAGAGAGGGCCAACGAGCAGACGAGGGTGAAGCAGCTGCGGCACGAACACGAATTTCAGAGGACTGGTGGTGCTCCTGTGGTTGCTGTGACTCTATGCCCACAGAGGAAGAATGTCTGTGTTGCAACGAGTGGGACCTGTTGCCCAATATTCGTGGTCTCGATGTGTCGTGGGATGATACAGAAAGTACCCGACGCTGTGTAACTACATTAGAGGATTTCCCCCCTCTGATCAACAGGGCAGTGCTGGATACCTTTTTTCATGTACCCAAAATAAATTGGAGGAGGCGACCAAAACCACAGGGACCAAATGGTCAACTATCCATAAAGTAAGTATAACTAATATGTCTTTATGCATACAATACTTATATCTAGATTTGTCTCCGACACACACATTTACTGTCGCCCTAAATCCTCTTCACTTTTTCCTCTCGTCCAGCCAGTGCAGACTTGTGGCCTATCGTGTTACAATGCTAATTAGAGAGCTAGCACCGGCGATCGCAACCGGTCTGTGGCGAAATAAACACTTTTAATGCTCAAACTTATACGGGACGCAGTTGCCCCCCTATCTAGCTTCGCGGCTGCCGGCTGCATCCGCTCCCTTGATACTGAGCCAATTTTAAAACGAGTTGTACCCGTCAATCGTATACACACATACACTTGGGGCAATAGGACCCAGGTTGAAAAATACCGAAGTTGCCCTTTAAGGCAGTGTTGAAAAATAATGGTGGTCGCACAAATTATTGACACTTTGGGGCCGATTTGGACACTTTCACTTAGGGGTGTACTCATTTTTGTTGCCAGCAGATTAGACATTTATGGCTGTGTGTCGACTTGTTTTGAGGGGACAGTGAATTTAAACTGTTTAACAAGCTGCCCACTTACTACTGTACACTGTACCAAAGTGTCATTACCTCACTGCTGTCCCATGAAAAGATATCGTAAAATATGGAGAAATGTGAGGGGTGTACTCACTTTTGTGAGACACTGTATATATGTATATATAACATGTTTTTGTGACACATCACTGTCTGTATCTCTGCTCTTAAGACTTCCCTGTGAGGGACTTCTTTAGTTTACAGAGTTGAAGCAGCAGTGCAGCACGAGTGCGCAATATGGTGTCGATGTGCAGTGAGCTCACAGAAAAGGAAAAGAGCTCTGCACGTGTCCAAAATCTGATCCTCTTAAAGATACTGAATGTTTATGAAATCATGAGAGGAAACAAAAACACACAACTGAGAAATTCAATCTGATGTGATTGTCAGACTGAAGTAATAATTTAACAGGTCCAAAGGTAATATGTCCAGATGTGTGACTAAATTTCTGCCTCAGCACGCGGCCTCCTGCGTGATTTGGGTAATTATTTAAAGCACTGAGGTGAAGCCACAGTCGCAGTTTTCTTCAGTAATTCCTTCCCGTTATTCCTCCTCCTCCTGACATATACCTGCCCTCCATCTTTTTTACCATGGTGAGATAAGAAAATGGGAATCCTAAAATACAGTAATTGAGTCAAACAAGTAATACACATCCAGTTCAGCTGTTGAGACACTTTCCCTACACAAAAGCCTGTTGGAGGAAAGTATTTGTGGGAAAAATACAGTTTGAGCTCTAAAGCAGTATTTCAAAACCATAGAAAAAATCATTATCAGTCCAGCCTGCTTGATATTCTCCAGGATGTGATGAATCTTTGCTTTTCTTTTTTTTACGTGAAATTTCACTTTCCAGTTAAAAGAGATGATAATTACACACTATTGTGTTCTTAGTGCTGGCGTTAGTACTAGTGTTCATGAACATACTCCAGCAGTCATCAAAAATGAATATATGAACCTGATCTATGATAAAATGTGTCCTCTTCTGTGTTTCTATATTAGTTGGAAGAACAAAACTTCCAACTGATATTGAAGATTTCCAAAGGAACAGCGTCATTACTTCTTTTGTACATGGTACTGAAAGGTCAAGTCAGTTTGAAACAGGAGGGCTGCATGTGGCCCCTTGGGCTTCCAGTTGTCCACTCCTGTGGCGATACAGCTGTTCTCAGCATCCATAAACCAGTTGGTCAACACTAAATTTCTGAAAGCCTGGCATACCTTGTGCAGTGTTCAGGTGATGGCATCAGTCATGGACTGTGTGGTTAAAACATTTAGGACTCATGATGAAGATGCATAATTTATGTACTTAAACTGGCCTGAAATCAGTCCTCTCTTCAAACTCATTTGGATGACTCAAAATTCAGGTCAAAATCACCCTGAAATCACTCAGAGCCCTGACTTTTGCTTCTGTGTAGCTAGCTTAGAACTTCAGTTAAGCAATACCATAACATAACATTATAATAAGAGCTAGGTGATTAGACAAACTCAGCAGAGTGCAGTCTAAGATGAGCGCTAACTGATGAACACACCATCACTGCATTTATCGGAGAAAACATCCAAGCAGCAGCAGGGAACCAGCAGACATCATCTTATCTCCAGGATTTATCAGCCTTATTTCCACATCAAGAGAATCATTACTTGTTAAAAACCAAAACTTCTCCTCAGATTGAAAAAGAAATTTCTATGAGATTAGGAATCCAAGAGTATAAAGACAGGACAGCTACGACACTACGGAGTGAACAAAGCCAGAGGCTGGAAGGAATGCAAACAAGCTGTGGATGTCTGAGCAGATAAACAATGCAATAACTCATCTATGTGGAGCCCTCTAAGGAGAGCATGAGCCAGCAAACACTGGAGAAAATACATAAACCAGCACAATGCAACAGAAAAGCATGTGTGAAATCACTGAAATGCAGCAGGTAGCCTGTGGGTTCCCCTGCTTTGTTATGAAGGTCAAAGTCATGATACAAACACTAATACAAAAGTGGAGATCTGTAAAGAGGAAGAAGAGCTTTGAGTGATTAATAATAGTACAGATGTTTGTTTGTGAAGCTTTGTGGTGGCTCTTTGGTATCACATTTACTGCATGTCCACACATTTTGCCACTACAAATCAGAAGATATTGTTACAACCACAATAACCGTCTCATAATGTACAAGGCACTGTAAAAAGTTCAAAAAGTGTCTCTTTAGTCCAGCTGGATTTGATAGGACAGAAAGCGAAAATTCAAGACCAAAAATTGTATCAACATCGTATTGAGCTAAAATGGGGAATCGACTGCTAGTTACAGCTATACAGCTGAGGGTCTACTGATTTCACACCTGACATGTTCTGCTACCTTGATAACCTGACAAACATCTTCCCAAATGAAAATCAAATAAAGCTGCCAGTTCTTCACATTCTTCCTCTACTCCATTTTGCCAGCTCCACTCTGCATCAACGCTGCACTCTTGCTTTTAAATTTGCATTATCTCAGCATTACCGCTTTCACACCTTACTTGGTCAGGCTGAGCAATGTCTGTTGTGTAATTTATCCCCTTCCACCACACACACACACACACACACACCTAAACACACTTTCTGAAGCTCCATGTGTCTGCCTTTTGTTGCACTATGAAACAGAAGTGTACAAGTGGGCATCGAGGGATGACTTTATTTTTGGGTTAAGTAAATACAAAGCTGTGTTAGATGACTCTGGCAATGTGTCACAAAACACTACACAGCCAAACAGACTTAAATCTGTTTGAAGAACCAGAGACTGGTGCTAATGCAACCCACACTCTGCTTGTTTTTAACACTTCATCAGATTGTTTACTTTTATTGTATTTCGCCAACATTCAAGATGTAGTGCCCTCCATTTCAGTTTAGTTTCATTAATTAGTTTATTTGTCCTTCTCATGCAAGGTGAACTGGATTCTTGTTACTTTGGAAGACCCCTGGTTTTGAGTTTTGGTACACACCAGAGCTCATGTGAGTTTTCTCACCACTCCAAAAAAGTACACAGTAAAATTACTTCATATTATGCATGCTTGTAGTCTAGGAAGTACGAAGTTCAGTTCTATATGAATCATGGGAAACAAGCTTTTTATTTCACATCAAATGTGGGTGAAATATACAAAATCTTATGCACTGTTTGAGTTACATATGTTGTAGGAAAGGTGCTATATAAATAAAGTTTGATTTATTGATGATTATAGGATTACTCCAAAAGGACATAGTGAAAGTCCTTCATATTATGCAAGTAGTCTATAAAGTACATGACTGATTGCTGTAAAAGTATCATTTTCATCATGGGTCTGATTGTGAGACCTAAGTTCGACCCACACTTACTCCCGCAGCTCTTCAGAGCGGCGATCACTAAGTATCTGTAGATTTGCGCATTAGTAAAAGATGTGCAGCTGATTTGACCAAGCAAAACAAACCACAGCTGGCTTAACTGCAGTCAAACACTGCAAACAGAGCATGGTCATCCAGAGGTCGGTATGAAGTGACACTATCACCAGCAGCTACATGTGTCTCTTGTTGAAGTATAGCCCAATCAAGCAAGCTCTTCTTCCATCCTGGAAAATGCTTGAATTCTCGCGCTGTGCTAATGTTTTGTGTTCTGTGAAATGTTTATTCCTAGTGGCCTTCAGGGCCACCGTACTTTTGGCTTGGCTTTTTTGAAGCACTTAACAGTGTGCTACTCCACCTGTTTCAGGCATGTGTATTACTCCAAGAAACAGGAAAAACACACACAATCAGGGATTTATATACAACACTGCCACATTTGTGTGTATGCATGTTCAGGACTACCACCTAGAAGTGTAAAGATGAATATTTTTACTGTACTGCACAGTTTGTTTTATACATGATTATGAGAATAGAGAAAGTAAAGACAGAAAATAAAGAAAACGCTTGATGTGACAGGTGTATCAAGAACACAAACTTGTATGATCCTGGTTGTTTTATCTGGAGATTTAAATGAGTTTGCTAAGTTTTGCTTTTAGTTGATTACTTGATTTGATTTATGTTGCACCCACACCAGGTTCTAAACCATGGCAAAATATAAACCTACATACCTCAACTCACTGTTCTCTACATGTTTTTGGAGAATGTGCTTCATGACATCAAAACAGGGCTCTATATGTGAAATAAATAATGATGTTGAACAGATGTATTTTCATGTAACATATCAAACACAGACTGGGACATGCGTTTATAAGGTTTCAGGTGATATCTCACAGCCAGAGTCAGGTCATGTTCTGACACAAAAATTAAAGGGGCAGTAAATCATTGAAGTAACTGTGAACCAGTCCTTGGCCTCCATTGATTCACACAGCAAGCAGGCAGCAAAGAGAAAAACACTTGTCACACAAAGCAATGACACCACATTCATACGTAGACACAGAGGTTTATGAGCTGAAAGAGAAAAGGGTGAGGTTTGAGGTTTGAAATGACATTTGTGCTTACTTTAGGAGGGGTGTTTTGGGGATTGGAGGCGGGTCACCATCTTGGCTTTGCGGAGGCTTCTTGGTCACCTGCTTGTAAATGTTCCTGGCTGTCACCCCAAGCCACAGCATGGTCGACAGAGAGGAGTAGTGCAGCACGACCCCGACCTAAAGAGAGGGAACATGGTGTTATTTATTTGACTTTCCTGAACTTTGACTCTATGTGAGCTATACACTCTGTGCCTCTTGGACAATGTCACACTTGATTATACTCCAGTAGGTCAAAGAAAACATCTTTCAAAAGAACTGCCACTCCTCACTCAAAAACATCATCAATGTCGCTTTAAGGATTTTACCGTAGACGTGTCACTTTCAGGGGCTGCTTTGTCTCATCCCTCACTAAAAGACAATAATAAACCATTAAGATGACAGGGTCAAAATGTGCTATTGAATCATCAGGGATGTTTGGGATGAGGGCATTATGACGAGGTTAGACAGGCAAATACTGAGCAGCTCCTTATCGGTTGAGTTAAAGGACACGAGGTGTGCTCCATGAATAATAAATCTGCATATAAATGACTGTCTCGTTGACAACTATCAGACCGTGATTGTTTTCCAAAACACTACGTGTACACCTTTTTACTCTTCCTCATCTAAATATTCAGGTTTGAAAAGGGGAGCCGACCAAACTTTGTTCAAAAGCTTTTAGCTAGCTAAGAGAAGGAAGGGAAGAGAATTAAAACAAGCATGGGTGGAGATAATTAAAATGCACCCAGCTTTTCCTCCACCCAGTCAGTCTCTTCAGGATGAACTGACAGTCTGAACTATCCAATCAAACAGCTTCTCTGCAGACTTGAGGCCCAGGGACTAGAGCTAACGTTGCAGAGTCCAGATGCTAATTGGAAGTGTCCTTGAGCTGGTTATAGGAAAAGAGAGACCGCTAAGTCAATCACGCTGCAGAGAATGCACACTTCAGGGCTTCATGAGTGCAGAGGAGGTGACAGGAAGGAAGTGTGTTTGTAATATGAAAAATAAGAGAGGAGGAGAGGGATTAAAGGTAGGGGGCACACAAGCATCATTATATGCTGATTCAAGTTAATTTTAATATTTCTATCAAGTTCAGCCTCAGAGTATGGATAAAACTGGTGGTCCACGGGTGATGGCATGGTTTAATAAACCAGTTTTTTTAAATGAATTAAGTAATCAATCAATCAATCATGTGTAAATTCAAGCAATCATGAAATAAATCCTGAAATCAATCCATCGTTCTTTGCTAAATTATAAAAAAAGGTTATTTCAAGGAGCAAGGAGATGAGATATGTATTAGAGTTAGTCCTTTTGGATGAAGCATCCAGAGGATTATCTTCTCTGTATGGCTGTACAGGTCTTTATTATGGTGATATAATCACAACCATCTAAACAGAATTTTAATATTCACTTGATATAATAAAAATACAGATTAATTTTATGTTTAACGGTTAATGTGGAGGGGACTCATGTTGGTCTTCATGGATACAGTTAAGTACCATAATTCCTCATATATAACACACATTATTTTACTCTTAAATAAGATCTAATTTTCGAGTGCCTATTGCACCCAAGCCCAAGCAAAATATGTAAAATCTTTTAGTCTCGCCAACATCGCGTTTACAACACATCTGATTCTAAAAGCCAAAATATTCCCTTTCTCTGCAAAACATTACTGCCAAACTTTTGTAATTCTCCATGTTACGGTACCGCTCATGTGTAAGCATGCTAGGTGCTGCCATCTTGTCCTAAATAACTGCACTCTGATTGGTCAAAGATATTATCATGTTGATAGCTGTGCACTGATTGGTCAGCACAATACGACTGAGAATGCTGGGATGTGTGAAATATGATACGACATGAAGTCATTGCTTCAAGTACTGTAAGATCGTCAGCAGGTGTCTGAGAGGATAATTGTACAACAGTAAAATACCATCGAAAATGTCGGCAAAAAGAGTAAAATACTCAGCAGCATTCAAAAGAAAGATGACTGAAGTGGCTGAGGCAGTGGGCAACAGAAATTTGGTGTGAGTGAAGCTAACATTCATGGTTGGAGGGAAACGAAAGCAGAGATGAGGAAGGACAGATCAACATTAAAGGCTTCTGGGTGCTTGTCTGAGAGAGTAAGGTTTGGGCAAAAACCTGGGTGTGTGGTATATTTGAGCACAGCGTGAAAAAGAAACATGAAAAATGGAGTGCTTGTTATAATTGAGTGTGTATTATATTTAAGTACTTGTGTGATATTTGCAGGAAACATGTTTTTCAATGACTGACCATACAGAATTTTACATTAGGAGCTGTACTGACAATGGATTGGGTGAAAGGAAAGGCCAAATATGCACAACTGTATCTGTTGAAGCAATGTTGCTCCACAATCAGAGTGATCTACAAGATTGCTACAAACCAGCCAGCCGGCAGTGATTGCATGAGTAAACTAGAAAAGCACTTGGAGAGTGCAGACCTCCGCCAGCACCACAGTCCTCTCCCATATTGTGATTTTTACCATAAATATTAGTCCTACCTTTATTTCATCTAAATATTTAGATTCCTTGACCATGAAAACATACCATTAGCAATTGGTTCCATAATGATATCTATTTTAGTTCAGTAGTTATTCACGAATCCAGACGGTGATCCGGATCAACACCAAAATCAAATCAGTTCTTCCTTTTCCCATGCTGAACATTTCCTGAAAATTTCATCAAAATTCATCCATAACTTTGAAAACTCAAAGAGAAAAGTGCCCTCTGCTCATTTGCTGTTATTACAGTAGTAAACATTTTTTGTGACCCTCACCCTAACAGGCCTTGCAAGCCTGAGACAATAAATATCCAGCAATTTCGACAGGCAGGTACTTTAAAAACCCAGCTATTAATGTGTGATATGGCCCTCTGTCCACATGAGAACAGTGTAGGTCATGAAAAGCACATATAGAAAACTCCTGCCAGGGTCCACATTTCCATAATCTCTGTTTTTGGTGTTCCTGTGTGGATGCGATGATATTGTTTTGTGCTTTAAAAATCACACTATGAACTCATTTCTGCTTTGTGTGACACCCCACTGTGCATCTTATAGATAGACAAAACCCATCAAGAAATTCAGGACGGACTCAGGGCAATCCATCGACTCTTTCATTTGATTTATTTTGTCACATTTACCCATGTTGCAATGGCGGCAGGCTAAGCATAAACATCCATTAGCTTTTCTCAGCTTTCCCTGTGGATCCCTGGATGTTTCCAGGTCAAGTTAAATTTATAATTCCTGTAACAAGCTTGAGACGCACCATAAGGTCTTTTCCGAGTTGAAAATATCCACAATCCACTGGTCTGCTCTGTCCAGATGTCTGAACCTCTGATCTTTTATTCAAGAAACTCAGTCCGTCTGACTAAATTTAAAATCTAAGGTCATTTCACACCCACCATGTGTGCTCTGGTTAAAACAAGCTCTGGTTCTGGTGCACCTTGTTGGATAGTTTGATTTGTGATGTTGTGTACCAAACTGTCTGAAATACATCAAAATAGACTATCAGAGAGTCTATGGTCTCAATTTGCACGTAAGTGTTTCAACCCTGCTGCATTTAATTTTTAGGTTAAACAAAACTTTTTCATTTTGTTGCCCTAATCGCTGAAGGGAGTAGAACTACACATCTACAAAGACTCATTAGTGTTTCAGTCCTGTTAGATGCTCCATCTTCACATTATGGCAGCTTAGATTAAAGGTGAACTCCAAGGTCAAGGTACATCAGATTGCACCATTCATCGTTGTTTGAGCCAAACTTGACTTAATGGAACACAACCGAGGAGGACACCACTGTTGGGAGCAAATCATAACAAAAGTGAGACTGGAATTTGCCACAATGCATGTTGACAAGCCACAGAGCTTCTGGGAGAATGTCCTTTGGACAGATGAGACAAAACTGGAGTTTTTTGGCAAGTCACATTAGCTCTATGTTCACAGATGCAAAAATTAGACATACAAACTAAAATACACTGTACCTATTTTGAAAAGTGGTTGAGGCTAAGTTATGTTCTGGGGCTGCTTGGCTGCATCTGGCACAGGGTGTCTTGAATCTGTGCAGGTACAATGAAATCTCAAAGCTATCAAGACATTCTGGAGTGAAATGTGCTGCCCAGTGTCAGAAAGCTTGATCTCAGTCACAGGTCATGGGTCCTCCAACAGGATAATGACCCAAAACACGCAGCTGAAAACACCCAAGAATGGCTCAGAACAAAACATTGGACTATTCTGAAGTGGCCTTCTATGATCCCTGATCTAAATCCTGTTGAACATTTGTGGAAGGAGCTGAAACATGCAGTCCGGAGAAGACAGCCTTCAAACCTGAGACAGCTGGAGCAGTTTGCTCAAGAGGAGTGGGCTAAAATACCTGTGGACAGGTGCAGAATTCTCATCGAGAGTTGTGGAAGTGGCCCGATTGCAGTGATTGTCCCAAAAGGCTGTGCAACAAAATAATGTCATATGGGTTTTTTTTCTTCAGTGGAAGGATACCAATAATTTTGTCCACATATATATATGTATATATCTATCTATATATATGTATATATATATATATATATGTATATATATATATATATATATATATATATATATATATATATATATATATATATATATATATATATATATATATATATATATATATATATATATATATATATATATATATATATATATATATATATATATATATATATATATATATATATACACATATATATATATATATATATATATGTATATATGAAGTCGGGTATGAATGTTTGCCTATAGCAGTCACTGGTGTCAATGAAATAACCATACTTCTAAGGCAAAATGTCACACATCGGGATTCCCTCTTCAGCAGTGACAGAACATCATGTTTGCAGAGTCCATTCAACCATCTGTATTAGCAGAGGTGTTGTTACTAAGTTCTACTCATGACAGCAACAGGCCTCCACATTTGTGGGCTCTTCTTTTCCGAAGATCAAGCTCCTGGCTGAATGATACATAGTCTCAATGATGCATTGCAAAAAAGTTTGAACATGAACTTGTCCTCACAAGGCAGACCAGACTGCAGCTGCATTTCATCAAAGTTTTGCTTCTAAATAATATTTGCAATGGTGCATTAAAGTCACGCAGAAGTATCATGTTGCATAAATAAGCATATTATGTGAAATGTAATCATTCAGTCAGACCCCTTAATTGCAGACTTGGACCACTGAGCCAGCAGAGATCTGCTCCGCACTGTTCTTTCTTAACAAGTTTTCTGCAAAATTACCAAATTGAGTTTTTTTGATGAAATTATCCATAAAGCTCTCTTTCAGTTATACTGGCCAGAAAGAAATATCCATAAAATAACTGATAGCAGTAATTTTTAAGTTGATAAAGGGGCCTAAATATTTCAACCTGTCAGTCTGTGAAGTCACTGTGAGTCCGAAAAACAGATTTGGTAACCATGTAGATTTTATTTGTTTGAGCAAGAATCCACTGAGTGTAAATTTGACCTGAGGTTTGACCAAATTGTACCCTATGCCGTGATGCTTGGCAATGACCATACACCAATTTTTCAGTAGTGTGCATGGCTGATAAATGACAGTTAAAAAAAAAAAAGTCTGTTTTTTTATCCTATCCTGACAGTTGGATGTAATCTCAGATCTAGGTCCTTTTAACAAAGTTTTCTGCTAAATTAAAGGCAATTTAGCACTGGTCACACTTCTTCAACAATCTGCAGAGATGTCTAAGAGAAGATTTGATTCTAAGATTGGGTGGAGAAACAATGATATGCCTTATGTTATGCTGTTGATAAATACACACAAACCGAGGAGGTGACTGACAGCCAAGGTGCAGCTCAAATGTGACAAAACAAATGCTGCTGGAGCGAAGGAGATCAACGGTGACTTTGAGGCCATAAAGTTTTCACATGGTGCATTGTGATGGTGCCAGTAGGTGAGGGGGTAGTGAGAGACTGAAGAGAGGATCACTTGGTAAGGAGGAGCAGGATGGGATGCTGGTAAAGCCCCCGTCACACATTCCCGTTTCTCATGGTGACTGTACAGGATTGTCATAATCCTGATGAAACGTGCTTTGGTCGTGGTTAGGCCTGTCACGATAATCAATAAATCGATTAACCGAACGATAAATAAAAACGTCCCCGGTAAGTTTGCTGACCTCGATAAACTGACATGTGCATGTGTGTTTGTTTTCCTCCTCTCTTTCTACCGAAGAGGTTGAATGAGAAGATGGCTCACTATGTCTATCTTTCTTGACACCGGGGTGCATCGGTTCTATAGCGGATTTAACGGATTTATAGCGGAGTGAGCATTTGTTGCTCATGCAATCTTGGGGGGGGAGACGGGGCCGCTCGGGCGTACACTCAGAGAGAGCTGAAGTGAGCGTCATGAGGAGTAACGAGGAAACACACGCATATATGAGTGATGGCACGAAAGATACGGTTCCTCAGCTGAATGTCACAGCCCCAGTGTGGGAATGTGTTGGTTTTAAGCAGAATGAACAAAGTGTGAGCTCTTGAATGCTGACGAGCTGATATGTCATATTTGTTTGAAAGTAGTGACGACGAAGAAGGAGAAGGGGAGGTGCATCGGAGCCTCCGTCCTGACAGTCAGCGCTTAATGAGGCGTTTGGTCGGTGAAGTAAATATAAACAAAACAGAGTAAACTGATGCACGCTCACAGTCAGTGTTGTTCATTGCAAAAGAAATGCAACCATCCAATACAGTTAAAAAGCCGGCAGTGTTATAAACATTTGACAGACGATACGGATTGACTGGGAGAAAGTGCATGTCACAAACAATTCCTGCATAAGCTCCCCTTTCTTTATTGTTTTTATTGGAGTTTCTTTTTTTTCTTTAGAGACAGGGTCTATTTTTTTTATTGTTTTTGATTAGTGTAATTATTTTTATTTACATGCAATTTGTTTCTTAAAAGAAAGACCATTTCATTATGTTGAAATGCTGAGTCAGCATTTCAACATATTGTTCTTCCTAAAATGTATTCTTCTTTTTCTTTTTCTTCTTCTTCTTCTTCTTATTCCTGAGATTTTGCCATCTTTCACAAGCTTCAAATTTGCACAGATTTTCACAGAAAAAAATTGACATATGCAGCATGTTCAGGAGAAGAGTGCTTGTATTTTTCACAGGTTTAACAGTTATACTTTTTACAGTAAAAAATAATTTCTGCATGTATTTTTACATTGAAATCAATGGGACATTTCCACAGCTCTGCTGAAAACTTCAGCAACTTTGAAGCTCCACAGGTTGGGCATGCTTCCATGTACAGACTTCATTCATGCTTTAAAAGCTGCACTGACTTCTTAACTATTTTTACATATCTTCAGCTTTTTGCTGGCTTCTACAGTTTTTTAAATATGATTTTTTAAGCAACAACAAGTTTTGCGGATTTTTCTGAAATTATAGCGCGTCACGTGACCCGTTACAGCGGAGCGACCATGGGAGCGACTGCTGAAGTTCAGCAGAATTATCCTGTCATAACTTCGTCAAACTGTCCTCCACAGACATGATTCATACATCAAAACGTTGCTACCCTTCTCCTCTTACACGTGAAATCCGCTTCAAAGTCTAATCCGACATCGTTTTGTCTCAGTGAGCTTCAGCTTTTGTGGTATGCCGCAAAATCTTCCATCTGCGGTAATGCAATTTCTCAGCTCTGGACAGCCGAGTGCTTCACTTTGAAGCCCGTTTTTAACTCGCCACTGTGTCAACATTTTTAACAGTACAGACGTGAAATTACATCAGTCGCTTCAGCATGTTCTTGGGATACTCACAGTGCAATGCCTTTTTGATATTTATCACAGTTTAGACACAGCGAGCGTTCGTTTACCCGGAAGTACCGAGCTTATCAGCCTGCTGCAAGAGACCAACGCTCTGAACAGCCGAGTGCTTCACTTTGAATTGCGTTTTTAACTCGCCACTGTGTTAACATTTTTAGCAGTACAGAAATGAGAATTTTATTAAACGTTTCAGCAGGTTCTTGGGATGCTCACGGTGAAATCCCTTTCCTGATATCTATTCCGGTTTGGACACAGCGAGCGTTCGATTACCCGGAAGTACCGAGTGTTATCAGTGCTCTTATGAGTACAAATACCGTGCTTTCCATGATACAGCACATTCAGCCCTGTGGTTAAATAGTTAGCACAGCGGACTATGCACCGGGAGAAATGGGTTCAAATCCGGGTTGAGGTAGAGGTACTTTTCTTCTCCATCTAGTACAGATTCTTCTTTACGATGGCGTAATCATGCTTGTCTTTACACTCTCAACCTTACCTTGGACGTATTACACTGACTGGCCACTTTATTGGGTACATCTACAAATATCAACACATTTAGCCACCATGTTACAAAACAGTCATTCATTTTCTGCTTTCTTTCACAACTGCAAACAGTTTTTAGTGCACTTTTCACTACCTGCTACAGTTTCTGAGATATGACTGTTGAAGCAGCATCAACTTTTGCACATTTCTTTGAAGTTAGAGCATGGTCACGTGACCTGCACACCTGAGCTCCAGTATCTATAATGTTCAGCAAACATTTTTATTGCACATTTCACACATTTTCAGCCATAATTTACTGCTTACAACTATTCATGTTACATTTTCAACTTTCTTTGCATTACCTTTAGCAATTTCATTTCATAGTTTCAGCAGTCACACTCAGCATTTCAACGCATTTCCTTCATGGAAATGCAAATTCTCTAGTTTTCATTGTTTTTTTTCTCTTTTATATTAAATTTATTATATTGTCTGTTTATTTTTTTCTTTTGAAAATCCTCACCTTCCAATTACAGTTAAATACTTTTGAGAAATTTAAGTTTCTTGATTTTGATATGGTGTACTCACTTTATTATGATATGTATTATAATTACATCAATGAAAAGATGAGAAAAAAAATCAAAATAATATTGACAATAATGTCGTTTATCGTCAATAATTTCTTGGACAATTATCGTCCAGCAAAATTTGTTATCGTGACAGGCCTAGTCGTGGTGCATGCGCTATTTGGTCTGGATCAGCGTTGTATAGTCATGGATGACCGGCGGGGAACAGGAGGGGTCCTGACAGTTTTAAACTGTTCAAAACTGTTGTGGAGAATCGTCGCTCTCAGTATAGCGGGGTGGAAGCCTAATGCAGTCCTAAGGTGAATGGTATTAGTGTGGCATGTACAGAGCTCAATCGGGCTGATTGTGGCTCAATCCTGAAAGCTTTCTGAGGATGACTGACAAGGATGTATCCGTTTGTGCCCCGACTGTGTCCTGTTAGCGGTGCAAGCGACAGGGCTCAGTCAGGGCTTACGTGACACGAATTGAGCTCCAGTGGGGCTGACGTCATGTGATGGAAATTCATGGAATCCTCATCATATTGTGGTATTAACCTAACTTGAGCGGGACGAAAGCCCCCGAAGCGCTGTAGAAGCACTACTGATGGTGTATTTATAGGGTGTGTCCATGGGTGAGACAGTCATTTCATCCCGTATCATAGCGACCATACCAGCCTTGCCAATTGTGTACAGTCATGCACAATCTGTATGTGAAACGGGAATGTGTGACTGGGGCATAAGCCTGGTAACAGTGTGGTTTAGGGTGGAGGGCTAGGTGGAGATTGTGTGCAAGAAGTTCTGAGAGAAGCTGCTACAGTGAGTTTCAAACTCTTGAAATTTCTTGTGTCGATTTCTTGAGCTCAAATAAAGAGCAAGGACGTATATGCACTGAGGGGAGGTGAGGTGATTTGGGGAGCTAGGGCAGGAAAATATGTAGAGATTTTAAGCTGTAATGTCATGAATGGTGATATCAGGGCTGAGTGAAGACCGTCCATCCTGGTAAAGAGGGAGCTGAGCCGAAAGGCGAAGCTCTCGATTTACCAGTAGATCTTCACCCCTATCCTCACATAGAGTCACGAGCTGTGGGTCATGACTGAGAAAACAAGATTGCGAAAACAGATGGCCGAAATGGGTTTCCTTTGCAGGGTGGCTGGTCTCTCCCTTAGAGATAGGGTGAGAAGGTCATTAAACCAGGAGGGGCTCGGAGTAGAGCCTCTGCTCCTCTGCATTGAGAGAGCCAGATGAGGTGGCTCGGGCATCTGGTCAGGATGCCTCTTGGACGCCCCCTTGGTGAGGTGTTCAGGGCACGTCCCACCGGCAGGCGGCCCTGCGGAAGACCCAGGACATGCTGGGAATACTATGTCTCTCAGCTAGCCTGGGAACGCCTCTGGATCCCCTAGGAAGAGCTGGACAAAGTAGCCAGGGAGAGGGAAGTCTGGGCTTCCCTGCTTCGGCTGCTGCCCCTGTGACCCGACCACGGATGAGCAGAAGAAGACGGTACGGTACGGATATCAGACATTAATTTTGAATCGTGGTTTAACAGAATCATTTTCAAAAAACAAACTAATCCACTTGTGTAAGTTCTTTCTCAACAGGAGGAGATACCTAAACCTAAACCAATCTTCAAAAGCAGACTATGATCTCTTTAATGATCAAACATTACGATGTCTAGTACAATGTCAAGTCTTGAAATGGCACAGTGAAGATGGCTTTGGCAGAGTGTAGGAAGTTTTTGATAATTATGAACACTAAACCAACCAAAATATGGTGAGTGGGACCTAATATCATGTGAGTATCAACACTATTTAATTTTAAGTTGAATCATTTCAATATTTATAATCTGAATATTAGGATAATTGCTTTTTATAATTCATCACCAAATAATATCGCAACATGATCTTGGTCCATTTCAGCCAGCCCTGGGGGGAGAAAAGACTGCCCAGAAGGTCCACTGTGTCATGCATTTAAATGTGTGTTTATCTCCTCCAGCAGTGCTGTAATTATTCCAAACAGTGTATGTGTAAGTATGTGTGTTTTTGTGTGTATGTGGGTGTGTTGGAGGCCGACTCTCTCCCACAGTACCAGCACAGCCCAATGTGGGCTCTGGACCAAATCTGTAGAGACTTTTTCTGCGAGCAGTGATTGGTTTAAGGAGGAACAGCAAGAAACATTCAGAGGCCTGGGATAAAATGAGATAAGTGAATAAAGGGCTAAATAAGTTAAAGGGGGGGGGGGGGGCACCTGAACTCACTGCAGGACACAGAGCATGAAGCAAAGATTTCAGGGGGTTTAAAGGACAAGTTTAACAAGTTGGATAAACAAGCTGAAAAGAATAATATCTGAACCAGTCCTACATCTTTAACCAGCTTTCAAAACATTAAGATGTAGTAGTTGGATCATTTTTGATTAGGAGACTTTTTAAAATTATAAATACTGATCTTAGTCCATTTTGACCGACAGTATGTACATCCTGCCTAAAGGGGCCCTATTTTCCAGGTGCAGCGCAGGGTGGCAATTTGGTAGACAGACTGCGCCGAGATGGGTGTGACGCTGCACAAGGGGGAGGCGCCGACAGATTCTGGTTGGCGCAGGGACAATTTTGTGGCAAAAAACTGCGCTGAAGGTGAGCTGAAAGCTCGCCAGCTCCAACCTGGTCTATTCACGGTGCAGGTGAAGCACACCCCACAGCTGTAATTTGGTGACAGGCGCACAGGCAGGTAAGCTGAGTGTCAGACATATTTCAATGCGATAAACAATTACAGTGACAGCGGCTCTGACTGTCTCCACTACCGGGTCTCTCCAGCACCAGGGCTCTTGACTAACTTTTTGAGTTGGTTGCAACGGTGCACCTAAAAATTTTTTCAAGGTGCACCAGCGCAAAATTTAGGTGCACCCAAATTTTTCAGTGTCACCTTTAACGCAATAAGGTCACCATTTTATCACTCTCCATAAATTTTATATAATGTAAATGCTTTTTAAACAAGACTAAGATGTAAAGAAATACTTGTCTTAATTTGAAGCAAAATTATACATTTAATAAAAAACAGAGCATTTAAAGTGCTTCACTGAATGAAATTTACAAATTTAAACTAAAACATTATACAGAATAAAACATCTCCAAATAAAAGTGCTTGTTCTTAAAGGCAAGGAGAAGCGCTCATTTGATTGGTGATGACAATACTCGGCTGTGTTAAACCCACTCACGCCTTTTCTCCTTCCTCACTGGCACTTGCGCAGAGGGGCAGGGACAGAGGCATAGATGCGCCATGCAGGAAACTTGCAGAGTGCGCTGGACACACCCTGGTGGCTGCGCCGTGCTTGCACCTGTTCTACGAAATTAGAGCCCTTAACCTGATGGCAGACATTATGACCTGAATGACATTATTGCAAGGAGGATGAGGAGGAGACATCGGGAGAGGATATATCACCAAAGGTGATGACCGACCAGGAATGCAGGTGGTTCACAAGCATGATGAATGGAGTAGCCTCCTAGTGTGTTTCAATATTTCACTTTTGTACTCCCATTCATGACACAGGAACAGATTTGTTCTGTGAGGTGTTCCACACAGTGGCATGCATCATGGCCTCTGATGCACAACCTGATGGCCCTGCACTCTTCCATTTGCTGTAAAAGTGACAGCTGCTCTGACACACCGCTGATTGACTGTTGCCACAAAGCCATAACATGACATCGCCTGGAAAGATCTACATTTTGTACTTTGGCAATGCACGACGAGCGAAGTGATAGCCTTGAAGGTGGAAGTCGCATTGTGGGAGGGTTAACCCTGCCCCATCACGGCTATACATTGACTATGTGTCGAGAGTGATCAAGTCACATTTTGTGTGTAGGCACCTTCAGACCAATTGGTCGCTGCACCACCCACAGTGCATTAAAAGGCACAGAGAGGTGTGCAGTTGATTGGTGAAGAAGACACTCAGCTGTGTTAAACCCACTCACGCCTTCCCTGTGGCAGAGGGAGGGATGGTGACTTGAGGTGTGCTTGCGCAGTGCCAGGCATAAAAATTGCGAACTGTCCTGGTTAATCCTGCTAAGGCACAGCACAGGGCAGGTGCACCACATCTGCGCCTGGTTGATGAAATTAGAGCCAAAGGAGTCTCTCAGTCAAAATGTTAAGAAAAATTGCATCAAAGTCAGCAGACACCTCAGACATGAAGTGCTTCCAGATTTGAAAAAACAGAGAGATTAATTAATTATGATCTGTAATTAATTAATCTAATCAATTGCTTTTTAATCTCACTTTAAAAAAATGCTTTAAAAAGTTCAACTTGAGATATTTAGATTGAAATTCATTAGATTATTGAGGCAGATCAAAAGATTGTTCTCCACCCCCCAAAAACTAAAGCACAATAAGCCCAATTCATAAAAACTCTCCAAATTGAATGGATAATCAGGGGACAGGGGTGGAGCTGCAGATGTAACGACAACAGGAAGTGGCTGCATGTTTGAAAACAACAGTGGCATGGAAAAGTGATCTCCATGGATGCAGCAAGCTCTGCAGTTTTATCAGAAATGGACTTGATTTCTCCCTTAAAAGAGGAGTGAGGAACGTCACTTCAAGCTGTCTTATGGGAAATTATGATTTTCCTCTTCCCACTGCTGGGACAAATAGGGAGATGCTGAAATGCCGCACGAATGATGAGGTAGTCATGGTTACCCTGAAATTTGCTCTCCTCAGAAATTTACCGGGAGAACTTGGTGGGTATTGTCTTTGACGAGAGTCATGTCACATGTAAGTGGCAGATGACAATTTAATGTAAGAGAAGACCATAGTCTAAGGACTGAGGTTCTCAAAGTTTGAACTAACAGCTAACAACAAGGTTGAGCTGCTATGTCATACTGTGGTTTGATGTGATTGGTCTGTGAAGAGTGTGACAAGCGAACTGATCATCTAATCACCAGCTGCTCTGGTATTTTAAGGTTCTTCCTTCTGAAAATACCAAAACATTGAAATGAGATTAAAAATTAGATTAACTCGATCAAAAAACATAACGCATTAATCGCGACTGTAATTAATTAATTGAGATGAATGTGATAATTTGGCATCCCCACAGACATGTATTGCTTTTAAACATTCCCTGAAAATGTTGAAAATGCATACTTTGAAGGGACCACAGAAGAAACAAACATGAGCTGTTTTGGTCTTTTGTGGTGATCTATCAGAAGTTAGCAATACAAAACATGAATAATATCACAGACTCAGCACTGATTGTAGACATGCCTTAAGTTTGTAAGTCCATATTTGTGCTGTTTGGCCACAGAGCCTCAGGAGTGAGATCTCATATGTTGATATAAACCCCCTTGTGTTATTGGCTTTCTAACCATTATAGGGCCTATACTCAATGGTGTTTCGTTTTGCTGCTTGGACCATTACAGAAAAAAAAAAAACTAATTTCCTAACTGTGACAAAAAGCCACATACTAAATACCAGGTGCATTATTATTAACTCTTGTACTAATCTCTGGTTCTTTGTCTTGTAGGCAGCCTTAGTTTATTTATGTGAATGGCCTACTGCACCTATAAAACTTCAATACCTACAGTAACAAATATTTGACCTTTCTTTTAGCCCCCTTGCATTATGGGTACAGTTTCTGATATTAACTTAGAAAGATCAGCAAAATTAAATACATAATAGTTCCTGCAAAAAGCACAAATATCCCTGTAAAACCCAAATATAGAATAAAATGTGCAAAAAAAAAAAAAAATCACCTCTCAGATGTTGTTGTAGGGGGCATCTGAAGTAGAAACTAAAGGCTAACACATAGAATTTCAAATACTGTAATCAGAAAAATAATTCAATATGGTCCAAACTCTAAAGAATTTAACAGAAAACACATTTATTAGCTACTCATGGTAATTACAGTCAAAAACATTTTATTTCTATCACTATACCTGACCATATGAGAAAATGAGAGGAGATCAAAGTCCTGATGTCATGTGTAAGGTGCGACTGTTTTTTTTCTACCACAATGACCCAGTGTTGTAATATTACAACATAGACATAACAAGCCCCAAATTACATTTAATTAAGTTATTTCACAAAAACAAAAAAAAAATGTCAAGTTGAAGACATTGTAATCAACATAGAAAAAATATTTAAGGCATTTTACTTACTTGAATCTTGAGAAATCCTGTCCAGTAAAATGAAGAGGTGAGTCAGAAGAAAAGTTTGCAAGTTGTGTGAGTTTGTGGCCTAAAGGCCAGACCCATAAACACATTTACAATCAAATGGCAATGCAGGATTAAACAATAGGACTCACTGATCATGTTAAAATGGTCTTTTGAAGAAAAAAAAATGCTGTTGTTTTTGAGGTTCCCAAACCTGATGTTGTAATATTACAACGCTGGGTCTTGCAGGAATATATACTGTAAGTATGACCTTGGCAAACACTCATAGATGACCTGCTGCTGTGGACCTGCTCAACTCCAGGTGCTTTATTCTGCAACCATCAACAGAAATTACATCATTTAACATAAATACATACTTTTAGACCAGCGAAACTCTTTTAAGTTCAGCAAGATGCTACTCTATTAGTCAACATTATTCCTCTACAGATGATAATGATTAATGTTAATATTAGAGCAATCTCTCCATCTGTAGATGTTATTTATTATACCTTCATAATAAATACCTTTAAAACCATCCAGAATTAAGAACCCTCTTGAAAATGAGATGTCAAATCTCAAGAGGCTTACCTCCAATTAATGTATTCTTCAGGCGAGTCAAACGGTTTATGGTAAGATCTATGGTCTGAGTGTCCATGGGTTTGTCACTGTGATAGATTCCCTTTTTCAGTCCCTTTGTCTCAGCCTGGATGTATATATCTCTACATGCATATGTGTGTGTGTATGTCCTGTGTATGAGATAAATGAGAACGCTTGTGATATGCTGACTCCACACAAATAAAGAATTAACAAATGATTGATTGATTGATTGAGTTTATCTATTGTTGATGTGTTGCAGGTCAAATGAATTTCACAGCTGCTATGCCCTGGCCTACTTGGTGGTACGATTAAGTCTAATCAGAATAAAACCGTGTGTTACCTCAACCAAGTTGTGTCAAGCCAAGTTGAACCACTTTATGTTTATGTAAAAAATGTTATCTATATAGATAAGGGATTTTAAAGAAAAGAGCTGCAGTTTCATTCAATGTAATGTTAGACTTAATTCAATTAATTTGATGGAGCAGGAAGTGTGAAAAGTCTTACGAGTATTACACACTTGCTTACGAAACATTAGAACAGCAGACTGATGGGTCACATATGTGTGCTAAACTTATTCATGTGACGTCTGAGACAGTGAGCAGGAGATTGTGTCTGATGTTAAACAGCTCTTTTGTCAGTTTGAGTGGTGGAAGAGGACTTGATGGCTGGGACTGGAGCTCTGACTTCTTACATGCTTTCATGCCATAGAGGCTTCTTCTGCACAGATCAGACAAAGATGGTGGCTGTGAAGATGATGCACTGAGTTTTAGCATATGGAGGTGAAGTCTTTATGGAATAAGAAACCTCCCAGAGTGCTTGTTACAGCAGACGTGGCACCACAGTCCCAAATGCTGCGGCTCAGATTAAAGGAAGTCAAAGATGAAGACCACAGAGGGAGTGAAGGCAGGTTTTACTCTGAGTGAACAGAAGAAAAGACATCTTAATCAGTCTATCTTTATGACTACACATGAAGTCCACAGCTGATCTGACAGAGCATGTTTCAAGCTTACACCATGAACAGATCCAGCCATCAATCAGTGGGAGAGAAAGTTCAGCAGGAACACATGGTTTAAAAAGACAAGAAGACTTTTTATTTCCAACACCCTCTCATTGTCACTGAATCATCTCCAAATCCAGATTTCAATAACATCAATATGTGCCATTACTCAGCTGTTACCTCAAAATAGTTGAACACAATATTCTATGATTATGACAGCACACCAGGGGGAGGTATCAACAGAGTCAGCTTAGCGCAGTGACAATTTTGTGCCAAAAAACTGCAGACTTCCGGTAATGGCGGCCAAGTAAGAGGACGTGTTTTGACATCGCTCTATTCTTGTCACTTTAAAATTAACTAAATCTCGCATTTGGAGCAACGTATCACTTTGGAAAGGCCATGGCAAAGAATAAGAGTGGAAAATTAGAAGAAAAGGGTAAATTGTCAAAACAACCCAAATTAACAGAATTTCACGCACGTGTTGAAACGGAGAAAACTGCCGAAACTACGACAGAGAATGCACCCGTCAACGGAGCAGGGATGATAGAAGAGGGGACAAACACGGTGCTGGCTGCCATTAACTCCATGAGAACGGAGTTTTCTTCAAAATTTGATGGTATGCTGACGGCGATCGAAAACATGAGAAAAGAAATGAAGGACTGCACGGAACGACTGTTACAAGCGGCGCTTCGAATATCCAACACCGAGGATGATGTCACCGGCTTGCAGGCTAAAGTACAGGCACTGGAGACAACTTACTGTGCGTTCACACCAAAAGAGGCAAAAGCGGCCAAAGCGGCAACGACGCCGGAAGTTAATACATTTTCAATGAGAGCCCGGCGTCCTGAGCGGCCAAAGCGTCCTGAGCGGCTAAAGCGGCTAAAGCGGCTAGAGCGTCAAAAGCGGCCCCAGATGAGAAGTTGAGCCTCGCTCAACTTTATGGTAATTAGCTATGGACGCAGTTCAGCGGCAAGCGGTGGCAACCAATCAGAGTAGAGATGTCGCCCGACTTAGCGGGCCCTAAAGGACAACTCATGTAACCGGTTCCTAGTTCCGGCGTCTCGAGTCATGGATGACATGCTGCACAACAAAGCATTTTATCAGCAGAATTTGAAAAGCGCCATTTAAAAAGAGCAAAAACCGTCTGTTCTCTCTATTAGCGGAAGAATGCAGAAAAAATGGATAGGTCTGAGGGACCACTACAGGAAGGAGGAGAGAGAAAGACAGGAGGAGAAGTGGGTCTGCTGGAGGTGTGGGCCGTGTGTGGCGGTATGCCTCCGTGATGGGTTTTGGACCCATTCTTGGAGGAGTGTCCTTCCACCTCCAACCTTGATGAAGGTCCGGTGGAGGGAGAGGAGAGCAGGGAAGATGAGGGAGAGACAGAAGAGCATGTCACACACACACACGAACACACACTGTGCAAAAAGCAGCTCCTTTCCACCACAAGATTTTAGTATATTCAACACTGTAAAAGTTTGATGTCGTGGATAAATCAATATTCTCTCCTTTGTAAATTGCTTCCTGCCTGTCAATCCGCTCGTGACTGATTAGATGGTGATTTTACGTTATGTTCATGCTATGTTTTAAGCTGAAGTTGAACAACAGCAAGCAGCTGCTGCTGCTGTGAAGAAGTCCGCTGCGCGGCTCCTTTAAATGACAAGCAAGATTTTACGTTGACGTCAGTCAAGTGACGAGCGGCCAAAGCGACTAAAATATTTGGCCTCTTTGGCCGCTGTCGGCTGTCTCGGGCGTGCTTGCCGCTTTGGCCGCTTTTGCCTCTTTTGGTGTGAACGCACAGTTACAAAAATCTGGAAAGTAATGTTCTAGATTTAGAATCCCGTTCACGAAGGAATAATTTGAGGCTCGTGGGTCTCCCGGAAGGAGCAGAGGGACGAGACCCATGTTTATTTTTGCAGAGATGGATTCCAGATGCCCGAAACAGCGTGGACCTGCAGCCTTCCATTGTTCTGGAAAGAGCGCATCGTATCGGCCCATTGAGAGACAAAAAAACGCCTCCAAGGACTCTAATAATGAAGTTTCTCAACTACAAGGATAAGGTGGCAGTTACCAATGCAGCGCGGGTCAAAGGAGAAATCAAATATCAGGATCAACAAGTGCGTTTCTACTCTGACTTGGCAACGGGAATACAACTTCTGAGGAAAAAGTTTGACCCGATCCGCAACGAACTGCGACACCTGGGAATACGCCACGGAATAATTCATCCTGCAAAACTGGTGCTCACGCACAGAGGAGAAACCCGCAGGTTTAACACCCCTCAAGAGGTGCAAGAATTCATCGAGAAAATTCAAAAAGAAACTGCAGGAAGGTAAATACGGACAAAATGGAAGTAAAACATTTGAATATATACAGTAGGTCTCTAAATGATTAAAATCAGAAGTTGCCTTTAGACTGTATGCTGCAGTTTGCCATGACCTGATGCTGTATAATATTGTTTTTCTAAGACGTTGAAATATATCTGTTCAAAATGGTCAAAAGAGAGTAAAGTATAGGAATAATAATAGAGTAAGAGTGATGATAGAATAGAGAAGAGAGTGGTTCATGACTGATCCTCATTGCTGTGGAGCAGTCACTCTAAGCTGTACTGGGGGTGAAAATATTTGGGGGGAGGGAGGATCACCACGAAAATTGGGAAAGGGTGTGTGTTTTTGTTTAGACTGTTGGATAAATGTTCAGTCATCCAGGTTCCAGCTTCTCATTATACATGTTCACATAGGGCAACTATACATTTTTACTAATCATAGATCAGTGCACCAGTCTTAATTTAATCTCATGGAACTGCAGAGGCTTGCAAAAGCCTAAAAAACTCAAACAGGTTATGAATAAAATAAAAGATATGGACTCCAAAATTATCTTTTTACAAGAAACTCATCTATTAAAGGAAGATGAAAAAAAGATTAGAAGAAGATGGCAAGGCAGCATATTTGCAGCATCATTCTCATCTCAAGCAAGGGGTGTTATGATTCTTTTACACAAAACAATCCCATTCCAAGTGAAAAATGTAATCAAAGACACTTTAGGAAGATATCTAATAGTACAGGGTTCTTTATTATCAGAAAATATCAATCTGATAAATATATATGGCCCTAATATTGATGATCACAGTTTTTTTACTAATTTATTTCTTCAATTATCAGCACTTACTGGACAATATATAATAGCAGGAGACTTCAACTGCACACTTAATCCAGGTAAAGATAGGTCAACTGGAACAGATCACACGCATAGTAGGTGCCGAACAGTTATAAACCAATTTATGAAAGAACTCGGATTATTGGATATTTGGAGAGAATTGAATCCACAGGTCAAAACTTACTCTTGTTACTCCAATGTCCATAAAATTTTCTCACGTATTGATTATTTCTTAATTTCTGCAGAATTAAGATCCAAGGTTGAAAACTGTTTTTATGATAATATCGTGATCTCAGATCATTCACCTTGTTGCTTAGTATATCTGGATAAAAAAATGTCAAAAGGTCCCACTAGATGGCATTTTCATCACAAATGGCTGCAGGACGAAAAATTTGTTGATTATATGGAAGCACAAATAGATGAGTTTTTTGAAATCAATACAACACAAACCTCTGAATGTACAAAATGGGGGGCTTTCAAAGCCTTCATCCGAGGACAAATTATTTGTTATACAAGTTCAAAGTCTAAGAAGGCCAGAGAGGAGAGAGTTCAGTTGGAACAAAAAATAAAGATTCTACAAGAAAAGGGTCTATCAAGGAAGTAACCCAAAATAAGAGACTGATCTGCGGATTTTGAGAGCTGAGTATGATAAAAAATCAGCAAACAGAGCTGCCTCAAGTCTTCTAAGATTGAATCAAACTTTCTATGAACAAGGTGAAAAATCAGGGAAAGTACTAGCATGGCAAATCAAACAATTAGAATCAAAAACACCAATTACAAGCATTATAAATCAAGAAAAAGTCACTGTAGATCCCATAGAAATTAATAATGCTTTTAGAGATTACTATGAAGAATTGTACAGCACTAAAAATGACTTTGATTTACCTAAAGTGAATACATTTTTAGAAGGTTTATCCATCCCATCTATTTCAAATGAAGATACAGAGTTACTGGAATCAGACATTAGTAAAGAAGATATTGAGCAAGCAATAGATAATATAAGATCAGGAAAAAGAGCAGGGCCAGATGGTCTACCGGCCGATTTTTATAAAAAAATTTAAGAACAAACTGAAAGAACCACTTTTGGATATGATTCAAGAAGCACTTGAAAATGGTAGTTTACCTCTATATATGAACAATGCTTTAATTATACTCCTACCAAAACCAGGTAAGCCACCAAATAAGTGTGAAAATATGAGACCAATTAGTCTACTTAACACTGATCTTAAAATAATTTGTAAAATTTTAGCCCGACGGTTACAAGATGTACTACCAAATATCATAAATAAGGACCAGAATGGCTTTATAAAAGGAAGACAAGGCTCTCATAATGTTCGGAGAGTATTCAATATTATCCATTACAATAAAGAAACACCAGGCTCGGCTCTCTTATCCATTGATGCAGAAAAAGCTTTTGATAAGGTTGAATGGCGCTATCTTTTTAAAATTTTACAGACATTTGGATTTGGAAAGAAATTTATAAAATGGATTCAGATAATATATAATAATGCCACAGCTGAAATCTTAACAAATAGCAACATATCAAATCCAATAAAAATTAATAAAGGTTGCCACCAAGGATGTCCACTCTCACCTTTGTTGTTCACCATAGCAATTGAACCATTAGCAACAGCAATACGGTTACACCCAGAATTTTATGGTATAAAAGTGGGATCAACGGAACATAGAATAGCTTTATTTGCAGATGATATAGTTTTATTCTTATCCAATCTAAAAAAATCTATTCCAACTTTACTGGAGGTGATCAAACACTTTGGAGACATATCAGGATATAAAATAAACAAATCAAAATCTTCAATACTGCTGTTGAATGCATCTGAGAGACAATACCCAACTCCTGATGTGACACAATTTAATTCTGTAGAACAGTTTGTATACCTTGGAATCCATGTATTGCCTAAGCTAGATCTAGTTACCAATGTCAATTATGAATCCTTAATGATAGATATCAGTGAGTCTCTCCAAAGATGGAAATCATTGCCAATGGTAATGATTGGGAGAATTAACATCCTTAAAAGTAATATCTTACCAAAACTTTATTTATTTCAAAACATCCTCTAGTGCCACCCATTGATCTATTCTCAAGAATTAAAAAATGTTTGTGCAATTTATCTGGAACAACAGGAGAGCGACGTTACGTTTGTATTTGCTATATATGACAGTGGAGGTCTGAAATGTCCAAACTTTCAGTTATACTGGTCAGCACAACTCAGGTCTATGAGTTACTATTTCTCAACAGCTGATTGTCCTCACTGAACTGAAATGGAATATCACCCTTTACCTTTTCCTATTTCTCTATTACTCTATTAATACTCACCCCCAAAAAATACAGAAACAATGTAAAAACCCAATCTTAAAACTCATGATCAAAATATGGTTTGAAGTTAAAACATATTAGAAAGACCCGTATTCACTGTCATCATTTAGTCCAACATGGGGCAATTACCACTTTCCACCAGGAAGAGCAGATGGTGCATTTAAGATATGGAATTTAAAAGGAATTCAGAAGATCCAAGATCTATACTTGCCAAATTCAAAAAATATCATGTCTTTTGAAGAATTGAGGATTAAATATAACCTTAATAAAAAACATTTCTTTAAATACCTACAGCTTAGAAATTTAACAGATCAAATCAAAACAATGATCTCAGTCGACCTAAGCATTCGCCTTTGGAAAAAATGATGGTCAAGGACAGTCTGAGAAAAGGTATTATTTCAGAGTTTTATCATTTTCTGACACTGTCCTCAACTGAAAATTCACAAAAGAAACTGAATGCCTGGGAAGAAGACCTCCAACTCCAAATACCAAAAGAAGAATGGGAAAAAGCCTGTGAAGAAGTTCAAACTAAATCCATAAATTCCCGTCTTAAATTGATACATTATAGGTGGTTAATGCGGTTGTATATTACACCAGTGGAACTAAACAGATATAATAAAAACATACCAGATATATGCACAAAATGCATGGAAAGCAAAGGAACCATACTTCATTGTTTATGGCAGTGCAAAGAAATTAGAGTGTTTTGGGAAGAGGTGAGAACAACACTTGGGAAAATTATTTCGAAACAAATTGTATTGGATCCCAAACTGTTTCTGCTGGGCCTATTTCCAGAACATTCCAACTTCAAAAAGAGTGAGAAGACATTCATAGACCTTGGTTTGCTCAATGCCAAGAAATGTATCGCACTACTGTGGAAATCAACAAAAAGACCAGATGTAATTCAGTGGTTAAGGCAGATGTTAACAAGCCTTCCACTTGAAAGAATAACGTATATACTGAAATAAAAAAAACAAAAGTTTGAAAAAATATGGAAGCCTTTCATTGATTTCGTACAAGACTTAAACATAACACTTGAAGAAGATGAAAGATGATCGCTGACAGTTTAGCCATTATGCCTCTGTAAAATTTGATGTTTTATTTTAATGTGCACATTGTAATAGATATATTGCCTGTTTTTATTTTAATGGAATGTAAATAGGGAAGCTATGTTCTTATTCATGTTTGTACCTTATTTGTAAATCCTGAATAAAAATACATTGTGGAAAAAAAAAAACTGCATGGAAGGTGCGCTGAAAGCTCGCCAGCTCCAACCAGGTCTATTCTCAGCACAGGTGAAGTGCACCCGGTGCAGTGGTAATTTGGCTGACAGGCACACAGAGTGCCCAGGTCACCAAAACATTGCATTCTTTGTCACATGTTGCGTGCTACTCAACATAGCCTTAAGCCATAGATGCCACTTTGACCTCACAGAGGAGACATTATAGGACTTATGACAGAGAGAGGCCGAACTGCATGTGCCGTATCAGCAGGGAGAGCAGCAGAGCGCACAGGGGAGAGACCACCTGGCTGCACAGCTCTGTCCTTAAATGTGCTTATATACCTCCTGTTTATACATGTTTTTTTGCCACAATTTACTCAGTCACATAAAGGATATACAAAATCATTCAAGAGAAAAATAAATCTTCTCAAAATGAGTCTAGAGGGGGAAGGAGGGAGCCTGAGGAGAGCCCTTCCTCTCCTGGTCCATGGATTCAGACCAGGGGAGGACCGCTCCATCTGCCAGCCTACGGAGGTTGGAGTCAATGGAAGAGAGATTGAAATTGCCACTGCACCTGGCTGACAGTGCAGTTAAAGACAAGGAGAGGGGTTCTTTTGATTGGTGAAGACAACACTCGGCTGTGTTAAACCCACTCATTCCCTCTCTCCTCCCCTGCGTTAGTGGGAGCCCCTGGCTGTAACACAATGCTCTCTGCTTGAAAATTTCAAACATCCCTGGACACACAGGTCACGGTCCGGTGAAGCCAACAGGACCACATCATCTGCAAATAGCAGAGACCCAATCCTGAGGTCACCAAACCAGAACCCCTCAACGCCCTGGATGCCCCTTGAAATTCTGTCCATAAAAGTTATGAACAGAACCGGTGACAAAGGACAGCCCTGGAGGAGTCCAATCCTCACTGGAAACTACTCAGATGTACTGTATGTATTAAATAAATTATGATTGATTACATCTTTTAAACACAAACTATGATGGATAAAGACGATCAACTCAAAATATCGCAAAACACAGCACATAAATGGCAAGAAGAACAGCACGAACACACTCCAGAATGGTACTAATGCTGTTGCTTACAAAATGTATACATTCTTGACACATACAATCCTGATAAAGCACCTATTATTCACTCATGTATGGCTCACTTAATCTTCTCACTCTCACTCACTCTGGCTCAGCCACTTTACTGACTCGAGGAGTTCCAGCAATTTTTAACATACATATTTTTCTTTCACCAGAAACAGCTTCATATTTAAGACAAGGTGACCATCTTCAATCAGTTTCCCCTCAGCATCTTTGTAAAATCCGAGTCGACCAGACCTCAGAATTTATCAGTTTTGAGAGAAAAAATCTCCATAATGGTGTCCGTGCAGGCAAAAACAGCCATACTTTCTCTTACAGAGACCAAATAATGCAAACTGTGCATGCGTGCCTCCGACCTGGGCTGCTTTACCAACTAGCAGACACATAGTTTAGGCTTTTCCAGACATAGAGCAGTATCACCCTGAGTTATTGACACAGTGAGGTAATCAAACACAGTTTACAGGTAATTAAAACAGGGAACAGTAACACTCACTGTCAGAAAGTTTACCGCAGATTATCGTTTTACATCCCTTACTTAAGATTATGCTGCATGCCCTGCTCTTACTACTGAAAGTCTATCAGAGATCTTCTCTGAAACTTTGTCAGAAATCTCAATCACACTTTTGAAAATACACAATGAAAGAAGACTCAGGTTAAATAAAATAAAAAATGTCCTTCATTAGCATGGTTAATATAACAAGAATTTTGTTGTTTTTACTTTTCTGAACCTAAATGTTGACTTTGTGTTGTCAAAGGTTGTGAAAAACTTTATGTCCTTCTTCGTTTTCGGCCCTATCCTTGCTCTCCAACATCCTAAAATAGCAAAGGTACCAGAGGGCAAGAAAGCACTTCTCTGACCTGTTTCCAAATCTGTCCTGACATCCCAAATCTCCACATCCCTCTTCAAGTCTCACTAAGTCATTCGTAACTGTGGGCTGTGGAGACCGAGGCACCACCCACGTGACTATGCGACGATCACAGAAGGTCAGAAAGTTCAGCAGCAGTGAAATTCTGCTGCTTTACAAAGTGCAGACCGACTCTCTCATCCATCATTATGCTCATAGGGAGGGTGTTTGTGATTAAATTATCATTGGTTCTGCAGAGACTTTTCATAAACATCTCCTCATCTTCACCTGGAAAAAGGTTAGGTGATACAATAAATCCAGTGGTTCCAGGACTGTTAAAGGCTAATAACACCAGTTAGGCCAGCAGAATGGAAAAAGGGTGATGTATTCAGAGAACAGCTAAACAACTCCACTCATCACAAGGTGATGACTAAAATTATGGCTAGGCTTGTCCCAAGTGGGAGCATGAATAGAAGGGCTGCTCTATAGTCACAATAAATGTGGAAGACCATAAGTTCCAGACCCTGAGCTGTAAAAAGCACACACAGATGAATCAGTGGAAGGGAAACAGAAAACTCTCATTTTGTTAGAGGAACATCATTTTAATTATAAATTCATATACTTTACTGAATGGAGAATAGGTAACTAAGTGATTTGGAACCATATAAACATCACATTAGTAAAGCCACAAGACCAAGTGGTGTAGTGAAATGATGATAGCACACACTGATTGAGCCTATCCAAGCTGTCATTGGGCAAGAGGAAGCTCATGCACTGACACAGTCGACCATTCACACGCATTCATACCCAAGAATCATGTGGATATAACCCACACATGCACATGTACCACATGCAAACACAATAAGCCTCACCAAACCAGGCAGCTGATTCTCCAACATTATAAGGCACCAGCAGTAGGCTGCCAGAAATTGTCTGTTTGCTTGTTTGTTTTAATGAACAAGATAACTCAAAATGTCTGAAACAGATTTTAAATACATTTTCATGGAATGTTGGTGATGGCACAAGGAGTTAGTGATTTAATATGGGTGCTGATCAGAATATGGATCTGAGTATGGAATGATTTGTTTTTATTGCTAGATTAGACATTTTAGGTAGCAACTCAGCAAACGATATGTGAATTGCCTTGGTGGAGATTCGTTCTCCCTGTTCACTTTAATGCTGGGTTCACACCGCAAGCGACACAGCTACCAAAATCGTGTCGCCCACTGACGTATCGTCACGCGTCCATAAATACCTCATTTTGGTCATCGTTGCCGTCGGCCGTCGCTGGCTGACGTCGCGGCTGCTCGAGATTCACCACGATCATATCATATATCATATAATAGGATGTGTAAGCGGACATTATTCCAGCCATATCCTTTTCATTCACTTATCAACCACAAAACACTGCAGCTGATGCCCGGCAGTAGCATCATCTGTGAGTTTCCCGCGGTCCATTTAGGCGGAACTAATGTCCTCACTGACTAATGTTTCCCACACAGACATGGATTGTTACTCTGTAGTCCAGATGAATAACTGTCTGTCATGGGCACCGTCACACACGCACACAACACTGATTGGCTGTTGCTGCACAGCCACACACGATATCGTCTGAATAAATCAACTTTTTTTACTTTGACGTCACGCGACAAGCTATGTGTGGTAGTGTGAAAAGCGGCTGTCGCATCGCGGGAGGGTTAGCCCCGCCCCATTGCGGCTGTACATTGACTTTGCATGGAGAGTGATCGCCAAGGTAGTACAAGTAGCGTGCGGTGTGAACACAGCATTAGTTTAACATGACATTTAGAATGGAAGAATGCATTCATGAAACAAATACCTTAAAATAAATGTTCAATTTTTTATTTATTTTTTTTTGTCTTGTATTTTATCAGAGTTAAACAATGTAAGAGAGGCCTGAATATTACTTTATTTGCAATTAAGGACAAGAAGAGCATGGTATATTTTGTATGTGAAGAGAAAAGAGATCTTTAAAGACCTGAAGCAAAAAGTAAATAAACTTTAACTTTAACTAAAGGTGCTCTGGGAGCACAGGCCTCCATCTTGGCATTGCTGACATTGTTGGCTTAGTTATTATCAAAATTGTAAAAATAAAATAAAATAGATAAAATCCCCTCCAATTGCTTGTCACCTTTTCCTTGTGCCCTGAACAACATCCCCTGAAAAATGCTGTTAAGACTCTGTTGAGAACTTAATATTAACAAACAAACCAGCAAAGAAACACAAAGATGTCCAAGTCCCAGCCAGAGCATTACCTCCTTGATGGAGGTAAAAATATTGATACTATGACATTTTCATATCATGTTGCTTTGGGCTCCCTGTCAGTCATGGAGTCACGTCTCCCTAGGCCTTCCTCCTGTGCATTTATCAAACTGTATTTAAGTGGACATCTGAAGAGCTTAGCTTATCATATGAATACACTGGAAGTTCAGCCACTGAGAGAGTCACCAGCATTTTCATGACAAATAAGAGTAGAAATATTTTGTTTAGAGCTTTGTGTTTAAGTGTCTCATTATGGTAGTTTATGTCAATGAACCTCTTTTATACCCTCCAAGGTAAACATTCCCTGAATGGTTTTACAAGCAGCTAAAAACATTTTGAAAGATTAAAGGGCAATAAAAACATTGGCTTTTCCTGAAGAAATAGCCACGCTATTGTCACTTTTGGTGCGAACACTGATTGAAAGCTTGAGCAGACCATACCTGCAGCTGGAGCATGAACATACAACAAAAACCTTCATCACCACATGCTGCACCCAGAGCATTCATCTTCAACACCTGAGTGGACATTCATAATCATTTTTTGGTGAAAGGCTCTGAGCACGGGATGACTGAGAAGGGAATGCACTTACAGCTTGACAGATGATGGGGTATTTGATTCGATTGATGCCGCCGGCAAACACAGCAAAGGTCAGAGCTGTGTGGAAGCAGAAGTTGAGGAGCATGTGCCATCCTTTTCGACTGATCCGGATTGCACTGCAGAAACATTAAACAAAACAAGAATTAGAGAATTAGCAAAAACACATCAACTGGAACTGTGCATTTTCATTTATGATGCAACTAAGATTTAAATATTACAGTTCTTTACCCATCAGTCACTTCATTTTTTATTTAAGCAGAAGTTCAGAAGGTCTGTACAGGCTGCCCTTTTGCTTTGCCTCATCATTCTGCCATATAAATTAACAACCAGAGCAAAAGCCAGGGGAACACTGCGCTAAGAGTTTGAGTGGTGCAAACAAGCCAAAACATACTCCACTGCAATTACATGTTCTACATAATAGAAGACTGTTAAGTACACTTAACCTTTTAACATTGCTCCACTCTTTATAAAGCAAGGGAATTATCTGCAACACAACCATTTACAGATGACCACATCTACTAATCTGACCAAAGGGGATTAAAAAATGTTTGTTTTGCAACTCAAACAAGGATCAATGTATTTTCACAAATATGACCCACCTCACTGAGAAACATGCATTAGGTCAAATCCATGGAGAACTCGCTTATTGCTTTAGGGTCCTTATCTAGTTCCATGGCAGGAAATAAAGCTCAAAATCCACATACTGTAGCATGTGTAAAGGATAAACTGCTTACAAACTGATATTTGAAGCAGACTGTATCTTGTGTCAATATCATTTTTAATGATCCAAGTGCATCCAATTCAAATGACCCTAGTGAAAATACCACCACATCCGCTATTGGCTGTGGGCTGTAAAACCACTGCAATTTAATGCCTCGGCCCCTTTTTGTTTTCTCCTTGGTGTAGACTGACTTGGTGTTGACCGCCTGCTGCTGTGCGGTTATAAAGCTTCAATAACTACATTTACAAACATTATGCCATACCTTTAGCCCCACTCCATTATCAATACAGTTCCTGATATTAACTTTAGAAAGAAAGCAATCAATACATGATAGTTCCTGCAAACAGCACATATATATAACTTTGACACTGAATAGCAATCATGCATAACCTGCTGCTGTGGACCCCATGTGATTTATCCTGCATCATCCATCTACAGAAATAATATAATCTGACATAAATTTATACTCTTTGGCCAGTGATGCCCAATTCAGTGGTAGTTCAAATAGATGCTACTAAATTAATCAACAGTCCTCTCCAGTTTCTGTACAATCTATCTGTCATTAGGGCGAGAGGCGGGGTACAACCTGAACTGAGTGCCAATCAATCGCATGGCCACATAGAGAGACAGACAACCATTCATGCTCACACTCATAACTAATGGTAATGAAAAGTCACCAGTTAACCTAATGAGTAGTTTTTACTCTGTGGGAGGAAGCCAGAGTGCCTGGAGAGAACCCACACATGCACAGGAAGAACGTGCAAACTTCACACAGAAAGGCCTATATGTATATGTATGTATATATTTATATATATATATATATATATATATATATATATATATATATATATATATATATATATATATATATATATATATATATATATATATATATATATATATATATATATATATATATACATCTATATATACATATATATACACATATATATACATATATACATATATATATATACATTTACATATATATATATGTGTGTGTGTGTATATATATATATATATATATATATATACATATACATATATATGTATGTATGTATATATAAATATATATATATATATAAATATATATATATATATATACACATATACATATATATATGTATGTGTATATATATATATATATATATATATGTATGAATGTATATGTATATGAATATATATACACATGAGGCTGTGGAGTCTTTTGAACAGAACTGTGTAATCAACCGTGTCAAAGGTGGCATTCAGGTCCAGCAGAACTAAAACAAAGATACATTTCTTATCCACGTTGGAACCTGAGGTCACCTAAAATTTGGACATTTAACTGATTGAAAACAATCTTTACTACAATTTTGCTTAAAATTAGCAGGTTGGACACAGGTCTGTAATTATCAGGCACTGCTGTATCCAAACTGTTTCTCTTCAGAAGGGGTCTGACACAGGCTGTCTTAAAGGCAGTGGAAAACATTCATCACATCATCTTTAAAAACACTAAAAGAGGTTTTAAAAAGGGATGTTGGGTTAGGGTCCAAGTTGCTGGTCTAAGCTGGGTAAAAACCTTTTTTAAACACTGCAGCATCACCCAGGACAAACCTCTCCAGTGTTTCCTCATTTAGAACCCCAGACTCAGAAGAGTTAACATTTTAAGGCTTACTGGTTAAAAAGTTTGACCTGATAAAGTCAATTTTACTTCCAAAGTGGACTGCAAGGCCTTCGCATGATAACTCAGAACTAAAAGGTTGGTTAAAATCATGGTTGGTAAATTGGTCAATGGTTGAGAAAAAGATTTTGGGGTTATTAAGATTGTCAGGGATTAACTTTGAAAATTATCCTGACGTGCCTGTTTTACTGCTCTGTTGTATGTTGCCATTTGTTCCAGAAATATTTGAAAATGTACTGCCAGTTTGTTTTTTCCCATCTTCTCTTTGCATTTCCGCATTCTCTCTTTAATGTGAGAATATGGTTTGTTCTCCAAGGAGGTTTTATGTTTGATTTAATCTTTTTTATTTTTATGGGTGCAACAATGTCAAGTGCTGACTTGAGTTTCCAATTAAAATGATTGACAATAAAGCCACAGGAGGAGGGTAAAACAGCTTTTGGGGCATCAATTAAAATCTCAATAAAATTAGCAGCCACTTCAGAAGTAAGATAGCGTTTCCTACAAAACGCTCTGGGACGTCCTGCTGGATTAAATCTTTCACCTTAAAAAACACACAGCAATGGTCTGACAGGCCCACATCCACAACAGAGGACACAGTGGTTGATAATCCATATGTTATTCAAATATATTTTTATGTTGTGGGACTTGATATACGCTGGTTAAAATTAATAAAAAATACAATTTAAAAATGCACAGCTGATAGAATCCGATAGAATCCGATGCTGTAAAAAAATTCTCCTGAAAGCAGCTTAGCACCCAGATGAAGACCATCACCCCTGAAGACCTCTCTCCTGCTCCAGGCTGCAGCCACAGGTGGGTCCAGATACATGGATTTCCTCCATGGATCTCTGAGGCGTGTGATTAAGTGTACAAAGTCGTGCTTCAGGAGCTCAGACTGCTGTCTGCAGATGTCATTTGTACCTGCGTTGATGATGACTGATGTGATTCCTGGTCCGGCTGTGATGACCTCAGTGGCTTTGGTGGTGATGTCGAGGACATCGACCGGGAAAAAAGCAGGCTATTGCTGAGCCAGATCAGATATTTTGGATAATGGATTCCCTTATCACCAGAGTTGGAGGCTGATGCTGTGACTCACCTGTTTTGAGTTCCTTCCCCTGGATGAGGTAGGTTGTAGTCCAGCCACTGCTGACAGGCTCCGGCTGGACAGGAGCCGTGGTGGGGCCTGAACAGGACTGGCAGGAGGCTCCAGGCTGTTGGATGGGCCCTTGTTCAGCTTTCCCTGCACCTCAAACCTGTTCCCCTGCCAGATGATCTTTGAGGGTGGAGTACAGACAGATGGAGGGGTTCGGTAGTTGATCTGACCTGGCTTCTTACCCTGAATGATAGTCCAGGGTTCCGTGGCCACCGATGTGGAACAGTTGCGAACTTTAGGTTTCGCACCAAGCTGAGGCCAATCCTGGTCGTACTCCTGGATGGACTTCATGATGGACTGCACCGGGTTGTAGACGTGAGAGGGACCCAGCCAGGGCAGAGTGGTGGTGTTGTCAGCGAGGCGGGAGGCCTTGGCGGCCTACGTGTCCAGTAGTTGTTCAGAGTCTTGGATTTGGTAAATGGTGGAAATCAGACCCTCCAGTCCGGCTATCTTCTGGGATAAATGGAAGCATCAGCACAGGCCGGTGGGGAGGTAAGAGGAGGCATTTTCATTGAGAATTTTTATTGGTGCAGAGCTCCTCTCCGGGATCAGGATCTGATGTCTTTAGAATGTGGCACAGATAAAATGTCACCTTTGGAGTCAGGACAGTCCAAGCCTTAAAAAACTTAACTAAAAAATATTGAATACAATTTCACTTAAAAACTTTTAAAAAGAGCACAAATTCTGGAAGTGACCTGTCGACGGCTCGAACCACGTGTGACGTCAATCAGCTCGCAACTCTTGTGAACATATATACATGCATGTATCTATGCATATATGTGTATCCATAAATTGAAGAGTTTGTCTTGAGCCTTTTCTATTGTCTTAAAGGATAACTTCGGTTCCTGCAGCTTTTACATTATTTATAGAATGAAGAACAACAATATACTCACCCAGAAGGCTTTCCTGATGCAAACGGTGCTTCGGGAGATATTTAGATCCAAAATCGAGCAGCGGACACCGATATAATGGTAGTCTGTAGGGCATGGATCGCCGCTCCTAAAAACTGCATTAGTCGTCCAAAAACTCGTGTTTTTCACCAATATTCCATCATGATTCCCCACGAATGGACGGCCATTGCAGCCTGTGTCTCTCCACACAGCGCTGTATGGCTGAACTAACCTCTAAACAGACGAGTCTGTTTGCATGCCCTTCACAAGATGCGCAGTACTCTCTGGAGCGTTGAGATCGCTTCCTCATTTCTATCAGCTCCTTATCTGTATAATCTGGCTCCAAACTGTAAGGACGCCCATCATATTCAAAGTCCTCCTCCACAACATCTTCATCCCATAGATATTCGGCCCATTTTGCACAAAACTGGAAGAAGAAAGTCGATTTGTAGCTGCCCTGAAACAATGAGCCGCGCGCATGCGCCAAGAGCATGTAAACAAACTCGTTGGTTCAGCCACACAGCGCTGTGTGGAGAGACACAGGCTGCAATGGCCGTCCATTCGGCGCGAATCATGATGGAATATTGGTGAAAAACATGAGTTTTTGGACGACTAATGCAGTTTTTAGGAGCGGCGATCCATGCCCTACAGACTACCATTATATCGGTGTCCGCTGCTCGATTTTGGATCTAAATATCTCCCGAAGCACCGTTTGCATCAGGAAAGCCTTCTGGGTGAGTATATTGTTGTTCTTCATTCTATAAACAATGTAAAAGCTGCAGGAACCGAAGTTATCCTTTAATAACACTTGTTATGAATTGGTGCTATGCAAATAAAGATTGTATGATGTGGTGCAATAGGAGATTTTCATTTTAGACAGACAGTTGACTAATATTCAGTGTGTGATGCTATCTTTGCAATATGAACCAGAAGCTGTAAAGAATGTAGCAGCACCTTTATGCCAAGACGAATTAAGGAGCTCTGATGATGAATGAGTCCTACCTGATGTGAGCAATGTGGACCCAACAAAGGGGCCAGTGAGAGCATATTTGCCATTTGTGTCTGAATGTGACACCAAGGTTAAAACTCATATCATTATTAATTTTTCATTTTCATTTTCAGCCATCAGACTCCATTTTCAATGCTGCATAAACCCTGTGATTTTTTTTTAATTCATACAGGCTGTTTCCAGTTGCAATTCTGAAAAGTACCAGGTTTACAAAGGAGTTTCCTTGTAAAATTTTCTTATTAGCTCAACTGAATGACTGACAAATATAGTTTTAAGAGAATTTCAGTTATGTTGAGGCTAAGAATTTAATTTCACGAAACTCTCAGAGGATGTTGATTGCAGGAATAAGGCAAGAAATCTCAAGACAACAGGCTAATGATGACTGAAACACATATTTGACTAAAGTGAAACACTGAACAAACAGTAAAATTTTATTTAGGAGTGCTGGATCTGCAGGCTCAGAGCTACTGATTCTTCAAGAGCACTCAGAGTGAATTTCAGTGAACTACTTTCCCACTACATTATATACACTCTCCCACACACTCTTCCACACAATCCAACACACTCTCAAACAGTGTGATGCGTTGGTATATGAATGAACACAGGAATCACTCAGCTGGTTTGATGATGAAATAAAAAGAGATTGTTTCCAGTCGGCTGAGCCAATACAAGTTTTCACAACGTAAAACTGTACACTCGTCTCTCCTCTATGTTTTATATAGGACAAGCAAGGGGGGTGGGGGGTCACAGCCAAATGGGCAGGGGACTTATCCCACATCATTGTCATGCATCTTGGCTATATAGGTCAGATAAAAAAAAAAAAAAAAAAACATGGTCTGTTACGCTGACAGTCCATGGGTTCTTAAGTCCTTTTTTTTTAATTTTCTGCTTCTCAATCCTGAAAACAAGATAGTTAGGATTCAGGTTTTGAGCAAACATGTAGTAGAGCAAACAACAGTATAATGTTGTTTGTGTATAATGTAGCCACCCACCTCTGGTTGGGGCTAAAGCTGTGGTCAGTTGCTCTTGCATCCTCTGCTTGACCTCCTAATGCACCATCTACTTAGGCTGCACCAAATAAAGCTAACATACTGACCAGACACATACATTCCCAATCAGTGCAGACTTGTAGTTATTAACCTGCACAAGGTCAACAGGCTGACAGTGCTAGCAATGCCACTGATAGCCAAACACTGCTATCCCATTTACAGTCAATACATGCAGCTTTAGCTTGCTTTCCATTGTTACATTTACAATACCTGGTCAAAGTTTCACCCACATTTGCACAGATTTTCGTTTTATCTTCCTTGCTTGGTTCAAACAGCATTCATGCCCTTTGAGGACCCAGACTCTGGTTCACTCGGGGGAACCAAGATATCCCAAAGTTTTTTTTTTTGCCTGCACTAGAATTTATTTCGATATTCAGATCATCCCAAACAAAAGCAACTGTTTTACAAAGAAATTTTTCTTGAAAAGTTTGTTTAAACTTAATGAAACACATGAAGTGTTAATGTGACCTATAAGAATTCTGTGCCTTGTGCTGTACAGTCCTTGTTTTATCCATATTGTCATGAATTACAGGGTGTTGGTGGGGGTCTTGCTGCAGTGTCATTGGCATTTTAAGGGGCTGAATGTGTTAGCTAATACAGGTGGTTTGAATGAATGTCAAAGCTAATGTGTGTATGTGACCTGTGGTGTGATGCTGCTTTGATTAGACAGAAACACTAGAAAATCACAATAAAGAGGATTCAAGTCCATTTCACACTAATAGTTAGTAAATGTTAGTTCACTTTCAACACCAAAATAATTTAGCATTTCGTTAAGGGCACAAAATGATAACTTAAATCATTGTTTTTTACAGAATTATATTTTTGCATATTCATATTTTTACTCATCCTGTTTCATTTACTACATGTTGGGTTTAATGCTCAAACTAAGAACAAAAATATGGTCCACTTGAAATTCAGCATTTAGGTTCACTGCCAGCAGTGCTTTCCCATTTGTGGCATTGGCTTTACTCTACTTAAATTTTAGCAAAAGCTTTGCTTTCCATCACAGAATATGCTTTGATAGATCTTCTGCAAAATAGGTTTGGTGATTCTAACCAAACAGTGTCAAACAAATGAGCATCCAGCCTGATGGTACGGCCACACCGGATGCGAATTCGCCTGGACGCGCGTCGAGATTACATACAAAGTCAATGCAAACACGCGTCTTGACGCACATTCGCCCCGGGCGGCGCGTTGGACGCGGCACGTCTGGAGTGTTGGACGCGTTTGGCGCGGCGTGTTTGGAGCGTCGAGGCATTTTGACGCCCCAAACGCATCGACACTCGAGTTGAAAATATTGAACTTTCAACGCCAGTTTGCAGCGCGGCAGCCAATCAGCGATGACATTCCCCCCCGACGTTATTGATTTGATGACGTGTGACGCTCCGCGGCCCCCCAAGCCCCTCTCAAAGATGGAGGAGACGTTTATCTGCGCTGTTTGCTATCATCCAGAGCTAAACTACTCGGCGTGTGTCCTCTACAGAGACTGGAACAAAAGGAGCAGGCTTGGGTGAAAGTCACTGAGAAGACAGGTTTTGAAGGTAAGTTCTGTAAATATTTGTTTCCAGCTGGATTTGCCTGCACGGGTCATCACTGAGTCCGACCGGCTCCGACTCTCTACTGCGCCTGCGCCCGGACGCGCGTCGTCCCACAGCTTGTGAAAATGTCCAGTGTCCAGCTTCGGGCATTAAGCGCAGCGCATTACTGGCTTTACGCGCGTTAAAATTCGCCAATTCGCGTCCGGTGTTGCTGTAGCATAACAGCAATGGAAGAAAAAGATGAGACCGTCTGGCAGGCTGTGGATTTTTTTTCACAACAAGGGGGCGAGAAGCAATTAGAAAAAAATTCTTCCAAAAAACTATGGGAGAGTTTGGGTTGTCATTTAGGCTCAGTTATACTTTTCACATGGATGGTCACACAAATGTAACTTCCAAACTGTCAGGATAAGTGTCTTCAAACATAGTCACATGTATATCATGGCCTCACTAACAAAGGTAACAACGGTAACAAAGTTGTTTATAACACGGAGAACCATGAAGAGATGGTGCTATGTGTTGTTTGTTTATACTAGTGGCACAAAATAGGAGGCTAGGGTCTATATGACTGTTGAATTAGGGATGATGTGATAGGAGGATGGCCATTGTGAGAGAAGATTAAAATTATGCGATGAGAATATATAGCATATGTTTGTCCTTACTTCCAAAAACAGTAGTACAGTGGTTATCCATGTCCACATCTGTAAAAATCACTGAATATTTGCAGCCAGGCAAAAATATGTTTCACAGAAAGAAGTTAACTGGTGTGCAGACACCTTGGTGCATCAAGCACAAATGACAAATACTACCATTAACAGTAGGCATTTCATTTCAGAGCCAAATCTTCCCATGCAGTTCTGCCGTAATCTGACCAAGTAGAGATTAGCACATACGTACTTACACGTATATTCTTGTGTGTATATGTACACACAAGAAACCTATGGTTTCAAGGGAACCCAATAGGTTCCCTTGAAACCTATTGGGTCAATAGGTTTCAAGGGAGCTAAACTTGTTGTTTAGCTCCCTTGAAACCTATTAAGGATCCTAAGCTAACATGGGGTCTATGAATAACTGAATCAGATTAGTTGGAAGAGTGAGACTAGCATAAATATTGTTAACACAAACATCCTTCTCCTTACATATCAAGGTCCACATGTCTGTACTGAAGGTGGTTGCACACTGCTCAAGTAGTGTTCCAGTTTAATATAACACTTGCATACATCCATATCTCCATCTAATATGCTGCAAAACAGCAGCTCATTATCAGAAACTGTTCCTCAATGTACTGTTGTCATGGTGCAATGTACAGTGGGGAAGCTAAATTAAGCGTAACCACCACAACTTTATATTTTACCCTGAATTATACATCACCAATCAATCTTTGAATGTTAAAAATGATCTAAGTCTGACCTTGGTGCTAACACATATGCTGTAGAATCTCTAAGATGTTGTCAAATCAATAACTGATGTTTCATCATCAGGATTTTAATGCTTAATGATTTGTAGCCCCTCTTTCACCATCTGGACCCTTATATTCTGCTGCTGGAGATCACTCCCCAAAATGGAGGAGTGGAGCCCCAGCTGCACGTGAGCCAACTGTAGATGAAGCAGTGGCTCAGCAGTGAGCTGTGAGGCGTGTCTGAGGCAGGGCTCACCACTGTGTGCGTGGATGAGTGTGTGTGTGTGTGTGTGTGTGTGTGTCTGTGTGCGTGTGTGCGCAGGAGGGGGAAGTTAAAGCTGCTGCTGCTGAGGATACCTCCACCACAGTCTGAGTGTTGAACTCCATCCAGGAACAAGGCCATAAATCAGGCCGGCTCCTTGCCTCCCTGGAAGAGGGTTTTCATAGGCTCAGCTTTGGGCTTTCATTGGGTCAAGTACATTAACCTGGCAGCAGCTCCCTCACATTCCTACATCCCGAGTGGGCGGGGGATAAAGGCGTCCCATCCCCTCAGCTGTTCTCTCACCCGCCCCAACCTCTGAGCCTATTGTGAGGGACAATAAAGCTATGGACAGTATAATGTGACACATTATACAATGGCTGGTTTTAGAGGTGGAGGACACGTTCCAAACACTTCTCTGTAAATCATAAACCACAGGAAGAAGAGCTTCCACACAAACATAAAGAGGAGGTTACATTCTGATCATGATGGAGGAAAAGTGGTAATAATTCTGGGATTTTAAGGTGCTTTCATATCTACAATGTTTGGTCCTGACCAAACAAATTTTGGATTACTCTGTCTGCCCCTTCTTTATTTTGGGGCTGGTGTGAAAAATCACATCAGCCCCAAGATTATAGGTCCAACCAGTGGCGATGGCGATGTTAACCAATGGCTAACCTGACAACCCAGAAGGACAGCTCCAAATAGCTACCACAGAAATATTTCACTAGTCCATCTGGGTAGGAGCCCTTTGAATTTGTTTTCAGGAACAGAACGTTAAAAAAAAACACAAGCTTGTGATTGTACAATCGTTTGGCTCGGCACATTCATCACAGACCAATCCATATCAAGAAGGGTTGCCTCCTATAATGAAGCATACATAGCGGCTAATGCAGCGGGTAATGGCTAACAACAGTTCATGGATGTTAGCCATAGCAGTTAACTTAGCCACTATCAGCTAACAACAGTTAATGATCATTAACCGTTAGCCGCTAACTTAGCGGTTAACAGCTAAAGGCCTTTTACTATCGTCTTACACTAAATTATACCCCACACAGATGATTCATTTAACACTGATATGTGACATGAACATCGTCAAAGACAATCCCTACAAGTAAACTTCTGAGGGGGGAAGATTTCACCAAATTTCACCAGGTAGCCTTAAGGACAATAGGCTAATCGGCATGTCCATTCTCAACTTCCGGTTCTCAACTTCCGGTTGTCATCACGTCCACATTCAGCCGAGTAAATTCGTTGGACAACGGAGGCTAGCAAGACGGACCTGAAGGGTTTCAGAATCAGGCAGGTCTGTCCGCTCTGCAAGGCTAGTGACGAGCAGCTAGATTATGCAACTTTTGACAGGCTTTGGTCAGCCTGATTAGGCACAGTTTTTAACCAAACCAAGAGAAAAGTAAAACGATGTTGCAGCTTCGACCCAACACTGAAACAAGTCTGCTGAATTTAAAGTGTAATAGCAACCTAAGGATGCAATCAGACCACAATGTCCAAAATATTTATGTGCATTGAGATGAGTGTGTTTTTGTTTCTTATCCTTGAGAAACAAAAACAAAATGTTGAAGACTACAAATGCTAGATTCCTGTTGGGACAGTTATAAGCCTAATGTTTTGTCTGTTGTTGTTACCCACTGTCCTTGCCAACTAAACTGTAGCCTACTGTGGAATTAACAAACATGACCTGATCTCAGTAAAATATAGCACCCCTTTAACCAGCAGGAATCAACATTCCTTCATTCTTGAGTTTCCACTTGCATAATTAAGCACTAAAATCTAAAACTGTGTGTCATATTTTGATGACGTGTTCTTAAATGTACCCTGGTACCACTGATTGTAGCTGCCACAATTAACCCTTCTTTCAAGCTGCCATTTTAGTGTTAAAACTTTCCTGGATACAAGATAAAATAAATCCTCCACACTGAGGAGAATCAAATACTTTCATACTACAGTTAAAGTTCAGCTGGAAGAGTGCATAAGGCTGTGGTGTGATGATGAATCAACCTGGGGTTCTACTTTTTTCTTCATCAATGCAGCCTCTGTCTTCTCAGTTGAGATGACACTTACAGTATGGCAGCATCCAAAACGAGGCATCCACAGTGTTCGAAAGGCTAATCAGACAGCTGATGACTCATGACTTTCCAGTCCAGTTCTTGTACAGTCTACGGTTTGAGCTTAATTAGCTTTAAAAAATTGCACTATAGCTACAGCCCTGCACAATGTCTGTAATTCCTTGCATTTAATCAGTATAATAATTAATCGCAGTATTTGAGATTTAACACATGAATATCTTTATAAAAAAAAGATCCATTTCAGTTCAAAGGATTTCAGGTTCAAAGACTTGATTCCCACCGCTGAGCTTTTATCAAACCTCATACATCATGCATCACCATTCACCCACAAACACAGATTCTCTGATCAGGTTTACACCTTTAAATCCACCGACTCCATCAGACTGACTGAGAGGAACCAGGTCCATCTGATTTAGTCCGTCTGATTCTGACGGCCTTCTTGACTTGAAAAGTAACCACCACATGCACTACATGCAGATACAACCATGCATGTGTTTTTATTCCTGCACTAACATTAGAATGTGACAAGTTCAGCCCACTCAATCTGTCCTCACATGGCCTCACTCACATTGTGCCAGCTCGCCCCAGCTCTTCACAGCTCGGGTCCTGTCAGTCCAATCAAGTGATACTACACAGCTCGAGTGCTGCTAAACAGAGCCATGTTTTAGAGCTGGGGAGTGTCTTTGTCGAGGACGAGGGGGCGTTGGGAGTTTGTTAATGCAAGCAGCATTAGAAGAAAAAAATGGCCTCATACCCTCCCCTGAGCCTGAAACATGCTGCACAAAAGCTTGGTCTTCATATCTTAAATATGAGCTTGTTGGCTCTCTAATCTGGGCTGGAAATAATGTCTTTTTGTTCTGAAGAGCACTCTGTGATGAATGAGTGTGTTTCTATGTGAACAGTGGGCTGCTTAAAAAAGGGTTTTAGAGTTTCCCACTTATAGCCATTTAAACAGACAGTGCCAGTCCTTGTGCTCTTGTCTAATGTTGATGATTAGTTATGTCACCAACACACTTTTTGACTTAGACATTCAACATTATTCTGTGAAACTAGGGGGGTGCATTTGGGGGTCTGGAATGGAAGCACATGAAGCAACTTTTGGTGTATGTGCAGCAATCAGACCACACGGATGCTAAAAGAGAAACAACTAGAACATCATGCATGCTATGATGATGTATGCATCTCAATAAATATATAGCAGGACTGATTAATAAAATTTATTCAAATAAATAATCTCAGCTTGAGCCACAAATATATCTAATCATGCGTTACAATAGCAAGTAGATGGTGAATAGACATTTAATTTATGTCCATCTACAAGGGATGCAAGATACACAGTGGGCCAACAGTTTGCCACAAATGGTGTTTTTTGGTTATAATTTTTACAACAGTGGCAACTAAGGTGCTTCAAATAGTAAAATAAATATTCCATTCAAAGTAGTTGAAGGAAAACTTTGACAGGGCAGTAGAGAGTTATCAGAGAAAAGAAATGACTCTTAAAAATCTTTTATTTACTTTGAGGTAAAGTGCTTTATACCCCTCGCTATCAGCTGTTAAGTCTATTTACAATGCTGGAAAAGCACATACATTTACCTCCAAATTAGTGTTATTATTCATGACATTAGATAAAAATAAGTTTCCTTGTTCTTCTAATATCATTTAAACAACCGACCAATTACTGACCATGACCTTTATCTGACCGTGTCACAGACACATCTTCAGTCAATCTGTTTTTAAATCTGATCTCATACCTGTTTACTTATCAAAACTTTTCCCGTCTAAGTATTTATTTTGTTTTTAACTCTGCACTGTAAGATGACCTTGTTGCTGAGAAAGGCACCTACAAATAAAATCTATGATTACTGTTATTACTTTTACTATTATTATATTGCTATCCATTCCCTCAAAGCATGAACAGTAGTGGCTGCCACTCATGACAGGAGATTATTCGTCCCTGTATCCTGACTTTTTGGCACAAACACAGCAGAGCAAATACAGACAAAGGAGTAAAGTTAAATGAATGCTGTTTGTACTCAAAACCAGAAATACCACAATCTAATTCAATATTTCATTGGCACTTGTTGAATTCCTAATGTCTATACCTGAAAATGTCGGGCATGGAGCAAAGGATGGATTAGGTGCTGTGATTTGTGTTTTTCTTTTAGACTTTGCACAAATCAAACCAATCTGAGAATGACATCAGAAAAGGACAGGCCAAAATAAATTCAGCTCATCAACAGGAAGAAGACGGCCTTCACGGCTAAGGACCGGGATGGGCTCAGGGCTGTCCAGAGGGAGCTAAAGAAGAAGCTGAAGGAGGCCAAGAATAGCTACAGGGATAAGATCGAGGCCAGGATGGGGCAGGATAACACCAAAGAGCTGTGGAGTGGGAAGAAACAGATGATGGACTTCAACAGACCTGCACCCTGGCTGAAGGAGACCCAGAGTTTGCTTCTGAGCTTAACCTAAGTGTTTTTAGTGTTCTTTTATTAAGACAAAAAAGGTATGGTTACCTTGACATGTTTCAACGTTACTCTGCCGTCTTCTTCTTTTTTGTCTTCGTAAAAGAACACTAAAAACACTTATGTTCTAAGAAGACAAGATGAATCTAATCAGTAACTGAGCTTAACCTGTTCTCCAATAGGTTCAACACAATGTCCACCGCTGTGAACCCAGAGAGGGGACCTGGGTCTTCACCCCCACCTCAGCTGTCAGTGCCTTCAACACCATCAGACCCTGGGGGAAAAGCTGCTGGAGATGCAACTGCACCCCGACACCACAGCCTGCTGGACTACCTCGCAGGCCGACCACAGTATGTCAGGGTGGACTGCTGGCTCCATTCCTCTTCACCTCAGACTTATGGTTCATCTCTGGCTCCTGTCACCTCCAGAAGTTTTCTAAGGACTCCTCCATTGTTAGATGTATTTATAATCGATGATGATGAGGGGGAGTACAGAGGGCTGATTGAGAGCTTCTTCATATGGTGTGACAGCTCAACATCAGCAAGACCAAGGAGGTGGTGGTTGACTATCGGAGGAGCAGGAGGTCTCCTGCCCCCATCATCATCCAGGGGGAGGAAGTGGGGAGGGTGAACAGCAAACTGGACTGGTCCCGCAACATGAACACCCTTTTCAGAAAGGGACACAGCAGGCTGTTTTTCCTGAGGATACTCAGGTTGTTTGGTGTCTGCTGCAGCTCCTGAAGACCTTCTACCAGTCTTTGGTGGCCACTCTTCATTGCTGTGGTGTGCAGGTGGGGAGGCATCAAAACTGGTGAGGTCAACAGGCTGAATAATCTCTGTGCTGGGCTTTCAATTGGACAACCAGGAGACTGGCTGAGAGGAGGATCAAGGATAAATCAGGGGGATCCTAGACAGGCTCTCTCATCCTCTGTACGATGAGGTGTGGGACACGGGCATCTCTTTCAGCCAATACATCATATTCTACTTCTAGGTAAGATAATTTGCACTGTTAAATGTGCTGTCATTATCACAGCAGTTACCTGTCACACTGTCACTTTAAATTCACTTTACTGCTCAGAATGGCTCAGTTGTCCTCTATGACACATACAGCCTGATCTACTAAAGGTTTGTGTGTATAAAAACGTGCAAAGGTGATTGCACTCAAATATGTCCCACTAACAGGGTGCAGCGAAGGATTGCATCTGCAAAATAGCACTTGCAATCCATGTAGTTGGGAGGAAGAGATGCAAATGTTATCATTTAGCACCCGCAATGTGATTTATCAAACCCATAAATTATTGTGTACAATGTTTTTCCATTAAATTTCACACATTTGAAAAGCAGGTGCAAATTAGCACAGTACAGAACAAGAGAATGTTCCATGTGCACGTCAATGTGTTTGGACTGTCATAAACAGCATTAACAGAACGTTTTCTGTCATTGACGGAATTTTGGATGAATGAGGGAAAAAACTGGAGGCTGCCTGTAATTATGAAGGCCTGGAAAAAGAGGGATGATCATACTCATGCAGACGATGCTTTAAGTCAACCCTCTCTGTTTTGTGCTCTAAATACATGGTGGAAGGGGTCATTTAACCCAAGTAAAAAAGATCCCTTTCATAATCACTCTGTTTGTCACTCAGAGCAGACACTCCTGTATCTCTCTTCAGTGACCGGCTCTTGTTGCCACAGCCTGAAGGTTAATCCATCAGATGCTGCAGTATTTCACCCAGATGTGTTTTGGATCAAGTATGAATTCAGTGTTTTTGAAACTTTGGGCAAATGTTGCAACATCAGTTGAGTGGATTTGATCCCTCCAGCTCAGCATACAATTTGCATTTTCATTCAAAATTTGGAAGTTTTTCCACACAAAGCTGGTGTCATACATTGTGTTGTGTGTCTCAGTCAGATGGTAAAGAGACAAAAGTTACTGTTTTAATCTGTAGTGGGGCTGAAAGCTTTTGAACTGAGTGTGCGCTGTAGTTGTATAATGCTTTGATAATGCTTTAATAATGGTGCAGATCCTGTCCCATTTGTCAGTCTAATTTTCTAAATGTTCGTTTAATATGGTGGTTAAAAAATCATGAACAATTTATGTTAAATTCACATGAGATATTAGTAATGTTTTTAGTCCTGCCCGTTCCACTGGTACATTCTTTAATATTATAGGCCTACTGCCTATCGAGAAAATTAGACTGGTATAGCACAACACTATTGACAGGTATACGTACTGTGTGAAACTTTGTGAATGCTGTCACTTAGATTCTGTTTATAAAAAAAGGAATATTAAAAATGATGAATAAATACATGGCATAAGGGAAAAGTGACAACCATGTCTGTCAAAATGACAAAAAAAGGTCACTGCGTCTAGTCAGAAATAAATATAGAAGAGACATATTGTCTATCCAGCAATGCCAGTTCTGAGTGGTGTGCTTTTCATAGATCTCCTAAATCAAATTTCTTCTGACAATACTGAAAAGTCTCTGCTGGAGTTCACCAGTTCATTTGCCTCCAACTCCATGATGTCAAATTTCATTTTTTGTTTACAGCCTCTCTGCTCTCCCAAACTCTCCAAGATGACAGCAGATTTCACTCGCAAAACCCTTATTGAAAAGGGACTGTCTGCAGCACTTTTGCACTAGTACATTACCTGCAACACACCCACTAATATCTTATCCCATCTTATTACCTCCGCCAAGGAGGTTATGTTTTCGGGAGAGTTTGTCCGTCCGTCCGTCCATCCGTCCATCTGTCCGTGAACAAAATAACTCAAAAAGTTATGGATGGATTTGGATGAAATTTTCAGGAAATGTTCAGCTTGGGAAAAAGAAGAACTGATTCGATTTTGGTGTTGATCGGGATCAGCGTCTGGCCGCCATGGCGAAAAATGGGATTTCTCTGAATAACTACTGAACTAAAATAGATATCATTATGAATCCAATTGCTAATGGTATGTTTTCATGGTCAAGGAATCTAAATATTTACATGAAATAAAGGTAGGAGTAATATTTATGGTCAAAATAACAATATGGTGGAGGTCTGTGCTCTCCGAGTGCTTTCTAGTCTTATCTTAAATTAGTTGATAACAGCCTGTAAATAGTCCCTTAAACAAATCATGTCTTAAAATACAGGGACTGAAAACACAGAAGCTCCCAATTACCAAAACACCCACATAATCTAAAGAACCTGATATTGTAAGACATGTATTAGTATAATGATGATAATTGCAGTCATATTGGGGATAATAATCTAAAAGGCAATGAGCAGAGGCCCTATAGAACATGAGGATAAATGCAGTTTAATGTATTTAATCTAGTTGTAGCCTAGATAAATGGCCTTCAAAAATACTTAGTCTTTGTTAAATGTCAGTTTGAGACCAAAAACTCAGAGTTGTTGACAATTTGCATTTCGGTGTAAGATAGGGTCAGGCTGCCATCTTCAAAAGGTCTTAATATAGTCTTAAAAAGCCTTTTTTATTGTATGGTAGGCATTAAATGACCATGCACCAATGTCACTTTACAATAAAGCACCTTTTAATATTCAAAAAGGCATTGTTCTGTTACAATATGTGCAGCTTCCTTTCTCATAAAGCAGAGGAGCATGACTTCTATTTCATTTTCAAAGAGGTTACTAATAAGGGTTCCCTCTCGCTATAATTCACACTATTCTCATAATCATGCCTTTAAACCATTTAATCACTGCTGTTCTTTTTTCATTATAATAATAACATTTGATAGAAGAAAATGACCTACTTTTCCATTTTAGCCAATACTCCTTCACAGAAACACCAAACATCCAGCTGTGTTTGTTTGTATTGCTCTTGAATCAAACGTCCCCCGCAGTCCTGGAATTGCTCTGCTCTAAACTGCAGTTTTTTCAGGTTTGTCTGGTCGATACTGCAGTGCCAGAAAGTGACGCTACTGTTCAGACATCATCAGCGTCTGACTGCAGAAGGACGCGCCCCGTGTCTGCCCAGGTGACACAGATGGATCCAAGCTGTCTGAGGCTGCAGTACATTCACACACGTCCTTACATCCTACACCAAAGTCAGAATCAGCACAGGAGGCCATAAACAAAACCAAAGACTCCTGTCTGCTAAAATATCAGTTAACCATGTTATTCTTTGAATAAAACATTTATTCTGAAAATGAGACGTGAGACTTTTTTCCCTCTTTTTATTAAAATGGATGGAGAGCTATTACGATAATGGCACATTAATGCCACCAACATGATAAAGTGAGTGATGATCTGCAGGAACAACAGATGATGAATTGGCAGGCTGAAATAATCTGCCAGTCAGGCTCCCTCGTACTGTAATAACAGCACTGACTGCATTTAAAGCTGAGACGAGGAGACAGAACCTGCGATGTCAAAGAGCGGCACAGAACCTCCTCTGTCCTCATCGCAGTGTGTAAGATATTGAATGAACAAAGGTGGCCCAAGTAGCCCTCAGAAATCCATTGAGAGATATATTTCTGCTCAGGCTAAAGCACTCACATCCCCATATACACCTGTATATGTGTGTGTTCAACATCCTCTTAGTCACACGGACTGCAGCTTCACGCCGGCCTTAAGCGTCTGAGTCACAGCTCAGTCAGTGTGGGATCTGTGACAGAGGCCTCCAAAACAAACTTAACCACAAAGGAGAGATGACATACACACGTGCCCTGCTGTCCACACAAAGGAAAGAAAGAGCTGAGTGTCTTACTTCAACAGCCCAGACTTTTTCTGTCAGACTTTAAGGTCTAAATAACAAACATGGAGATTCTGACTGCTTCTGCTAGTGAAAGCAACAAGACTGTGAAGGCTTGATTGTAATTTTGAAAGGCAGTGCAATTCTGAAAAACAATGTGCACTTAATGTCCCTGTTTTTGTCCATCATTTGGTCAGTTACCGCACTCTTAGTTTGAAACCTGTGTCTTGAGGCTGCGTTAATGAAACCAAAAAGCAAAATATGAAACCCAGTGTGCCCCGACTGAAGGTGTCTGGAAAACTTTTGTTATGGATTGATGCCATACAAACAAAGTTGTTTAAAGTTGGTGTCTGTAAATGTCTGTTCAAAGTTTTGGAATCTTTGCACTCAGGCAAAAATCTGCCACACATGACCACCCACAAAGGGGGTGTTTCTGGTTAAATGATGTCACTATAGTGGTGCAGGTACACTTCACCCTGCAGGTAAATCAAAAGTAATTTAAGCATAATGGCCCGCAGCTACTGAGCAACTCATACAGTGCTTAAGATAATTTCTCCCCTGAAAACCACGTGATTTGTCAAAGTCTTCTCAGTCTTTTGAAATAATAAAGACTTTTTATTGGTGCTTTAAACAAAGTTTCAGGAGCAGGACCACACCTCAACCACTCCTCTTCCTGTGTTCCTATAAATTCTAACCTGACCATTTCCTCCCTTTGTTTCGCTTACTCGATGCACCCCTCCCTACCACCCCTTTCATTCAACTTTCTTCCTTCCTTCTTTCCTTAGGGCTTTTTGAAAGGTAGTTTAACCTGCTAGAAGACCAGGATGTACCTCAATGGTAGCCTCAGTTGTAATTAAGACACTCTTTTCTCTTTATTTCTGTTATGATCACATCAGAAGGCTTAGACACAATGGGGCGTAACTTCCTGGTGCAGCTCAGGGTGGTGAAGCCTAGCGCACCCGCCCAGTGGTAATTTTGTCCAGCGCTCCGCCGTGCGCAGCCAATTTGGCAATTTGGTTGAGATGGGTGTGGGGCAGTGACAATTTGTCGAGAAATAAACGGGGTGGGCACGCACATCCTATGTAGGATGCTGGATCCAAAAGATTCCAAACATGAAAAATGTAAAAGGAGATCCGCACACCAAAAAGTAGCTCCCTAGAAGTTTTTATTAATTATCAAACAGTGACGTTTCAAGCAGCGGTTACGCTCGAAACGTCACTGTTTGTGCCAAAAACTGTGCGTTGAAGCTCCCCAGCTCCAACCTGGTCTATTCTTGGCACAGGTGAAGTGCACCCCCCACAGTGGTAATTTGGCTGAAAAGCGTACATATGCACATGTCACCAAACCCTCTGAGGCAGGTATTGAGAGTGTCAGTGCTTTCACTGTCACATGTTGTGTGCTACACCACATAGCCTTACACCATGGATGCCACTTTGACCTCACAGAGGAGACATTTCAGGACTCACCCCTTGTCTCCTCCCTCTCTGGTACTTGCACAGGGGCGAGGACAGAGGCCTGGGTGCGCCTTTCTGTGCCTTTCTGCGCCGTGCAGGATAATTGCAAAGTGCGCTGGACACACCCTTTTGGCACAGAGCATGGCAGGTGTGCAGCGACTGCGCCTGGTCTTTAGAGCCGGAAGTGTCCCCTTGTATCCATGAAACATTTTATCAGTAATAAAGACTGAAGCAAGGATCAATTCCATAACACTTGGTCAGCCTTCCAATACAGCTCCAAAGTACAAAAATGTGTCTCTCATTTGAAAGCACCAGTACTCTCGTGCAGAGAGGTTCATTGGCCAATGAAATAAAAATGTGTTCTTCAGCAGGATCAAGGTAGTGAATTTTTCTGCTCACCTGTGGTGCACTATGTATGTGATGATGGAGGCGAAGAGGCAAAGCAACATGACCGCCGTGCAGGCATACACAACCGGGTGCAAAAACTCCCCAGGGTATGGGGGGAAAGGCAGCACCTTCTTCAGATCCTAAGGGAAACAAAAACACACAGAAAAACTCATCAGATGTCATGAATACAGGATCAAAAATATCATCACAGGGCTGAAATCAGACCTGCAGCGTGACAGCCTTTTGAAGATCTACCTAAAGACAGTATAGGCAGACAGCATACCCCCCTGACAAAATACGCTAAATGAATGTCAAAGAAAAATCTTGAAGTTTGAACACCACTAAAATCAGCATAAAAAAGAGTTACAATCCCATTGGGAGAACATAATTCCCTCTGCATTTTACATTTTGCATTTCAGGCTTTTAGCTGACACTCTTAGCTGGAGTGAGTGGCTTCAACAATGGCATAATCTTCCTAGTCTGCCAACATAAAAGCAAAACAAAAATGGATAGCAGCCAGGCATGAACACGAAAAAACGAAAACAAAGCTAAGTCCTTTTTTGTGCCGCTCTTTGTTAGCAGACGCTCATTAAGCCCTTATCAACATCACAGTCAATTTGCTCTGTAATTTATTCTACAAGAGGAACTTCTTCTTCTATTGTGACAGCTCCAGATTAAAACTCTCAAAGTACACATGGCTGCTTAATAGTTCAGTTCATTGAGCTATCTATGAACTCTAAATCTTCAGTGAGGAGACAAAACAAGCTGGTTTAGAGATATCTCTTCACATGACCTTGTCTGCTCCTCTTGTGTGTGGAACTTATGGTTACGTCACCATTTTAGGCTCTGTGGTGTTACTAAATAAAATGAACCTCATCCCCACAACCCCCCAGCTCACTCTGAGTTTGCGTCTGCGAGTGTGATCCACATCCACGCTGTCTGACTCTATCAATATCACCATGAGAAGCACTAAACCAAACAAATTCTGGCATGGCCTCCACTGGCCATTTGTACTGCTGTTATGTAATTGGGGTAGAACTCCTCCACCCATGACACCTGCAGTCCATCTCATCAGTGTGCAGGTCTAGCCACAAAGAAGTTTACGTATCATCTCTTCCTGTATCCCTCAATCACCAACTATAATTAATCACTCAAAGACAGACTCTGACAGACATTATATCAGGTGGATCCATCTGCACTGCAATTTTAAAAACAGCGTCAAAATACTTAATACTTAAAAAATACTTATACTTTAATATTGAAATTTTAACTGTTCCTCACCATTTTTGGCTTTTTCAGAATGTGCATCATGAAAAAAGGAAGAAAGAAAAAGGCAAGCATCTTTTTTTTCTGCTCAATATGTTGTTTTAATCCTGCATGCCCCATATAGCGGAATGTAATCTCTGCACACTGTGTCAACTGCACAAAAATATCAAAAACACTTTGAGTTCCACTGTTTCAAATGTTACCAATTTTGACAGTGCATCTTTTCTTTGTCTGTTTCAAATGACAGCCAAAGATGACAAGGTTTCTGTGCTTTTTGAGACCATCAATCATGAAAATAATCTAGATATCGAATCTATCTACAATTACAACTCTGGTACTCTAACAGTGTATTTCATTATTAAATAAAGATATATTTATATTATTCTATTTTGACATTTATAAAAAAAAACATATTTAAAGGGAAATTTGATTATTGGTACTTTTGCCCAGCCCCAAAATGAAATTTAATTATTCTCTCTTGATATTTTCTCTCACTGTGTACTCAGAGGCTGTTTAGCTTTTTGGTTCCAGACAATCTAACATTCATAGTCGATCATTCATAGGGATATTTAAGTGTAGAAAAAGAGAAGGAGGGGTAGGGCTGTGAGTTTGTAGGACAGGACATTGGGGAGATGTAGAGCACATCAGTCCGAAACCCTTCACTAAAGCAAATGAAGCCTGTCCAATGTGATTCCAGATGAGTCAGAGCCAAGATTTTTATTCAGGTTAGTAAAAAACGTTCCTCTTAAAATAACTTTAGAAACTGGGCATGCACTGTTGTTTCTTTATTACTGCAAGTTGCCATTGCCATATCATCAGGGACTGCCTAAAGACAACAGTCAGCCTTTGTACCATTAGATGAAGAAGACAATTAGTGTCCCAATATTTGTTCTCAGAGTTTTCTTTTGTCTCTTCTAAAACGTAAAACTACCACCCACTGGTTCTGTTCCCCTGCAAAGAAACAGCACTGTGGTGGGTGAAGAAGGTCTGTGTGTGTGTGTTGGGTGCGGGCTGGGGGGGTGGGGGGGGGACCTCTTATAATTATGTTGAAATGCTGAGTCAGCACTTCAACATATTGTTATCCAACTTTAATCTTCTGTTTCTTCTTCCTCTTCTTATTCTTCCGTACAGAATTTTTCACAGGCTTCAAATTTTCTCGGATTTTCACAGAAAAAAACTGAGCAATGCAGCAGAGAATTGCGCTTGTATTTTTCACATGCGTAGCTGTAACAGTTTTTACAGTAAATAATGTTTTCCCATTGAAATGAATGGGAGATTTCTGCAGCTCTGCTGAAAACTTCTGCAACTTTAACGCTCTACAGATTGGTAATACTTCCACCTAGAGTCTCCATTCATACTTTAAAAGGTGCACTGACTTCTGAACTATTTTTGCATATTTTCAGATTTGTGCTGTCTTCTGCAGTTATTTAAATATACATTTTTAAGCAACACCAAGTTTTGGAAATCTGTGTTCTCAGAGCGTGTCACGTGACCTCAGAGCGTAGCGCGTGCTGCAAACAGACAAGAACTCATCAGACTTATCCTGTTATAACTTCGTCAAACTGTCCTCCACAGACATGATTTATACATCAACACATCGTCAACCTTCTCATCTTTCACATGAAATCCGTTTCAAAGTCTATTTTCACATCGTTTTGTCTCAGTGAGCTTCAGAGGCTCGGGTATGTCGCAAAATGCTCCATCTGCGCTAATGCAAATCTTCACCTCTGGACAGCTGAGCACTTCACTTTGAAGCACGTTTTTAACTTGCCACGGTGTCAACATTTTCCACAGTATGGACATAAAATTTACATCAATCACTTTAGCAGGTTCTTGGGATACTCGCAGTGTAATTCCTTTTTTGATATCTATCACGGATTTGGCACAGCGAGAGCCTGTGTACCCGGAAGTACCCAGCTTTATTTCCCTGCTCTTTACCAGTGACAAAAAACCGAGGGACAGACTCCCAGCTGACGTACAAGCCTCCGTGAAACCGAGAAATTCAGTGGAGGTTTGGATGAAATGGTAACAGCTCCGAGCTCTCTACATGCACGTAAGTGACATGAAAGACTCAGGTCCTGTCATGCATCCACATCTCTGCCAAACAGCTCTGTGGTAAAGTTGTGAACTGTCAACATGGTAGTCTGGGTTCAAATCCTGGTTAGAACAAACACTCTTAATGGTCAGTCACAGCCTTCAAAACACACATTTTCAGAGAAAAAAAATAGCAGTTCAGCATGTTGAACAAAAATCTTGTCGATTTTTTCACGATTAACTGTAATAGTTTTAGCTGGCTGAATTTTTCACATTAAAATGAATGGGAGATTTTTGCAGTTCTGTTGAAAACTGATTCATCCTTAAAGCTCTACAGATCTGGCATATTTAGACCTACAGACTCCATTGTTGCTTTAACGGATGCATTTATCTCTCAATTATTTTAGAGATGCATAATACATACATATGCATCATTTTATACAGACATACACACATCAACAGAAATATGCCCATATTGAAATGTACCTTTTCATTTACATATGCACATACTCTGATATATACATTAGATACATAACATCATACAAACACACATGCACGAATGCATGTATAGACTAATGACCAAAATTATTTTTTCATGTGCACACATACATCAACATAAATGTATCAATAATCAATTTCATTCTTTAGAATGCTTATTTCAGAACATATTTAACTTCTGCTTCTATTTACAGTTTTTGTCATTCTAGGTCTGATACATTTCCAACTTCTTATGTCGCATTTTCACATTTTCAGCTTTGCTAGCACCGGTTTTATTTCATTTCACATTTCAAGCATTCAGACTCAGCATTTCAATGCATTTGCTTCAAGGAAATGCAAATTTTCTAGTGTCCTACTAAAATCAAAGCAAACTCTGGAGAAAATTTCAGTTAAATTAAAATGTAATTTATTATTTTTGATGAGCAAATGTGAAGGAGAGGCTCAATAACCCCAGTCTTCAAAATCTGAGTATGTCATAACTGACCCAGAGTCCCCATTTGTGTAGTCACTGACAAACAAATCTGTGCTCACAAAAAAACAACAATCAGCCCAGTTTTTTCGCCCTGTTTGAACCAGTAGTTATGTGATGGCTGTTAAGATTAACGTGACGGATCTTTCTTTAGTTTGAGCTGTGTGACAAGTGCCTAACCCTTCCTCAATCAGCTCAGCAGAGGAACAGGGCGGGTCCAATCCTAAACATTTTCCATTTTTATTCCTGATGTGTGGGGAGAACAGAGAGGATAGCCAATCACACCGTCAGTGTTTTGTCACATGTAAGAGAATATAGCCAGTCAGGCAGTGAGTTGGCTGATGCCCTGACAGTAATGCCACTATGAAGTTAGATGGAAATATAGGAACCAGCCTGCCACAGTGGAAGGTAGGTTATCCCTCTTTGGATGTCCTTGCAAGCTGACTGCTAGCTAACTACAGTTCATCCATCTTGTTGGCCGCCATGTTGTTCACACTAAATACCAATTTAACAGCACAATATTACAGACTGTTGGAGTGAATACTATGATGCTGGTGAATGAGTCTGTTTGTGTGAGGTTGGAGTTACTGATAATCTTGTTCACTGTAATAACATAAATTATGAAATCTGTCATTTTTGCCATTATGTGTGGGGAAACTCACTGTTTCAAATCTATCAGGATTCAACTTCAACTTCATTATTACCCCGTGGGAAAAACTGTTTTTCAGCAGCAGACATCAGCACACCAGTACATAACACATAAAACATAAATGAAAAAGGGAAGCACTTAAACCACATAATGCAAAAGACTTTCACAGACGGCGAGTGAAGGAAAAGAGGCAGAGATGGCAGGATGCCACAAAAATCTGGGAGCAAGAAACAAATAAAAAAGTGGCTTAGACAGGAGAAGGAAGCAACGGGTCAACAGTATGTCATTCAGGCCCCATCCACACGAAGACAAACCGAGGTCTAAACGCATATGTTTTTTGCTGAATCTGTGTATCATCCATACGAAGACAGCGTTTTGGGGGTCTGTAAACGATCATTTTTGAAACCAGGTTCCAGAGTGGAAAGATTTTGAAATGCCGTATATGCAGCTCCGTGATTACTGGCTCTCCGCAAGTTTTCAGATACTTACGTCATAGTTTCATATCTTCATTGACACGCATACGCCACACGCGGCAACAACAATGGCGGTGTACGGTGTAGCATATGTGCTGATGAAGCTAGTGACCCTACTATCCCTGTTGCAGCAAAATCTCCTTCTTCTCAATCACCACCGAGTTGAACAAACAATTATCGAGGACACATTACAGCACTTTATGATCACTTTATCACAATCAGTGACACGCATACGCCACACGCGGCAACAACGACAACAACAATGGCAGCGTATGGTGTAGCATAAGTACTGATGAAGCTAGTGACCCTACTATCCCTGTTGCAGCAAAATCTCCTTCTCAATCAACACTGAGTTGAACAAACAATTATCGAGGACACGTTACAGCACTTTATGATCACTTTATCACAATCTCTGTTTACAACTTTTGCTGCAAGTGCGCATGCCCGCTGTTTTTCATCTGTTTCCGCTTGTTTCCATCACATTACAGCGCCCCTAGAGGTCTGGCATGTGTTTTACAGCGTCTCTATGCGTATCGAGAGCATTCATATAGACGCACAAATTTTTTGAGACGCCTTTGTCTTTGTGACGATCGTTTTTGAAACTGTTAAGCGTTTTGTCTTAGTGTGGATGGGGCCTCAGTTCTTCCCTAGGCAGGTTGGTGTGTTAGTGGTTCATGTGATAGAAAGTTCTGGAACATCAGCTATTCCTAACTTAGTCTATGGTTCATGAACTACCTTACTTTTCTTCCATATTAACTCATATTTCTGAAGAAAACTCTGGCCATTTCACAGCTGTTTTAGTGAAAAAATCAGTGCAGGCAAATGTTTAGAAAGCTGCTCTGCCCGTAGTCAATCAGTTTCCCCACAGACAGGTCAAGAGGAGCAGCTGTCTGTCAGTCCACCTGCCCCACCTGAGCAAGCCCAGATACCCCTGAGGAAGGAGGTGGGCAGCTGTGTGTTACATTAATCTATTATAGAGAAAAAACATTAAAAATAAAAATCTTTCTGAAGAAAAAAAAACAATAGTATTTTTTTCATAACGATTTTAATGATTGAAAAAGCATCAGCTGTCTCTGAAGTACAGTGTTTGGCCAGTAGTTTGGGCTCTGCTCTGCAGCAGGAACAGAGAACATGTGTGGTGAAGACTGGGTTGGTGCACTCAGTCCAATCAGAGAAATGTTTACTTTCTGGAAATCAGAAGATGAAATAGCAACAACCACATAGCCTCCTATATTTATTTTTTCACCACAAATCTAATTTTATCACCTGTGAGCCTACAGTTTTGGATATATAATAAACCTGCCTGTTGGGCTACATGATAATGTTCAAATTACAATATATCATAAAAGGCAACTGGCCAAATTATTTTTGATGGTGTTTTCTGCTCAGATTATTATTACATTTCATGTTAATGGGAGAGGTTATTTTGTATTTAAGTTTTCTATGTCTTGGTAATTAATCTATAGAGAATGTTATGTTCAATTCTTTTAAGGAAGTGAAGGGTTTTTCATATATAGGGTCTCAGTCAATTTAATATTTCAGTGTTTCTCCTACCAAGTAGCTGTTGTGTTGTTAATTTCATCAATATAGGAATAATACCCAAAAATATAATTAAAATGCTGTTTCATGTAAACAGTATCAATCTTTTCTGCCAGCCTTACAGCTGGCTTTGGGGGGCCCAGTAAGACTTATTTCATGGGGTCCACAATCCCTGGCAGTACCACAGTCAAGAATTAAAGTGTAAAAATCAACAATCAATTCTATCCACAGGATGCATAAAGCACACACAAGAAAAGAAAACTGGCCAGGCCATTGGATTAAGGTTGTCAGTGGCAACTGGAATAAAAGAAGTTCTGGCTCACCTAGTTTTGGTTCTAGGTATTCTGTAACATCAGACAGAATTAACATATTGGACAAATACGAACACTCAGAACTTTGAAGAAGTCGACGCTGATTATAAATTTCATGCAATCAGACAGCTGTTCCCTGAATGTAATGCCTGATTGTTTGACTTATTCATTTCCCCAATCACAGATGCCAATTGGAGCTATCGAAAGAGAGATATGACTTAAGAAAAAAAAAAAACCAAACAATCAACAATAAGCTCAAAGACAGAGAATGACACTGTGAGCTTAGCTTAGACATCATATTTTTAGTGTAGCGCTAATAAAATCACCTTTAGCAAGAAAAAAAGTCCTCATATGAAAGAGTTTAGATGTTTTCAGATTTCAGTTCTTCCCTAAACCGTGTAATGAATATTTATTGGCAAAAAGATAAATTAGTCTGTGTTTATTTCCTCCAATGCAAACTGAAGTGGGAGCATATCAGGCCAATCGTATTTAATGTTTGAGAAATTGAGGATTTTCCATCACTGTGTAATCAGTAAATCCGGCCAAATCAGTCCTGCCTGTGTCTTACTTTTATCACAGAGATGAAAAGAGGCCAACCTCGAGACTCCCATCACAAACTCAAGGCATGTTTTTAGAGGTCTGATGCTGGGTGCAGTCTGAGGACCTTTATAAGATCAAAATGAAATAATTCTGCGGCTAGAAATAAATATTGCAATATTACTTGATGTCTGTGCCAATATTTTAGCAACACTCAAGTTTTATTCTACTAAATCTACAACAACCACCCTTATTTGGTTTTCTTTTGCATTTAAACTAGATTATAAACATAAATCATGGTTACCATTTGCATCAAAATATAAATGTAATGTTTTTGTTCCTAATGTGCTACAGATAGCGTGGCAGCAGTATAAACTGCATCATGATCCATATGAAGTGACAGCTGTAAAAATAACAGTTCTCTTTTTCTCCTCCCCCTGAAATCCTTTACTCACTATATCACAGACCTGCTGCTGCTGTCATTGTAAACTGCAAATGTGCAGTTTACAGACACCAGGAGGGAAAGACTCTTCACGCAGGACGGCACAAACAAGACCCAGGAGAGATCTCGGCAGGTTGTGAAACTTACCCTGAGCAGTCCAGTCATTACCTCCAGTCTCAAACAAGAGATGGAGAGGACACTGACATTTTTTAACTCTTAGCCTAAAACAGTATTTGTTCTTCACCTGAACCTGATATTAAAGCTATGTGTTTCAGAGAATGTTTCAGAAGAACTATTCTCCCTGCTTCACTTACATATATCCTTGTGAACAATTGTTTTAATTCGTCATCATATTTTAAGTATGGTAAAATGCCTGATTTGTCCTTTTATTGATTGTTTTGTTATAAAGGTCATTAGAGAAATGTGGTAATTATTTTTGTGTTAATCTTGGAAAACAAGGACAACAATTGTATGTTCAATTTTCATCATTATAGGCAGTTATGGAAAGAAAGAAATGCTTTAAACTAAGTGCTGTATAAATTATAAAAGTTATTGTTTATCTGTCCACCAATTTAAAAATAAGCCAAAGATTATATTTTTGAAAGCTCGGACTGAAGAATATATTTTTCTCTTCACCTGCGAAAAGCATCAACACAGTATTATTTACATATCTTCACTGTCCCACAAAACTTGACCCTATTTTCCTTTACATTTTTGAGTAGCATTGGCAGGACTGTGTCCAACACCGATGTGCCCAGATGGGCAGAAATGGACAAGTTCAGCTGCTGGAAAAGGAGCGGTAGATGTGCTTAAAAGGGCAGCTGGTGCATTTTGCTGAACCTGATCCAGCTCACCGTACACTGGATGTCCAGGACCCGGTGGGTTGGACCAGACCACAGGGGCAACTGTGTGTGTGTATGATATACGGGTCAGCTCAAAGGATACCTGGAGCTGGAACATGGGGCGAGCACAGGCCTGGACTAAGGCTATCCGGAGTACAGAGAAGTACAGGGATCAGGTTGACAAGGCAGTGCTGAACCAGCATATGCTCCCATACCTGACCAGCCCAGGGCCGCCACAACGCTTTCAAAGGACTGTTTTCCAGATGAACTAGTAAAATACATATTAAATTATTCTCTAGGATTCAATAAACACACTTATGGGCATCTAAAATTTCAAAATGCATGTATGACCTCTTTGGACAATTGATCTTCAAATCATCATCAAATAAATACAAAATATGAAACAGGGGAGAAAAGTTTGAAAAAAAAGAAGTTTTGCAAATAATTTGGATAGTCAATAAAAACATCTGTGAATAAATTGATGGAAAGAGTAAAAGATGTTGGTTGACACCAACATAACTTCTGAAATTATACATGCAAACTTGAACCAAATCCATCTTCTTTGTCAAATACAAAAAAAAAAAAAATCTTTCTGTCTTCAAAATAGGTTGGTGATAAAACAGAAGACTGATTTACTATCAGTAGAACTTCACTGTACTGTCACTTTTTAAGATTAATGTCCTGCCATCAGACATGAGCACAGGTCACAGGCGTATGTAGAAAATATTCACATTACAAATGCTGTGATGGCTGCCAGCCAGCTGAAGATACTCTGCAGCAGCTCAAAATCACTCACAGTCAATACAGGTAACCTGTACGCTTCATGTGCAGCTCCCACACACTACCTTGCGACATTTGTCACAAGTATCCTTTGCTTTGTTTTATTTTTTTGCACTTCCTTCACACTTGGCACTGCCTTCTCCTCTCCATCTTCTGCTGCTCCAACCAGGGCTCTCGCACCGTCATTATGAAGTCTCTCTATGAGATCATCTCATTGGTGCACTTCATTTAGAGGATGGAGGCATTTATGGCAGCCAGGTCAAGAATGTTATAAAACACTCCCAATGCTTTGGTACTGTTGTAGTATGTAACAGACTCCTGTTTAGCCTTGCGGTCACTCATGATGGCAACACCTGTGTGGACAGTGCTTGGAGGGCAGACATTTTTTATCGGTGCGCATTGGAAGACTGCTCAGGTTGCACTGTCACTTTTTAGCACCTCTGAAGCTCTCTTCTTGTCTTATTTACTGTACTAACTAGATTTATTTGCCCTTATTGCATTGGCAAGTTCAAGGGAAATATATAAGGTATCAGTGGGGATGTGTGTCCCTTTTCCCAGGAAAGGCTCAGCTTATTTCAAGACCACATGAACCACACTGAACCATTTTACTAAATACTGGGGGGAAGGGCTTGAGAAACGTCTTGCAAAACATATAAACCTAGTGTTACCAATAAGTTGTATATTAAATATATGTGTAAGTCTTAGTTTATTACTGAGTGCAATCATTTTTTGCCAGTATTATAATTGTATTAAGGGCCTCTCTGGGCCCCTGTCTATCATGGGCCCCTAGAATCTTTTCTCCTTTTCCTTCCCTTTTCGGCATTCCTGTCTGCAGGACCATTCATTTTTAAAACTTGGACATGTATGACTATGTGGGGTGCAGCTCGGTCTGACTATCTCTTATTCGATCAGTCATGAAAAGTATCATCACAGCAGCACACAGAGCCAGAGAGCGGGTCAAACTTGTCAGAAAGGATGAGAGAAAAGGGGGGGCACGTTGTGACAAAAACTCCCAGAAATCCAAAAACAGCCTGGCATAATTTAGGAGTCACAGATTTAGACAGAATTACTTCATTCATATTCACCCTGGGAGCCATGTCATGGAAGGACAATGAAAACTTGAGTTAATTACAGCTCAGTGAATTGATGTTGCTGGAGAAAAAAAAAATTGCTGCCTGGAGCATCCCAAAGAAATCCTGCTGAAATGAAGCTTTTAAGTCAGTAAGCTGATTTATATACTTACAGAGCAAATAACACTTCATAGGAGTTTAGATCATGAAAAATATCCCCACACAAACATCAGCTTAGCTAAAGGTCAGAGAGGAAATGTGTCGGAGCGAATCAGGGAGAGCATCAGTTAAAAGTGAGGCGTGCTCTGACATATTGAGTGGCTCAGTGTGATGCTAACACGGCGTGTGATGGCAGCGCTGCTTAAATGGCTTTAAGTGTGAAGCGGGGTGGGGGGGTGGGGAGTCAAATGTTCTCATGGGACATATTATCATCATCACCGACTTTAGAACGTTGGTTGAGAGTATCAGACACTCGCCTCCAGAGTCTTTAACCATTTCTTAGCACCCAGATCTGTGAACTGAGCCGCTTCCCTGCTGATCCACCAGACCTCCTGAATCTTTGGAGTGTGAACATCAGCACATGGGTGGCCCAGGTCCACTCAGTGAATAGAAACACACTAGCTGCCAGTATTCAGTAGATTTATCATATCTTAACTGATCCCAATAATATGTGGGATCACAAACAAGGCGACAGTTTGAACTGATTTCTAACGTCAAAGTGCACCACAGGCAGACATTTTGACATTTTAGCTTGACTTTTGGGTTCACACTCCTGCAGTCTGTGGGGTGAATATCACAACAGATCAATCTCATAGAATCTTGCCTAATGTAATATGACTTTAAACTGAAAAAATGAATACAGAAAACAACTGCCGGCCAGCTGTCCTTACATGATTTTAATTTTCAAAGCAAAAAATAAAATAAGAATATGACGTTTGAAACTCTTGCTTAGAGGATGGTATGCTTCTGTTAGCATCTGTGTTATTGAGCTGCAAAAGTAACAATATGTGGTTATTGATGATTCCCTGACCTGTCATCCTTTAAATCACACATTTAGTGTTGATGGTTTCTCTTAGTGGACGGGGAGCAGTAAAATAACTCTGTTGACACCCCACACTTTTTGTGAAAATTATCAGATGAAAAAAAAACCTCAAACAAGGTCATGTAATATGGCCTAAGAAAAGTATGAGATTTTTCAAATGCAGTGTTTCTCAAATGGCAGGGTTCAGCAGCATTAAGAAGATTCAAATTTCACTGCGACTCAAGCAAAAAAGAGTTGTGAAAATGCTGAGTGGATAGATCAAAAAACATGATTTATCAGGTTATAATTTGTAAAAATGAGGACATTATGTTTGTATTATAGTTCAGCCTCCAGCCTCTACTTGGAAGCAGGCAGATAGCAGGCTGCCTTTCCAATACTGTCACATTTTGGTGTTGTGTCTTTAACTGGGATGGTGTGCAAAGTTTCTGTATTTTCAGTAAAAGGATTAAAAGTTCATTATAAAAACCTGACTCCCCATTTTTGTCCAAACGTACAATATTGGATATTAAATTGTTACATTTCTGATATATATTTAAAACACAGATTTGAAAATGCACTGTTACTGTATATGTAATTGTGAGTTCTTGATAATTCCTATTTAACTATTTTTTTTAAGTCAGTTAGATAAAAACAAAAACAGTCCTGATTTATCAACCTGATGGAAGCGATATGCTGTGATATTTCATATCATCATCCCTGTATTGCTAAACATATCGTATTACCAGGTTCATGCCACTGCATGCCACTTACACACACACACGCAGACACATATTATACACATCATACATACAACTCCAAAAAATGTATTGCAAAAAAAAAACAAAAAACGAATCATTGTTTTTTTGTTTACTTGAACACATGAGTCCCTTCCATTCATCTTGTAAAGTCTACATTAAAAACAAAAAATAGAGACAGTTTATAATTAGCACCAGAGATGGACCTATAACACATTTGCTCTCTTTAGCTAAATCTTTGTACCCTGTTTTGCAAAGAAAATCATAAAAAATAGCAAAAAATGGCATAGAGCTTCTAAGGCTTGAACCAAATGAAGAATTTCATTTTGCATGACGTTGATAGAACCTTAAAATAGTTATTATGATCAGTATCTCTGACCACAAAAGTTATAAGTCACCTCCTCATCTTATCCTTTTTCTTTCACCATAATCACCACTGTCAAGACTCCAGAGCATTCCTGTCCTGCTACTGACCTCTGACCCCTCAAGTACATGGAGGTATTTTGACTGAGTCTAATCGCCAAAGATATACTAATCTCCAAAGACACTGCACATTATTGATCCTTTATCCAAACTTGAAAAATAAATTACAGCTCACTGATTCATGTCTCTCCTGATGTAAATGATATTAATCTCTCAAAACTGCCAGACTTTGGAAACAAAAGCTAATTGAAGATTGCAAAAAACAATCAGTGGTCTGCTATTGTTTTGATTAGCTTCTGAATAATTGAGAGGCTTTAACCATAATGTGTTTACATTTGTGAATGGAAATTACTAAAATCAGAAAGTTTCTATCACGCAGTTTGTTTAAGGCAACTTAACACTGATACTCCTCATTTTTGAAAAATCTATAAAAGTCAGTAAAGTAAAGAAAATCATGGATTTTGTTGCAGCACCATAGACATGACTACCATACAAACTACGTTAGATCAAGACAGGAAGAAAGACTCACAACAAACAGATTCAGACTTAATAGGTTCCAGGAAACAGCAGAAGCCTGAAGGCCTTGGAAGAAGTTCACTTTCTGAAAGTGAAAGAATGACAACCCTTCTTCAACAGCTACTACAGAGATCCCTGTGCAGGGTGCAGAGCAGCTGCTGAGGACACAGAGGAGGAGCTGCCATTTTATGGAGCAGCTTGTACAGCAGTATATACTGTAGGAGGGCGAATACAATGTGCACGATCAGCAGAACCTACCCCTGGACAATAAAGGTTAAGAAAGACCTTACAGCAGGCAGAACTCCAGGGGAGAGAAGAGGAGAGAAAAGACGAAGAAGAATGAAGGGAGAGCACTCCGAGGAGCAGATAAATGAGTCTGAAGAAGAATAGTGGAGCAGACTGCAGTCTGACCTCAACAAATAGTGCATGAGGCTCTCGGATTCAGCCTGCTCTTAGGGTGATGTGGGGCAAACTGCTGCAGCAAAAGCACAATACTGAGCGCTGACTCAAGAGCTTTAACTTTTCATCTCTGCTGTTTATCCATTAATCATTCTCAACAAAGAATGTTCAGGTACGGCCAGGGTGTGTGTGAGGCAGGAATATGATTACAAAGTTCTTTTTAGATTGATAAATATTGATGTTTATTCTGCAGAAAAAGAACCAATAGGAAAAGAGACAGGCTCCATTTTAAAATGTATCATTACCTTGTAACTCAGACTAACACCTGTGATCTATATTTTTAAAGTGATGATCAATCAATATGACAACCAAAACTGAGGTCAAAAATGATTAAAAAAGGCTCTCAATCTTTACTCACATCAGCATCACTGAAAAAAAATGAATTAACTAGTAGTAAAGTTAAGAAAATACTGTAAAGCTGGCAGCTGGACATCTGCCTCTTTATCCTACTCTTGTTCCATTATTCAGAAGACTTGAGGACACATTGTACAGTTACACATGCCATCAGCATGACAGTTTCACGTGCTGTTTGTCACTTTCAGCAGGAGAAACCTCAAGGAAAGGCCCTGCAGTGAGGAAATATCATGGCTCTGCTCTTCCTGTGCTGGTGTAAGCAGGTTATATAACAAATGTACCAAACAGCACAGCTTTTTACCAAGTTGTAATGCAGTCCAACCAACAAAACATCCAATATTTGATTAGAGCAGTCAAAACAGCAAAGTGCTTTAGGAAATGAATCTTCTAAATGTTTTCATGAGTAAAGTTTAACACCATTAAAAGGTAGACTTATGTAACACATTTTCAAAGATCAACTGTGTGACACAGCTTAATGACATCCAGAAAGACTGTTATTTTAGCTCAGCTTCCTCCATAACACACACACAGTGAGCTCGCTTTGTAGACAAACTCCTGTATCAGCAGAAGAAATCTGGAATTCCCAAACTCGTCTGCCAAGAAACACTCTGAAGTGCAATATGGAGTTCTACAAATGTTTGGTAGTGGAGCAGAAACAGGAAGGCAGAGTGCTAATTTACATGAAGTATTTGAACACTCAAGTTGAAAAGAAGTGGAGTCTTTTTGTCATCCTGACACGTGCCCTGGAACAACAGCCGAAGGGTAAAAGCTCAAACTCAGTCCTTAGTGGATTATTCTGGCAATCAAGTAGAGCACAAGCCCTCCTCAGGGCCTGCCTGTTAGGATCCTTTTCGAATATACTCTTGGCTTGCTGTTTTGAAGTCACACAAACTTAGAAACTGGATGTTGTACAATGTTATCATTTTGTGCAAAATTTAGCCACAGTTTGGATAATTTCTCTCTTGTGTATACTGTGATCAGATCGTTGACGTCTTAGATATCGTTTATGCTGACTGCCTCTGATGGGAGCTTGACATCCTTAATTTTCAAGGCATGCAAAACAATGTCAGGAATTCAGAAGTGAATTATTAATATGCTAACCAATCGTATAGATTTACTAAGATGTTATCAATGCTTAACTGACACTGGATTTGAATTACCATCCCTTACAGTCAATCAATCAATCAATCAATCAATCAATCTTTATTTGTATAGCGCCAATTCATAACAAGTGTTATCTCAAGACACTTTACAATAGAGCATAAAGCTCTTCATTTCATGGATACACATATATGAATAGATACCTATATACAAATTAACAGTATGTGCCAGAATGTAATCTTAGGTATGTAAATATACAGCTATGTTGGAGAATCCTTCCACTTACACCACTGCCAGATATGGGGACAGTATGCTTTCTGGAAAATCAGGAACAAGACTTTTTTTACTATTAAATTATTTGTGAGTAATAAGCTACATTAAATTGCTCATCCAAGCTCGCTGGTTGAAGTAGTTTGTGACAATAATTTATTCAAATTAAGTAGTACTCTGATAAAGTTAAAACAAGATAACTATGCAGTGACGTGTCTGACAGCAATGATCGACTATTTGCTCCAGTTTGAATTTCTGCTCTGAAAAATATAATAAAAGCTTCCTACCCATCGGTTTGTCCACCCTTTGGAAATTAGCTGCTTCTATTTGATTACCATTTACCTAGATAGTAATCAAATAGAAAAAAACGACGGATAGAAATATGGCATGAGGGAAAAGTAGATTTTTTTCATTTCTCTCTGCTCTTCCAAAATCTCCATGGTTACCACGGATGGTTACAAGCAAAATCCTCTTTAAAGAGGCGGTCTGCACTAACTCTGCTCCTGTTATCAATTGCGCACACAGTGATAGTAGTATGTGCAATTTTTTTAGTTTGCACACCCAACACTACACTTGTTTCTTGTACAGAGAAACCAGGACTGTGTACCAGTTTCAGGATATACCCTCGGTGACCAAGCTGTCCTGATAACTGATGGCTTATCGGCATTGCTCACAGCATGCTCTAAACTTTTCCCCTTTTTGCAGGAGCCTAAAGCAGCATGAGTGAAGTGAGGAAGAGAGCAGCCAGCTTTCAAATGTGATCCCTCCACTCCAGTTTTTATCATCACTGCTATCATCTCACAGCACTGCACAGTGGACATTTTATTACTGTATGTGCAGCAGAACAATACGAGCAGGGCTCTGACAGTGCAACTCATCACAGAGAGACAAAAACATTAGCATACAAGGCAGCTTAGTTTAGCCTACAGTGGATTAACACTGGCATGTTACGTTTAAACATGCCTCCATTGTCCTTGGCAGCTGAACAGGCCTCTGATCCCCTGTTTGTGTTGTAGTTACATCTTTAATCCAGAATCCACCCTCCCCATGCCAAAATCAGATTACTAGAGTCAATTAAACTTGATCCATAATCTCAGTGCACAGGCACAGTGGGGGTAAGGTTATCAGGCCTTCAAAATAAAATGGGACAAATACACTGACGATAAGAGGTGACTTACAGGCTTAGTATCTTTTTAAGCTGGATATGACCATGATCTCTGCAACCTGTGGGTACCACACGCAACATTATCCTGACTTTTTTGAATGAGAAGGAAGGTCTGCAGGCTACTGTTTAATTCTGGAATCTAGTATCAGGTCCTGTTTTACATTCTAGCACTGTTTGGAGTGTGCTCTGCTAACACGAATTTCAGCTACTTAGTATTTGATATTTAAGCTTTAAAAACATTTGTTTTGTTTGGTTAACATTCGATCAAATGTACAAAGGTTCACAAAAAGCACTCTCGCTTCTCTGAGGTTCTGTATTTCAGTTAGATTCTCCTCTGCTCCTGGTTGAGATTAGCCTAGTCTAGCATTTAGCCACTACGTATGGCTTCTCTCTCCTCTCCTATTCTCTCCTGCCTTATGTGTCAGATGTTCAGCTCGTCCTCCCTTAATGATGGTGGTAATTCATGAAGTGTTCATGAAGTTCATAGTGTAGCATGTTTTATACACACACATATATATGTATGTATATATATATATATATATATATATATATATATGTATATATATATATATATATATATATATATATATATATATATATATATATATATATGTATATATATATATATATATATATACATATATATATATATATAGTCATGGAAAAAATTATTAGACCACCCTTGTTTTCTTCAATTTCTTGTTCATTCTAATATCTGGTACCACTAAACGTATAATACAATGAACACAACAAAAAATGCAGCTGGTCACATAATACTTTATGTCCTATTTGACATTCTTAAGCTTAATTGATTCCCAGGGTATATAAGAGGCCATTTCATGTCACAAGCAGCACTGCACATGCAAAGGCCTAGAGTGGTTTCCTGCTTACATTCAAGCCGTAGCACAAGCTCAGAAGTTGTCAGCTCTCACATAATGCCTAAAACAAAAGAATTATGTGAAGCCACAAAGGCAACCATCTTGGCACTGCTGGAAATTGGCATGAGTGAGAGACAGGTAGCGAAAAAAACTGAAGATCTCCAAGACAGCCGTTCATTACAACAAAAAAAACAAGCTGAACATGGCACTACCAAATTGCTACCTGGCCGTGGCAGAAGCGTCTTTCTACCCCACGAGATGACCGTGCACTCATCCGTTCCTGTGTCAGGAATCGTCGTCAGACCTCCAGGGACCTTAAAGATGAGTGGACACTGTCGAGAAATGTGACTTGTTCAGCAAGGACAGTTCGAAACCGACTTGTTGAAGCTGGTTTGAAGTCACACAGAGCACGCAAGAAGCCGTTCATCAATGAAAGGCACAGGAAGGCCGGTTACTCTTTGCTCGAGACCACAAGGATTGGACTGTTGATGATTGGGCTAAGGTTCTCTTCAGTGATGAATCAATTTTGAATTGATGCCCCTCCAGCCAACTTACTGGTTAGGAGGAAGCCTGGAGAAGCTTACAACCCAGACTGTCTTGCCCTACAGTAAAACATGGGGGTGGATCAGTCATGATCTGGGGTTGTTTCAGTCTGAGTGGAACAGGGCAAATGCAATTGTGTGAAGGCCGAATGAACCAGGTCATGTACAGGACTACCCTTGAAAACAGTCTTCTTCCATCAGCTGGAAAACTCTTTCCTGCCTCGAATGACTGGATTTTCCAACAAGACAATGCCCCTTGCCACACGGCAAGGTCAGTTAAACCCTGGATGGAGAACCACAACATTTGCACCATGCCTTGGCCTGCTCAATCACCAGATCTTAATCCAATTGAAAACCTGTGGAAAATCATCAAACTCAAAATGGAGAACCACAAGCCCAAAAACAAAGAAAATTTGTTTGAATTTGTCCAACAGGAATGGGCTGCTGTGACAGCAGAACAATGTCAGAAGCTGGTGGAGAGCATGCCAAGACGCATGGCTGCAGTCATCAAAAACAATGGTTATGCAATCAAGTATTAACTCTTGTGTGTATCATGTGTTTAAAGCAAACAGAAAAGAAAACATGGAATGCTTAAAAGTAGTGTTTTTGGCGGTACAATGCCATAGCTATTGATGTAAGAATTTAATTAATTTTGGTTATTATCAAGAAAACCATGGAAAATGAATAGTTCTTAGTTCTTAAATTAAACTCTCATGAGCTATTTTTGTTGTTATCATTATAATTGTCCAAACAAATGTACCTTTAGTTGAGCCAGGCATTAAAATTAACAAGAAATTGAAGAAAACAAGGGTGGTCTAATAATTTTTTCCATGACTGTATATATATATATAGATAGATAGATATGGATAGATAGATAGATAGATAGATAGATAGATAGATAGATAGATAGATAGATAGATAGATAGATAGATAGATCTATATCTATATCTATATATCTATATCTATATATATATACACACACACACGCACACACACATATATATTTATGTGTATATATCTATATATATATATATATATATATATATAGATAGATATAGATATAGATAGATAGATAGATAGATAGATAGATAGATAGATAGATAGATAGATAGATAGATAGATAGATAGATAGATAGATAGATAGATAGATAGATAGAGATATCAGCCCTCATCAGCATTTCGCACATAGGTCGGTCTCAAACTTTGTAGGTGGGGTGACAAAGGTTTCATGCTTTTTGTACAGTTTATTCGTCACTGCCACCTGTTCGCTGGTGCTTGTGGCTGCTGCAGCTTGTGCTGCAAACACGATAGCAGTGGGAGAATCACCTCCACTAAATGAATCATTATGTCTCGTTCCTCTTTCGCGCTTCATTAAACAACCTTACAAGCCTCAGAAAACATACAGTGCATATATTTGGAAACACTCATGGCATGACCTGCCTTTGATCAGACTGCAGTAGCCATTCTAGTGTTAACTCGAGTAGCAGCGCCCACTGTGTATCTGCGACAGTCAAAAATGCTCAAATATGATCCATTGTTGTGATTTTATCAGAGATAGGTCATGGCTTGGACAGGACTGTCACTCTGACCGGAGTCCACCATTTGGTGATGCCTGATCTAAAGCATAACTGCAAACAGCTAGAGCTGAAAAAGACAATAGCTTAGACATGAAGAGAGAAAAAGGGAACATCTTAACAGAGGTCATTGCCCCATGATGATGTAAATGCAAAAATGCAATGACCCTAATAGGCAGACAATACAAATATACATATATATATATACATATATATATGTATATATATATATATGTATATATATATATATAAATATATATATATATATATATATATATATATATATATATATATATATATATATGTATATATATATATGTATGTTTGTATGTATGTATGTATGTATGTGTATATATATATATATATATATATATATATATATGTATATATATGTGTGTGTATATATATGTGTATATATATAATTTTGCCCTTAATATTTATATCTGGCATAACTCCCCTTGCAGCAATAATCACTCCACACAAATCTCTTAATCCAAGTCTCCCCACAATAGTTGGTTGATGTAGCTTGTATTAGGGAGAAAAGTTGACACCACGTATGTACCCTCCCCAGAACAGTTATTAAAGATATTATGATACAATGATACAATGGCATAGCTATGTGTCAACTTGTTGAGAGCTTGTTGCTATTTTAATAACATTACTTGTAGAAGGTAACTTCCTACACAACTGTAGAGATTTTTGCCCAAATTGACCAACTACACCTCTAAATATCAATAAACATACTGCAGGTTTCCAACTATGAGGAAATATGGTCTGGGGTTTTACTTGCAACCTCAAGACATGGATAATTTTCATACAATCATGCAATAATCCTACAAATGAGGTTGTTTTGATGTAATATTATATAATGACTTCCATGAGCTCTGGCAGGTTCACCTGGCTCTTGACATACTTTCACAAAGTCACACACTGGTTTGTAAAAACAAACTGAAAAAAAGGTATTAATGTCATACCACACATTCTTTGTATTTTTTTATATTTAAACTCTTATTGTACATTAAAAAGAGTCAAAGTCTGAGCCTACCAGTGTGATTAAACATGCAGTGAAGGGTATATAAGCAGGAATGAGCTCCTTTACCTCACGTTACAGAAAATAAAGCACATTTGGTTTGATCATTTCAGTGGCAACATATGCAAAAAGACTCAGGTGAAAAAGTATCAAAGCTCACCTGAAACTTGTGAACCCCTCATTTGGGGCTGTTGAGACTGCACAGACAATTTTCCCCATGTACCCCTGCAAGTGTGCCTCTTCCCCTGTTGTAATCAAATTGATGCATGCAAGACTGCACAAACACTGTGCGTGAGACAGGGAAGAGAAAGACAGCCTGCGGCCCTCTGGCTCCCGTCCAGCTCTGTATTTTATCATACTTGAGCGGTCGTGTGAACGCCGGAAAAGAACCGGAGTGGGTGTACAAATCAAAGTCACTCTGGCCTGCCACACGGCTGGATAACAGACACAGACATGATACAGTAACCTGCAGACCTGACAACAGCCACCGAACAGTCATGGGCCGTTAATGCAGGTCATCAGTTCAGACGAACCTTGCGGCTGTCACTCAGCTCGTAGCTGTAAGATACACTCATGCTTGTAATCAGCATCTTGCCTCAACAGCAGAATCAAATCATGTGGAGTCAAACAGGCTTCCATCAAATCAACAGACATTATGAGCAGATGAGGAGCCTCACTGAGCACTAAAAACTAAAGCCCTCCAGATGAGCATCATCATTTAAGGCTCAGACTTATCAGAGGAGCCAAATCTATCTCCTCAAACATCATGGGTGCATTGTTTCATTAGCATTAATATCTCCAGTGCCTCAGATTAGAAGTGTTGTATTTAGCCTTAGGCTTTTCAAATCTTATACGCAAGTTAATGGAATCGCTGTTGAGTGCAGATGTATAAAGCGTGACTATCAAATAAAAGAGGCTTGTGCATGGCTCAACCTTACAAACAGCTCATAATTTAGTGTACCCGAGCACCCGCTTCCTCTGCAACAAGAACAAAGAGAAGTGAATACTGAAGTCTGCTGCGGACAGAAAAGATCAATACTTACACATGTGAGGGCATGGGGAAGATTGCTTCTCTGTCAAGATGAGGCAGTATATTATTATTAATTTAGATTTTATTTATTCAGAGGATCAACTGAATGTGGGGCCTCCAACAACACTTACACACACAAACCATTGGAAGTAAACAAGGTGGGAACTGAGTGTTCATCAAAATATACAAGGTCCAGTCCTTTCTCTATTAATAAATTCATTAATCAATACTCTTTAACATTTGTGGGGGTGATGTACATACAGTATGACATCTATCTAGACTTCAGCTTGAGTAAAACAAAATGTAAGATACCTATATGAGAATGCAAATTTGTTAAAGGTACTACTTAAATCAGTGTAATTATAAATCTAGCATGAGTGATACATGCTTTTAGTTCTGCTTCTTTGGGCTGATGCTGTTTGCATGGTAAACCAGGCCTCCATCACACATTGTCCAATTGCTGCTGCTTGTCCTGTCTCAGGTTAAAGGAAGAGTCCAGCCAGGCCGCTCTTCTTGGCCATGGATTTCAGATCTTTAGATCACTATTTCAATAAATTTGCACCACGCGACATTGCTGACGGTTAAAAAGGCAACACCCTGTGGAAATCTTTAAGGTCTGCAGATCAGCCTGTCTTTGCCATCCCTAAGGTGAGGCTAAGAAATTGAGCAGCCAAGCCTTTTCTGTTGTGGCCCCTACACTATGAACTGAGTTACTTCCTCAAAACAAAATTTATCCTACCTTACCCTTTTCTATGAAAACAAACTTTTAATCACTGACTTTGAACACATTGGCATGAGAGTGCCATGGTCCATTAACATTAAGTGCAAATTAACTATTTAATGACATTTTATTGAAAATGACACATTTTCATGTCCCCACACAGAACACAAATCTATTGTTTTTTCTTTTACCAAAATTATTCTGCCTTTCATATTTGAAGACCACATAAAATGAAAAAAAAATCTGTCAACAAAATAAAAATTTTAAAAGTTAATACATATCAAGGTTCATCTGAAATACTGATTACATCTTATTCACTATGAAACGCTCACTAGGAACTTCTAAAGTCATAACATGTGAACAGGAAAATAATAGTGATATTTTCAGAAGTACAAAACATTGAGGGCCATACCTTGTCTTACTAGTAATCCAAAACTAAAAAGGCAGTGATTTTCATTTTTTAAATTTTTAGATAAAAAATATGAAATGGAAAAACAGACTGCCAGACCAAATTTAACTTTATTTATTATTTTTTCAATTTGTTTAATTTGTTGGGTTTACAAGACCAGGTTTGATTGTTACTAAAAAAAACAAACAAATTATACAAATATTTAAAAGAATCAATGCATATTCAAAATTGTGGTTTTATTCACCACAAAAAAAAAAATAAATTCATTGAGATTTAGAATTAATTCACCAAGAAGACTATATAAATAACTTGCCCGCACTAATGTGAAGGGTGGTGCTGAGAACTTGACTGTAGTATATGGGTCAGATCTGGCTCAAAAGCAGAGGTTTTGATGCACAAGATGTCACGTAGGTGAGAGTCACTTAGACTCATCCTCATGCGGCTCTTGTTAATGTTCATAACAGAGAATGTCTCCTCGCACAAGTATGTGGAGCCAAACAAGCTCAGCATTTTCTTAGCAAATGTGAATCTCTTGGAACCTGCTTTTGTCCAGCTGATGGTAAAAGCTGACAAGAGGGAGCTGTTGGTGTCAACTGCGCCATCACACTGCAGCTCAAGGAGCTCCAGCTGCAGGTGGTCTGCTGTGCCATCAGTGTCCACTGAGAAAGGACCGGAAAAAAGTGTGATCTCCTTTTCAACTGCCTCAAAATCCTGAAGCACTTTTGAAACTCCTCAGCCAGGGATGAGATATCTGCTGCATGACTCCTTATTTGCGCATTGATATTGTTCTGTGGAAAATTGCTTACTATTTCCTGCAGTGATGGAAATGTGTGGTATTGGGCTGCGTGTGAGACAGGTGTCTTTGGGAAAGTAGCAGCTTGGTCCCTAAGGCTTTGACATGTGCATGTTGGTTTTCCACTGCATTTTCTCCTGAATGCTTGTGTTCAGCATGTTCAGATGTCAAGCTGTGTCAAATAAAATTCCAGAATCAGTTAGCAAAGCAGGATCAGATAGTTCTGGCATCGGTTGACCCCTTTTTGCTAAGAATTGCCAATCTCCCCTGGAAGAGGGTAGAAGCGCCCAAGTGCAGACCCCAGCTGAGCCATCTGATGTCTTTGTGATACACAACATCTCCGTATTCAGCCTGGATGTCAAGAAGAAATGTTGAAACTGTTGAAACTGGCACTGGCACAGGGCTTTGGAGCGAATATAATGATTAGCCTTTGTCATCACATGATCATTTTTCAGATGTTTGGTGCAGAGAACTTGTTGGTGAATAATACAGTGGAGTTTAATAGCTTTGCCTCCTTCTTCGCTGACTTTGTAACAGACCAGGGAAGATAATCCAGGTCCCTCTACAGCCATAATAATCCCAGTGATTTTATTCCATGGTAGTTTCATGTCATTTACGGGCGGAACAAACAAAAACAAATAGATCGGTTCCTCTTGTTTGATCCTTAAGGCTCATTTCATCATCCATGTCTCCCAAAAAAATCTGAAACTGAGCAGTGTCAGATACATCTGCAAAGTCAAACTCCACTCCTTTGCCTCTAATTGTCTCTTAATATCATTTGAAACGTCTTCAGCACCACAGTGTGACGAGCCAGGCAAACATTAGCTCCTGCTCTTGCTTCTTCTGAGGACAAATTTTCTCAACCATTTTCACCACATAGTCTTTAATAAATTGATCCTCAGGAAAAGGTGTGCAGTGCTTGGCAATCAGCGTTTTCACCTCGTAGCTCGCCTTTGTAGCATTTTCATTTGACTCGTGAGCTCTTGTGAAAAAGCGCTGCTGTGCCGTTAAAACAGATTTCAGCTGCTTCAATTTTTCACCTTGTTCATTCCCAGTTAGATTGTCGTAGTTTGCATGTTTTTTCTGATCGTGCCTCTTGATATTGAATTCCTTGAAAATAGCCGCAGTCTCATGGCAAATAAGGCAGATACTGTTGTTTCATATTTCAGTAAAATAATACTTAGATTTCCACTCGCTTACCCGCCTATCCTCCGTTAAGGACCAGACTCACTCTTAGAAATTGAATATCAAGATTGTACTGTCAGGATGAAACTCTCTAAATTTCATGCTTATGATCAAAAAAGAAAATAAAAGTATACCTTTTACTTACCCCAAATATTACTCATCATTAATTAATTAAATGTTTTTTTTAACCTAACTTTATTCATTAAAAAAAACAAAAAAACATGGTAACATTCAAATCCCTGAGATTTGTGTTCTGAAAACTCAAATAGAGAATGTACACCAAAAGTCACAACTTAATGTTGGAACTTAAGAGTATTTGCCATAATAAAAGACAAAGAAAGCTTGTTAGAAGTCCATATTGTCATTAAAGTTAATCTCACCTCTCACAAGGCAAATAACCAATCACAGTTGAGAACTTTGACTGGCACCTTGGGTAGCCAACGAGGGAGATTAAGCCCATCATGTTGCTGCACAGGTCACATCATTCCTCTTTCTGAGGTTGCCATGGGTTGCACTAGCCTTGCAAGTGAAGTCGCTTCCTGTTGTCCAAATAATGGCGGCTTATGACAGTTAGCCTGTGGTCATCATGGTTACTCAGTTATACTTGGTGAAATATGCTCTCCTCATAAGTTTACTTTGTAGGGATTGTCTTTGACGAGGTTCATGTCACATGTAAGTGTTAAATGAAACATCTATGTGGTATAATTTAACAACAGTTAGCCGTAGCGGGTAACAACAGTTAGCTGCTATGGCTAACAGCCCCTAACTGTTGTTTGCCCTTGTAGCCTTGTACGTTAGCCATTAGCCGCTACATTTAGCCACTACATATGCTACGCCATAGCAGCACTGCATGATATGGATTGGTCTGTGATGAGTGTGATGAGCCAAACAATCGTCCAATCACAAGCTGCTGTTGTTTTTGAAGGTTCTGCCCCTGAAAACATTTTCGCAGGGCTCCTCCCCAGATGGATAAGTGAAATATTTCCAATATGGAACTGTCCATCTGCCATGTCAGGTTAGGGTTGCACATCACTGTTTGAGAACCACTGTGATAAAAAAAAAAACATGAGAGTGTGGAAACAACCTTAAACCGACCTATTTAAGCTGTCTTGGTGCATCTTTAGTGCACACCAGAGTGTGAATGACACTTTTCACTTCAGCACCAATGAAGCTGCACCAACTTGGAGGGCACGATTGGATTTGAACTGCACCTTAGGCGCACTTTGGACTCAAGAGTCTATCAATAAAACATGTTTTCTCTAATTAACTAAATTAAGATTATTCACTGATAGTTTAGGAACAGCTATCTGTCATCACTTTCAGACAATGGTTTGAGGCAATAATTTATGAGCATCACTCATCAGACACAAAATCGAATGTCAGGATTAAGAAAAGTCTGCTCTGAGCTACCGCCTTTGTAAATACAGACACAATGCAGCATTTGACAGCATTAACCTTCTATGCTCTTGTTTTTTCTCTGGAAAATTAACAGTTTTTAGTCAACAGAAATGAAATAAACTGGGCTAGAATATAACCTGGTTTCTGGCAACCAAGGCTGTGAACTCCTCCATAGTGTAACACAGAGGGATTACTTTCTTGCCCATCACAAGTTTGAGAAGCCTCATGAAAACCATGAGTAAGGGTCTTTACACTCAACATTGCTGTCTCAATTTTCCTGCAGCTATCATGGAATACAAATATGAATCATCATTTAAAGAGAAACTTCATCAAGATAATATCCAATTTGCAAATTTCCATAAGTGTCAAACAGAACACTTGTTAACTGCCCAGCCCTATCTGATACACCGTCATGCTACTATGTTTTTCGTTATTCCAAGCATTAATAATCCTGATATAAAAGTTTAAAATGAAGAATCCTTTCATGATTTTTGTTTTTGTGTCAAAGGTTTGAAGCAGCTACTGCAAGAATAACACTGGATATATACTTCCTGATGTTACAAAATATCTCCAGTTTATCACATCTGTAGAAAAGAATTTTCCCTTTCTCTTCTGGTCTTGTGGAAGCTTAAAGTCTTCAGTCAGACAGAGCTAAATCAGTCAGCACATATATGCTATCTCCTTTTATTTTAAAGTGAGAAGATACCGACCATTCAGCTGGTGGCTCTTCGGGGATCTATATTTGTTCTCTGAGCTGCTAACATGCTAACTTCAGCAAACTCTCCTGCTGTGACATGAAGTCCTGCCTTAGCTGGGATTGTCCCGGTTTGTCTGGGATTTCCTCGGTTTCGTGCTGGATGTCCCAAAACTTGTCCCAGTTTTCTGTCAGAATGAATCTCTTTAGTCCCTGCAGATCTTCCAGAAACAGTTTGTGCTTGAAAAAAAAATGAAAGCTGTTGTTACGTTCAGCCCTGCTTCTCCTGTCTTTCCCTGGTCCTCCTCCTTCCTCACTCATTTCTCTCTCTCACGGGTCCTCCTCCTCTGGTGCACACCTGAGAACAATCTGTGCTCAGGGTGGAGGAGGGTATTTAGACGGGCTGAGAGAGGAGCAAAGTTTGGGTACACACACAGACCTGAGGAGCAGGAGGTTCATGCACTCCTCCTTTGTTTCTGTTTTCCTGGGCTAACAGGTAGTTTTGTTTCTCTTTTTTCCTCTTTATTTCCTCAGCAGCACCAGGTTGCTTGGTTTTGTTGTTTCAGTTTGGGCAGGAGATTGTCGGTGGTCCAGTTTTCTCGGCTTTGGTTATTCTTTGGTTTAGTTAGCTTCTGGCCAGTTTAGGGAGAGGTGCGTCGGCCCCTTATGGCTTGGCCTGATCATTTTCTCTTGTTTTGTTAATTTTTGCCGACAATTCTAGCCCCTTTTGGTTTGTTTAGTTTGTTCCTCATTTGAACTTTATACTTAAAATCGGGGCGTCGGTGGCACAGTTGGATAGTGCGCTTGGTCAGTGATCGGGAGGTTGCAGGTTCAAGCCCAGCTCTGGGCGACACATGGCGATGTGTCCTTGGGCAAGACACTTAACCCCAAGTTGCTCCCACTGCTGCGTCAGTGGCGTGTAAATGGGCATGAAAGGGCGTGAATGTGTTAGAGATACTGATGGATAACTAACATAGAAACTCTGAACCATCAGTGAGTGAATGTGAGAGAGAATGGGTGTGAATGGGTAGGTGTGACCTGTGGTGTAAAGCAGCTTTGAGTAGTCCAAGACTAGAAAAGCGCTATATAAGCTCAAGTCCATTTACCATTTTAAAATAAAGAAATCAACTTTGTCATTTGTGTGTTGCCTTTAATATGTTTCTGGTCTCCCCTTCTGGTCAATATCAAACCAGGTAGTTTTTCATTGGTATGGAGGCCGTAACAGCTGTCATCTATGTTTTTTTTCTTAACTGTACAGGGATTCACCTGATGGATTGTGAGAATAAGTTTGCTCATCAGGCTCCTTTACACAGTGGTTCTTTTGTGGGTAAATTCTGGGGGGGCGGGGGGTGTTGTGGCATTCAGACCAAGTTTCCTAAAGAGAGCCCTGAATTGTGCACCCCTTCCTTCTCACATTCAAAGCTAAATCAATAAGAATTGCTCTGACAGAACACTGATTTCAAATTCAAAGCAAAAGGCAGAAAGCAATAAATAGATAAACTCTGAAACAGTGTCCACAGGAAAAAACATGTCTCTCATGGTTTTTGTATTGTTCATGTATGAGCACACAAATTGTAGAGAGGTAAAGAATGAGAGGGTGCTCGTCGGTGTTGTCTGAGCGTGGTGACTCATCTCTTCCTATCACCGCACATAACAGCCTGCTGAATGGACCAGTTCAATGTGAACTGCACACACAAACCCGTGTTCACATCAGCAATATGGAGGTACACAAAGATCTCCTCACACACACAGAGACATCGGTAATGTCTCAGCCATCAAACAAACACTGCTCCTTCTCTGTCCTCCAAACATTCACCAACCCTCATCTCTTTCTCTTTTGGGTTAACATCTCGTACTAAACAAATCAATTTTTTATCCTGACAAAGAGCAAGAACACAAATGCACTTTACACTTTCAGGTCTGTTAACTCATGAAGAAGACCAAGTGCAAGCAACAAATAACAAACAGCTTCCAAACAAGCATCTCACTCAGTGGGTGAATACATCCATTCATGTCTCTGTGTTGTCTTTTAAAAGCTCTCTTTCACAAAAACAGCCATTCACATCCACAATTTGACTGTGCCACCTTGTCCACTCAAAGGGCCTGATCTACTAAGATCCAAAATAAAGAGTGCAAAATGCATGTGCAAACAAAAAAATTGCACAGGCAGTTATTCGGCGTGCTGCAGGTAGTGTAGAATGACTGCATGCACAGCACTGCCCCCTCTGGAAGGATTTTGCATGTGCTAACAGCTGTCACCATGGAGAGCTTGGGAAAGCAGAGTGGCCTGAAAGAAAACTTAAAGTTTGAAGCCATACTTGCAGTAACTTCTGTTGTCTGTCATTTGAGGGATAAAGTCCTCACTTTACCCTAATGCCATATTTTTATCCATCACTCTTAATAATTCTTTTCTGTTTCCAGTTAAACATACTATAAATGATAACAGTCACACAATTATACATCATCAATAACCTCTCATGTGAAGAGCAGTCTTAGTTACGCACACACAGACTGTGCAGGTACTCTTGCCTTTTTACACACTGACTGTGTCACACTCTACACTCTGAACTCACTGTCAGTGTGTGGAGAGTGTGATGCAGTCAGCTCTGAGTGACAAATGGAGATCTTTTTTTTTACATAGGTTAAATGACCTCATCCACCATGTAGAGTGCAAAACAAAATTACACCTGTGCCTGCATGTGTCATAATACTGCCTGTTCTGTTTTGCTTTGTATGCCTTTTCTTAGTGTACTTTATTTTGTATGATTTGTTCCTTGTATTCTGGTTTTTGCTTCTTGTTCATTTTGTCTTGTGTTTCCTGGGATCCTGCTCTTGATCTTAGTTTATTTATCCATTTCGTGTCTTGTCTCGTGTTTCCTGATTTATTTTTTTTATTTATTTATTTTTTTTCCCGTTGTCTGCATTATCTTTTCAGCTGAGCACTGTGTCCAGTGGCAGCGTTGGAAAGACCAATGCATTTTTTTCTAGCAGTGAGAGATAAGTAAATATGATTCACTGCTACAGTGACCATCACCAGCCCTCCCTGTAGGCTACTCCATCAAATCAAAATTTATTTAACCCCTGATGTGAGCTGAAGGGGAGGGCCGTGCCACACCACAGTGTGAAAGAAGGAGAAACAGTGACAGGCAGGACAAGACAAGACAACAGGGAGGAGGACAAACAGGTAGTGTAAATATTTTGAGATAGCAGTCCAAGTGCTGTGCTGATTTTAGTCCATACCGGAAGTAAACCTGATTTATTTTGAAATCCCTATGTTCCTGATGGTGTTTTCCTTACTTTGACCATTTACAGAGATTTAGTTCTGGACTTTTTATCCTTGTTTTTTTGTTAGTTAAAATAAAGTCATTGTTTTATCTGCATTTGGGTAATCTTGTTTTTTTTTGTGTTTGTTTGTTTTTTGGGGGGTTTCACTTTCACGCCTAAACATGACAGCATGAGTATGATGGCACACTGGATTGTCCCTCTTTGTCTAGTCCATCTTATTGACAGACAGCCTCCAAATCTCTTCATAATTCATCAAAAAGTCAGTCAATGATGGAAAATATTCGGTGAACGTGACCCCTGTTCCTCGCCACAATGACCACAGCTGTCTGTGTGTGACACTGTGCTAGTTTTGCACTTATCAAACATGCTTAATTTAGACGCAAAAAAACACAACCAGTTATGGGTTTGATAAATCAGTTGCGGGTGCTAAATGATCACATGTACATCTCCTGTTTACAGTATTTTGTGTGTTCTGATGATCTGCATGTATTCAGCATATTCATGAAGGCAAACATCTTCAATGGATCACGCGTGGTATTTTGCTTATTGGACAAATGCAATCCTCTGTGCATCCTGTTAGTAGATCAACATTTCTATACACACAAACTTTTAGTAGATCAGGCCCACCTCATCATAGAAATAGCTGCTGGTTGATAGTAGAAGGAATAAATACTGAATGCCAAGACTCTGTGATGTATTTAAATAGAAAGTAAATACAGAAATGTAGCTAACATGAATACAGTCCATCTCCAAGTAGTTAAACGTTCCTGTGACATACAGCTGACGATGGTTGATACATCTATAGTAACTTTCTTTAGCACCACATAGCCATGAGGTCCCTCTGAAAATGGAATGACACATCTCAAAAGGTCTTTAATACATTTATACTTAACGGAGACAAATATGGTAGGGATAGGTCTGGGTACCCACGAGTTTGTCACTGCCATAAATTCTTTTTTTCAGAAAGACTATCATGGACTATACTTCTATAAAAGTATCACCGCTATCATACAGACATGAGGACCCTCCTGAAAACGAGATGTTACATCTCAAGAGGCTAACCTCTAATAAATCAGACGACAGGTCTATGGTTCATGGATCTGTCACTAACTCCTGAAGCGGCCTTCTATGAGCCCTGATCTAAAATCTGTTGAACATTTGTGGAAGGAACTAAAACATGCAGTCTTCAAACTTGAGACAGCTGGAGCAGTTTTCTCATGAGGATTGAGCCAAAATACCTGTGGACAGGTGCAGAAGTCTCACTGGGAGTTACAGAGGTTGTGCAGGGTACCATCATTTTTGTCCGTGCCAGTATTTTTTTTTTAATGATTCTTTTGAACCACAGTCCAAAAGTCATGCTTTTGAATTTCATTAGTTAACTATCAGTATTATTTATTTATTTATTATTACTTTGCCTATTTCATGTTATTTCAGTGACCATGAGGATTTTTCATTCTTTAACGAAAGGGTGTCAACTTTGTCCACACCTGTATGCTTCTGCCAGTTTCTGTGTCATATCCATCCTGTGGTCTGTCTGCAGAGTATCCTCCCCTACACTCTGGCCCCCTTTCAAAAACCTATCCAATGTCTCTTTCCCCTCAATACAGGAACAAAAATACCCTAAAAATGTAAAGAAAAAAAAGTCAAAATATATTTCAGATCATGTTATAATTAAAAATGCAGGTGTAATAGTAAAATACAGGCTCTGCTGTTTTCTGCATTAAAAATATTTTTTTGCAGATGCAGTAAGATGAAGTCTTGTACTTAAATCCCTGATAAAACAAACAAAATCTTTTTCACCTGAGTGTAGGCACTCACCTTAAGTATTGGCTTGGATGCCGGATTCTGTCCTAAGTCAGCAAAGGCCCAATTATCTGACTAGACCATTTTAGATGGCCTGATCAAGATGCCATTGCATTTTCTGACTGCCAAATTTTCCTGGAGCAAAGCAATAAAACCTCAAACTGCTCAAGGTGTGCTTACTTGAGAGCAGCAAACAATCACTCTGTAAGGCTCATGATGTTTAAGAAAAATGTTCCATCCTCAAAACAAGCAATTCCAACCACATTTAACTTTTGACCTTAACATTGATATTTCCTATTTAAGTAACAAAACTTTTATTTACACACACATGAGGTGAAATGTTTCCTGTAACAAAATGTAAGGTCTTTTTTGATTAAAATGTGCCAGCCTTTTCTTATGATTAGGGCCCAACCGATATGGATTTTTTGAAGCCGATCCCGATGCTGATATTTTGCAGAAAAAAACACCAATTACTGATTAATCAGCCGATTAATTAAATATATATATATAATGATTTCCTTTTTAAATTGGTCCTAAAGTGCTTGCAGAGAGAAAGAGAGAGGACATTCACAAATAAACTGATCCTCTACCATCAGAACCTCCTATTTGTCCATTTTGAAAGCTGAAGGTCAGAAAATGTTGGTCAGCGTCAGTCTGTGAGGCTGCTTCCATAGCCTAGCAAAGAGCCAGGTGGTCTCGCCATGACCAGCGGTACATTGTGCGAGCGCTGGAAGCCATGTTACATGGGCAAAACTCTGGTCGTTGCTGAATACTTTAAAAAGGGCTTTAATCTGCCGATTTTATCGGCCGGTCAATATATCGGTTGGGCCTTAGTTATGATATCAGTTAAATCGAATGGTTGGATCCTTAATGTTGGTTTGTGTGTTAAGGACAGGAGGAACAGTTGGAAGGGCAGTAAATCTACTGGGAGAAAAATGGAGGGGCTTTGGGGACAGGCTAGAAAGTCACATTTAAGCTAAAGGTCGGCACCAACATTAAGGGCTCAATGGCTTTAATAAAGAGAATGAGGGCAAATGTTAATAACTTACATCTAAAAGGGCCCTACTGGGTTTCTCAGAGGCCTGGCTATCTCTGACATATCTCCAGATGAGGAAGTTCCATGTTTCAGACCACTTTTAAAAAGCTTACTGTGTAAAGCAGAAAATTTATGGATGAATGAAAAATACCTATAAATACTACCAATCAGTCAATTCAAAAGCAACATGCAGATATATATGGTGTTAATGTTAGCCTTTTACCCTCTAGCTAACAGTCAGCCCAACCATTCTCCATTAATTTACTGTGTACACAGCTGAATAGATTTGGATTAGAAAAATATTTATCTATTATCTATTATTTTTATCCCATATATGGTCAACAGAAGGGCAGAGCCTATCTCAGCTTTTAATCATCTAAACACAAGTGAACTCCTTGGACTGGTCATAAATCAAATACAGGGCTGCCATGGAGAGGCAAACAAGACACGTTCACACCTGCAGGAATTTTCTTGTGATTATTGTTGTGTTGCATGTCAGCTGCTTGTTGGACAAATGTTTTACTTGATGGATTTCTATATTTTCATGATTGCATAACCCTTTGTCCTTTTTATATTGTGTGCATTTTTGTTGTTTGTATTCCAAAATTTAAAAATGTGGATTAAAGCCCAACATTTAGCTGCATGAAATGTACTGAGGCTCTTGTCTTGAAAACAGATGGCCAGGGTTTCAGTTCAACCTAAAGGTCCTTACCCCAATGTAATTCCTGCTCCTCTCTCCACTATTTCCAGCACATCTGAAGGCATTATATGTCCACAAAACAACACACCCCATCACTAGATTCCTGAATTACTACTCCCTGGCTCTGTTGCTGCAAAAACACAGCATTCACCACATATTGGACGGTTACTGCTGTGTTCTGTCATTATGATGGCATTGAGTCCCCAGCCAATCAGCTGCTGAGAGTATAGAAGGATGAGGAGCGCTTTAGAATGAAGGCAGTGGACCGTGCAAAACTAAATGCATAAAGAATGTGGTATGTAATATGGTATGTAACAGAAGGCAGCTTGTAGCAGAGCATTTAATGAAAAGCAGTGATAGGGGAGAAGGAGATAAAGAGTGATTACAAAGACAAGAAGGAGAGAGAGAATGGAAGAGGAGGTTTCTCCATCTCTTTCTCCCCATCCACAATGCAATTTTCCTCCTCCTTTTGATTGCAAATTGCTTGCTGCGATCTCAGCCAGGCTCCATTTTACCACCTGACAGTTGTGGTATCTGTGCCATTTAGACCAAAGTGGACGCTCCATCTCCTGCACCAGCAATTTACATGTTTGCATCTCATTAGGGCCGTTTGAAAGACTGAGGGCGAGACGTCAGGTGGTGAGGGAGAAAAGAATTTCAGCTCTGAGATTAGTTTTCACCTCTGATTCCAGAGCACATCGCTCACCATGTGCAGGGGGAATACTCATGGAGATTTTGAGGCAAGCTTTGAATATGAAGCAGAGCTACACAAATGTCCACCTTTCAAATATGTAACTCAACCTGACATGAACATTTTCAGACGTCCTCACCCACCCTGACGATCATGTTAACACTCATGGCAACAGCTCAAGGATGCACGAGGAACACATGCCAATCAGCCCAGAAACAGACAATGGAAACACACTTGTTTCTCATCTATTTTTAAGAAACCGTACCAAGATCCATGGAGCTCATACTGATGTGTGGTTCTGTTGCAGTATACGGAGTTTGTCAGCTCAACTTCACAACACTTGTTAAATCAGTCCACACTAGTTTTGTGTCTTACTTCAAGTAACACGCTAGTTGGTCAAACTGAAAACCATGCTTTCATTTTTGGACATTTCATGTCTGTGTTCCATCTCAAATAGGTTTGGGCAGGAAAAAAGATCTTGGTCTGCAGAGGGACTGACCACTCAGAGACGAGGAGAAACTGGTCGGGGCTACAAGCATGACGAGAGCAGAAAGCAACTGTGAGTCTGATGGCTGCTTTTGAAATGATAAAACTGGATGCTGCCTGCATTTGCATCAGCTTTATCAGAACTGAAAGCATTTGTTCATTTATGGAGAACAATGCACAACATTGAAAACATTTATACATGGTTAAGATTTTTTTGCTCTACTAATAATGTTTTGGCTAGAAGTTAATATACAAGCTTGCTTGTGTTCTGAACGCCTCAATGGCAGTGGCCATCTTCCGCATCATCTGATTGACCTGCAGTGGGCGAGATTGACAGAACAATCCACCTTTTCTACATTTTTTTCGAAAGTTTCTTCCCATCCGCAACATGTCCTATTAACTTTTTCCCCAATAAAATAATGAAATACATCCTGTAGATAAATGGAACTGTATTGGCTGTCTGGAAAATTGCTCCACCACCAATTGGAATGCCAGGGGTGAGAATCTAGCTCCATCCGTCACATGTTGATGTGTCTGGTTATGCTTAATCCTAAATTGATGTTAGCTTCATTGCTGTCATTGGGTGAATGTAAGAGTGAACAGGTGTGAATGGGAAGATCTTACTGATAGTGTAAAAGTGCTCTGAGTAGCCATAAAGACTAGGAAAGTGCTACTCAAAATGAGGTTGTTTTGCTTCTATTTGTTCTGTTAAGTCAAGCAGCAGCCACAATATACCAATGCACCCTGATTGTCACTAAAACTATAATAGTCTGGAATGAGGAAGCAGTTGAAAAAACACACTTGGACTGTTTTTTGATACCTGTGGTTGTAATTTTAATATGCTGACTGATGTGCTGACCTCAGGTTTTTTCTAATTTTTGAGGACACAGTGACAGACAAAAAAAAAAAATAAAATTCATCCTAACATAAAAAAAAGGGTTACAAGGGACATGGGTGTCTGCCTAGTACAAAAGAGAGCAGCATTTTTGCAGGGAGACACACTGACAGCGAGGGAGCAGGGGAAAGAGTTCAGAAGAATGGCAAAGCTTTCTAGAATCTTTTACAAGAACGAGGTGGAGCAAAAATTAACATCTGGCAATGTTAGGGAAGTGTGGCAGGGCCTAAATATAATGATGGACAGAGCCCCCAAACCTGCAGTGGCCAGCTGACCAGACCAGGCTTCCTTTGCAGAGCAGATCAACACCTTCTTTGTCCCATTTAACAACAGCACCACTCCAGCTTTAACCATCCAACCTTCACTCCTTCCCACCCAGCCATCACCATCAACAAGCAGCAGGTGGCTTCCATCTTTCACCGGGTCAAACCACATTAAGTCTTATGGCCTCGACAAGCTTGGAGGCAGAGTGTTAAAGGACTATTCTGCCCAGCTAGGAGGAGTACTTAGCAGACCCCAAGAAGGCACCAGCTTAGAGAAATGAAGGACTTCAGGCCAGTAGCCCTGAAGTCCGTGCTGTACAAAAGCATGGGAATAGTTCTATGTGACCTCCTGACCAAAATGCTGTCACACAAAATGGATCCCCTCCTGTTTGCCTACAAGGCAAATCGAGGCGTGGAAGATGCAAGTCTCATCTTGTTGAACACTGCCACTAAGCTCTCCATACCTTCACACCAGTATCCTATGGACTTCTCTGCTCTTAAAACTGTGCACATAGATGCCCTGCTGTTTGCCCTTTTAGACCTTCAAGTTCATCCCACTCTGGTTTTATGGATTAGCAACTTTTTAACAGACAGGCCACAACAGATTCTTTTTAATGGTTTAAATCAAACAAGCTGATTTTAAACATAGGCATAGCACAGGGGTGTGCTTTATCACCAGTTACACCAAAACATCACCTGTGGTGGTGAGAGAATGAACCTTTTTAAATATGCTGACGACATGGCCCTGGTGGCTCGCCTGGCTGATGCTGTTGCTCTGGACACGTATCAGCAGGCTGCAAAAAACCTGGCCCAGACATTTGACCAGCTTTCGCTGGAGTAAAGTGCTGGAAAACAAAGGGGCTGTGCTGTGGGGCAGAGGAGAGTTGGCAACAGCCCTTTGCTAACCATTCAGTGTCCTGAGTCAGCTTGTGGAGCAGGTTGATTGTTTTAGGATAACTATTAACTATTAACTATAACTGCTTATTAATAAAAGAACTATTAAGTGAATAACTGATCTCCAAAAACTAAACTAAAATAACTATGCTAGCCGTTGAGCGATATACAGTATAGTATAGATATAGCCAAAATTTAGACGTCAGAATCTCTAATGCATTTTAACGTCTGGATATAGACTGAATCTGGAAAATTGAATTTAGCCCATTATTCAATAGTTTATTACTTAAAATTATAACTGCAGAAGTGATCTCTGAATATTGAACCAAAATCATTTCAATAGCCATAATAGGGTATAGTTTAGATGTAGACGTCTAATATCCCACATTTGAAAGTCGATAATTAGACCATGTTTTATATTTAGAGATATTTATTTTAACTTTAGGAAATCAAATATCTGATGGAATAGCCAGCTCTTTTTACATGCAGCGCCCAACTACAGCTTTGGGAGGCATCAATTGCTCTGTATGTGCGCAACCTGTTGGCAGGAGTTTATTGTGGGTCAAACTCGTCTTTGTAGCATTGTAGCATTGTTTGAACTGTAGTATGACAGGTGTTTTTGACTTATCCGGTCATAACGTATAAATAAAAAAAAAAAGATTTTGGTTCATCTGAAAGCCTGGTTCCTGCTGAGATCTCCACAACAAAGTTTGTCACTGAAATTACATTTGATTATTAGAAATCGAGCGTTTTCTCTGTCTCGGCTACACTGGCTGCCGCCATGTCGTATAGCACGTTCATGTGATGCACTGTGCAACCACTTCCAGGCAAAATATTATTCCGCTTAGCGCTAAGTAGTCTGTGATAACTGTTATCAGCATAGTCGCAAGGCCGCGAGATCAGCGATGAAAAAATTTGGGGGGTGGGGGAGGGCTGGGTGGTCAGGGTGGAGTTGGCTTGAGGCTGGTGGACGGGTGGTGGGTGGGGAAGATTGCTGTCTGTGGGGGGGCTGCCACCCCGGGTGCCCTGGTGTTGTCCTTGGTTCCCCTGGGGGGCTGGATTGGTGCCCCCTTGGGTTCTTGGGCTGTATGTGGATCCTGTGGCTTTGGGGGCCGTGTGGTGGGTCTTGGTGCCCTAGTAGCTCTCGGGGAGCCCTTAGTCTCCATGGGTATGGGCAGCAACTTGGTGACCACCTCACATGCATGTGTGTACAGACACATTTAAGCTCCTGTTGAGACTAACTGTAAAGAAACTATTGGCCCCGTCAGAACATGCTGAATTGGGCACTCTTACACATCGTCTCAAGTCCAGTGATGCATGCTCCTCCATATCTCAGCCCTGTGGGTCCACCCCCTACTACCTTATGTACTTATCTCTCACTGCTAGAAAAAAAATGCATTAGTCTTTCCAACACTGCCATCAGACACAATGCTCAGCTGAAAAGATAATGCAGACAAGGGGAAAAAAAAAAAAAATAAATAAATAAAAGACGTCTAATCAATGTCTAAGTCTATATGTAACTATTGACCTTGAAATTTTACCCATGATCTCCAAAATTGTATCATAGTCTCTATCTGAAATGGACTTTTGAGCAAAGTTGGAAAACAAGTCCAAATAGCATTCTTGAAATGATGCATTCACATGTAAAGGATGAACAAGAGACTTCATGACCTTGGCCTTTTGACTCAGATATTCAATCTTGTGACTTTATCACTGTATCTGAAATTCATGGAATGCTTTAATACTGTAATATTGTGTTTGCAAAATGGCTTTCAAGAGCTCTTTTGCTCTGACCAGTAGCTTGTGACCTCCAAAATGTAATTACTTTGTCTATAATAGATTCATCTGATTCGTCTCACCCAAACTAGCCCCCTCTCATGTCATGTTCATGACCGTCATGCAACTTTTTATAACTCTGACAGTCTTAAATTCAGTTTACTATGCCACTATATCCACTTTGACTGTGCATGATAAAGACTACAGACTTTATTTGAGACCACAATGGCATTTATGCAGTTCCTGCTGTGCTGTTGCCTCTATTTCTCCATGTTCAGCTGCAAAACAAATGTGCAGAAATTCAACAGAAAAGCATGAGTCAGCTTAGGGTCTCCGTCACTGATCATTTGAAAAATTGAGTTATTGAAGCAGCTTCAATATGATGCACCCGTTGTTACTGATTGTGTTTTGTCTGTCTGGCAATTTTCTGTTCATTTTCTAAATCCATTCTTCTCCCACAGCAGCTGTTTCACTCCCAGCTGTCCACAGAATATGTTCGTTATTTGAACAGACTCTCCAGAGGTCTCTGCATGTGTTCAGGTTGTTTGAGGACTTATACCTTGTTGCTACAATAGTTTGTGGTACTGGGTAATGTACAATAGTAAATAAGCTTGCTTTGGCTGGAGATATGATTATTTTGGTGAAGACATGTGATACTGTTCCCTAATATATAGATAAGAGGTCACTGAAGAGACCCCTTACTTGACTCACTCTTTAAAGCAGCACTGATTAGTTACAAAATTTACCACAACCTGTCCTGAACTTTGGGTCCCAACTCAAAATGGGTTGTGGGCCCATTTTTATCACGCTCCAGATTGACACGGTAAAATGACCAAACTGTGTGGAGTGACCATTCCTTTTGTCTCCCTGATGATGACGCCAGACTACACTACCTCAGGCCAAACCAAGCCAAGTCACTAAGGCCTGGTTATGTATGTAAGAAAGTGCTGAGACAGTGGGAGTGCTCTCTTGACCCTTGCTGCTAGTGCATCCAAAACATTTTGTGAGTGCCTGGCTGTGATGGGCAGAGAGACTGCCACTGTCACTCTGTCACACTATTATATATTAGCTTATTATCCTTATATTAGCAAAATATATCCGAAGAAATCGATTGGTTGCAGTTGGCAGATGGGCTGCTCTGATTATTTCAGACAACGCTGAGCTACTTAAAGAGACTGTGAGGAGTTTTATAGCATCAAAATAGGTTATCTATAAATGCTATTCCTTAGCCTTCTGGTCGGGTCGGACAGGGCTGGACTGGCCTGGATACTCAACTTCAGGAACAAGACAATTAAAACTAGAGCAAATTTATATTATTTTATTATTTATATCACTCGTCTGAGAGCGCCAGGCTGTAAGTAGCGATATATAGCCGTCTACAACTACGATAATAACTTTTCCCCGCATTGCTTGTCGTCACACATCAAAAACTACCGCTACGTAACTAGAAAGAGATACATCACTTCGTGGCTTTGCATCCTGTAAGTTGTTGAAAAAGAACTTGTAAAGCAATGCAGAGTTCCGACAAAGATCCATGCTGCATTTACCACAACAAACAAACACATTTGGCTTCACGTCTCCAGTGCGTTCAAGTTGTAGTCAGAAGTAGGAATTTTGAGCTCCGAGTGGGAAACTAATACTGGAACGTCCCTCGAAGTCTGAATTTCCTACTGGGAACTCGGTGAAACCTCGCCACCCCGAGGTGTCAATCGAAGATGGATGCCCCCAGTGTGAACAGTTATTTAGCTCCTGTAATAATCCATTTATTTGCACTTCTGACTGGGATGTGTCACTCTAGATCAGCTGTATACATAGTATTGTTAGATTTATATTTACAAAAATGCTGCCATAGTGATAATCACATTCTTCATACAACAACGCAGGGCGTGCTAACAACAGCTAACAATAGCCTGGTAGATCGGCATGCTTTTTTCTGACTTCAACTGGAACGCAGATAAGTGGGAGATGATGTCACTCCCATTTCCGAGGTTACTGGAACGCAGCATTACGCCGGCGATAAATTCTCCTCATAGCACCTTTAACTGGGAGAATGGCCCAAAAGAGAGAGAACATCTAGTTAGCAGTAGTTCTCTGAGCAAATTGCCCTGTTAGTAAGGTCAGAGAAGAACAGACCACAGTGGTTTCAGGTGATAAAAAGGCAACACTTTCTTAATTAACCACAAAAGACCATATCAGAACACAACATACCCAATATTGAAGCAACTGCAACACAGCACCAGGAGACCACACAAGGTTCCACTCCTTAAAGTTAAGAACAGGAAACAGAGGTCACATCACAAATTCTTTCCAAACTTTGATAACAGAAGTCAGAAAGATGTCTCCTGGTCTGATGAGTCTGGATTCCCGCAGCCACATAAAGATGGTCGGAGAGGAATTTGGTGTGAACATCATGAAAGCACGGATCCATCCTGCTTTGGATCAGCAGTTCAGGCTGCTGCTGGTGGTGCAGGGGATGTTTTGCTTTAGGCCTCTTAGTCCCAACATTAGCATGGTTTAACCTCCACAGTCTACCTGAGCGGTGTTGTTGATGATGTCCATCCCTTTATGACCACATCTGCTACAGGACAGCAATCCATGACAAAACATTTAGATAATCTCAAACTGGTTCCACATGATACCAAGTTCACTGTACTAGTGGCCTCCACAGTCACCAGATATCAACCAAAAAGAACACCTTTGGGATGGGTTCACCTGGAGATGTGCATCATGGATGTGAAGCCACCAAATCTGCAGCAACTGTGTGATGCTACCATAAAAATATGTAGCAAAATCTTCAGAACATTGCTGAACCTTTGCCACAAATAGTTAAGGGGTCCACACCTGGCACGAGCAATGCATTCCAAATTAAGTAACTGTTGAGTATTTAAGGTAAAGACATCATGCAGTAGTAATTTATTCATTTTAGGCCATGCAGCAATTCAAATACTGAAATTGCAGCTAACTTCCATAATAAATAACTTCCATGATAATGCTTGAAAGTGTAAGAACTCTATCAACAGCTTCAAATCACTTAAAATACCTTCATTCAACATCACCTCTGATGGCTACCCCTGAGAATGAAGTACAGATTAGCTAAAAAAACTGCAAAAGTATCAAGGATGCGTACTGACGGAAAGTCAAGGAAGTTCATCCTTCAAGTGACAAACATCTCCTTCAAAAGAATGAAACTAAATTTGATGTAGTGCCCTTTGAGTTCACCTCCTCCTTGCTGCATCCTTTCAAGAATGCCTATCTGCTTTTGCTCTGTTCCCTCTGCTGTCCGAAAATTCTCCAGGTGTTTTTTTTTTGTTCATGTTTGATTTGTTTTCAAGAAACGGGCTAGTCAGAAACATCCTCAACAGTTCTATCCTTTGCAAGGAGCAAATTTTATCCCTGATAACAGGAAATATTTATTTTGACATCATATTGCAAACAGGCTGTGAGCTCCAAACTTGAATCTTCAGAGCTACTTGAAGACCTTGCCAGAAGGCAGAGGGAGCTGAACATTCTGCTATCACTTCCCTTCAAACGGCGCATATTGTGCTGTCATTATCTTTCTCTTAGGAGTGCACACAGGGCCACACTGCATCAAGGGCTGCTCCTTAATTACAAGCCTAGCTACCAGCAGAAGCTGCTCCACACCCTGACTGTAGATTGAATTAATATTCTACCACAGGGCATGGCTCTGCTCCTGCTGTGTGCTGAGAAAAACATGCCCTCTTTTATATCCGAAAGGTCAAACAGCAGAGGTCATGACTATTGGTAGAGAGGGCCAAGATGTGTAAATAACTACTGCTGAAAAATTACACATAAAATATGTTAATAATGCTATGATTTTTAAATTAAAAAGATGATGACATACAGATGATACCAGAGTGATATTAGCTGTTTGGTTACTGGAGTAATCAGCAGTGGTGACTATGTTGAAAACACTGTCTCAAACTCATTTTGGTGCTCCAAGGAAAAGACAAAGAGGTAGAGACTGGCAGCTCCAGAAAAACAGATGCATGAGCTTACAGTGGAATAAACTAGGATGACCATATTCTGAAAAGCCATGAATTGGACCCTCAGCACCATGTGTTGTGTCATGATGCATGTAGTGTGCACACTTAATATCCTGGCAGCTGGGTACATGTGAAAATGCCAGTGGTCCAGCTCAGTGCTTTATAATAAATATTTAAAAGATGCTCAATAAAATACCAAAACAATACAGAATGTAAAAACCTTTAAATATTTTTAAGTTACCTATTTTTAAAAAGTTTACTGCAGATTATAAACCACTACAACCGATAATTACCTTCGCCAAGGAGGTTATGTTTTCGGGAGAGTTTGTTTGTCTGTCTGTCTGTGAACAAAATAACTCAAAAAATTATGGATAGATTTTTATGAAATTTTCAGGAATTGTTCAGCATGGGGTTGATCTGGATCAGCGTCTGGCCGCCATGGCAAAAAATGTGATTTTAACAAATAACTACTGAACTAAAATAGATATCATTATGAATCCAATTGCTTATGGTATGTTTTCATGGTCAAGGAATACAAATATTTTGATGAAATAAAGGTAGGACTAATATTTATGGTGAAAAGCACAATATGGGAGAGGACTGTGGCGCTGGTACAGGTCTGTGCTCTCCTAGTGCTTTTCTAGTTCAGTTTGCCAAAACATTCATCATCAAGACCACAAATGCTGCAATCACAGTGAATGAATTACAGATACAGATTTTTTGACTGGATGAACAAATTGATGGATAGACAAGCCTTAGCTATACTACTACGAAGTCACATCCCAGAGAAAACACTGACAAAGGAGTAAATGGTAGATTGATGCTGTCAGATGCTTCCCCATGTCAGTAAGTCATAATGACAGTTGTACCAAAAACAGTTCTGCTGATACCAGGGATGGGAATCGAAAACCAATTCCATTTTAGAATCGCTAACAGCTCCGTCAAAGAATCAATATCATTTATTTTTTTGCTAATCAATTGTCTTATCAATTCCGTCCACTGACCGGGCTCAGAAGCGTCAGAGTTGTGGCTTAATTTTAACTGCACCTACTGCACAACCTTAAGTGAGTGGACGCACCAGCAATTGGCAGATGCAGTTATCTATGCTGTGACATGTGTTTGACATTGTTGCAACTGAAATCAGACCAGCATTTGCCCACATGGCAAATCTGCAGGAGTTGATGAGGGAATCGTCAAAGAACTTGATCGATTAGCAGGATCGTTGACATCATTGGTATTGATCAAATCTTTTCAATTCCCATCTCCAGCTGATACTCACATGAATTAATGTGTGAACTTGATCAGAATATTACTTTCTTTGCTATAAGTATTTGGCTGATGGTGACAGCTGATAATGATCCTCAACTATCGATAAATAATGTGCTAATGATAAAATGAACAAACAAAATCAAGAATGGCAGAATTGTTGATCCAAACAATGAATCAAACCTCCCACAAATCTGTAGATTTTCTTCCTGGCAATGAGGTAGAGAGAAATGTTATCTATTATGAAGGTATAAAAACACAAAATGAGTGACATTTTGGCAAAAACTGTGCAGTTTTTTTTCTAATTTAGATACAATTTCAGGCGCTGTCTATGGGTTCGGGGTCTTAAATGTAAAGTTTATATCTCACAGTTTTTATAGGATGTAAACAAGTGCCACTTAGTTGAGACTAAGTGAAAAAAACCTGTGCTATAGCCAAATTCTGTCATCATTGTTAGCTGACAATCTTGTTGACCGCCAATCCATGACCCTTGTCTTATGAAAGTTATTTATTAAAAACCTGCTTTTTAATACATGAGAAAAGAGCTAGCAGGGGTTGGCAAGAATTTCAGAAATGCCAAAGTGGAGGGTTGTGCTCCGTGAGCACCTCTGGTTTGTTTATAATCCAGCATTTACTCTAATGTAGATAAATTGTATTCACAGTGATTTGTTGAAAAGGTCCCTTAATCAAAGAGACATGCATATTGGCAGATATGGTCTATTTTGCCTTAACATTGACCTGCTTGGGTTCAAAGTTAATGTTGGTGCACCTATGCCACATCTCTATCAGCACTCTTGTCAGCCAGAGCCCTTATGGTGTCACTTCTTGAAGTTGCAAGAAGTTGCATGTCACCAAAGGAGCATAGGTGAGGTGCTGAAACATGTAATCATTGTCCACAGGTCCACATCCAGTGAGCTGCATGAAACTCTTTCTAATCAAGGCCTGGCAGATGCAGTAACAGGAAATGAATGGACAAAGGCCTGCAGCCTGGGAGCTGCCAACAACAGAGGTGGACAGACAAACAGACGGTCATCCAAACAGCCATACACCTAGCAAGCCAGATTTCACTTTCTTCGCAGAGGACAAAAAAATAAGCTGTAAATGTGTTTGTCCGGACTGCCCTGTGTTGTTTAAATGTGACACGGTCCACTTCTGGTAAACACGGAGCATTGAATATGACTAACTGTCAGAAAGCAGAGACAGGAATTCAGAAGAAGCAGAGAGAGACAGAGAGTATTTACCCAGCATGCCCTCATTTCTACCGGGCTGTCTCCAGGGCTCAGGGAGGGTCACACAGTCAGCAAGGCAACAGCTGGTGAGGGGGTGGTGGGGGAAACATTTGGACATGGACACTCTCAGATCAGATGCCACATTATGAAGTCAAACGCTTCTGTCTCTTATCATGGCTGGTATAGTGCGAGTCCTGACAGTGTTTTTACACATGAATCAAGAGTGTCAGATGGCTGCTGTCACATGAAAAGGACAAGCACGCGTGTGTCATTGCAATTCTGTGACTAATGGCCAACTGATTGTGAGTAAAAACAAGAGTCTTATGCAACTGCGAAAGACCTCTGCAACACACTGTATGTATGCTTCAATACCACAAGGCTCTCAGTACAGAAAAGTGCAACAGTTGAGGTGTGTAAATGTGCTGTAAGCTCTGCCTACCTCCACTGCATAGCTGTTGTTTGAACTGAAGGCTCTATAGCAGGGGTGTCCAAACTATGGCCCAGAGACCAAATGTAGCCCACAGTCCATTTGAAATTGGCCCCCAAAGAATTGAAAAGCAGCAGCAGAAAATAACTCTAATTGTACTTATTTACTGCACTATTTTTTCCAGCTCCGTTGTTAAAGGACATCATACTATCACACTTCAAGCACCAACAATCCATCTAACTTTCTAAGCTTCTTGTAGTTTTCTTCCTGGTCCACAGGATCCACTTTGTAGTGCAAAATGAGATTACTTGCAAGGTGAACCAGGAAAGGCACTTTTAACAGCTTTTCTACTTTGTCATGTGATGCTCATCAATATAAACATTCAGTATGATTGTTTTTATTTGCACATGATCAGAGTATTTTGTTGAAAAGAGTTCAAAATGACAAGTGTGCAGTAAAGGTGGGCATATTTTGGCAGAGCTTGCAGTATGTCTCTTCTCAACTTCTCAACAAGAAGCGGAATAGGGTCTACATTACTGGGAGCTCGGGGGACAGAGGTTAGTGGAGAATAATTATGGTATATCACATGAAAGAAAGCATGTATTAGATTAAAACCAACAACAACCTCCAGTTTCAATACTGACTGTATCACAATCTGGGGATGGGAATTTAAAAACTGTATTCATACCAATCAATAAACAATTGTGATACATGATATCTTGTAAACTGTCTCCTTGATTCACATGGATTTATTTTTGTGAAGAGGCTACACGGGGTTTAGGGTGAACAATGTCAGAAATGTGGCAGTCCTGATATTTCAGAATATAAAAAAAATAACCATTTATTTATAGCACCTTTATTAACACAGATTGTCACTTTACAGGGCAGAAACAAACAAACAAGACAACAAAATGATCAATAATAAACAGTAATGGCTTATGGCTGGTGGGTGGCATGGAGGTTATGGAGGAACACCTTAGGGTGCAGGATTGGGGGGTGATGTGTAGTTCGGAGAATACTGCAGTTGATATTGATAAGCAGCATCTTTAAATCAATGCAGTTTTAAACTGGGGGTCAGTGATGCTGATGAAGAACAGGAGTCATATGATTTATTGATGTTGTGCTGCAAAAGCTGCTGATGTTTACACCTTGCTTAAAGTCCCACATAAACTGACACTAGATGTTGTGCGATTAGGTTCCATTTTTGTAAAATTAAGTTTTAATTTGAACAGCCACTGTTTCTTGACTGCCATGATTACATCTTTGATTTTGTTTGTTTGTTTGTCTGGTTTTTCGAATCCTTTTGGTTGTCTGTCTGTATTGACAGCAGAACATCCTTGATTCGCATCACATGCAGAGGAAAGTGGAAGTATTTTGATAAGGGAGTTGTGAAGCATACAGACATTATAGTGTCTATTCCTAGTGCTTATTGTAATTAAGTCTTAACTGGAATTGCTCTTGGATTCCAAAATTAGGTTCCCCGCCCTCAACATGAGGAGAACTGTCTTTTTTCCAGCAGTTATCCCAGATTATGCCTCAAATATCTTTGGTGTTATTACTTGTCTGCACGTCAGATGGTTTTCTTTTCATTATTTTCTTTGCAAAGTTGTTTGGGTGTGGTTATGAAAGGTATTTCACAGCATAAAGAAAAATAAAGTTTCATAAATCATTAGCTAAAAGTCTCATCTACTGCTGTAGCTTTGGGTGTAACAGTTGCCCATCTGCATATTTCCATCCAGCTGATTGTTCTGAGAAAATGTCTGCCAAAATCATTAACCTGAAAATGAAATAAGAATGGGACAGAATCATTATCTTCCACAAAGGCTGCTTGTCAGCAAAGACAGCTTTACATTTAAAGCAATAGGCATAAAAAATGCAATGGCTGCCAATAATTCAGGACTGTAAACAAACAACATCAAAACTGTGAGACATCCAAACAGCCTATTAACTTTCTTTACACACACAAACACATAAATTGCAACAATCCTTTCAGCTGCAAGCTGCATTATTATAATCCTCCATATGCTTTCTGAGGAGCATACATAATGAGAATAACAACAGGTTAAACAAATGCAATTTGTATCAGGGCTGAAAGAGGGATACACAGTGCATTTAAAACAGACAGTTGCACAGAGCAGAGAGGGCTGACACGGAGTACTGGTCCAGGCTGGTGATGCCACCTGGAGTAAAACTGTTGGTGTTATGGATAAATGGAGGTCAGTGAACTCTGAACTCATTAGTGCAAAGAGTAGGGGGCAGGTGGGTTGGATCAGACTCTTTCCCTTTTTTCTTTTAACACAGGAACAAGTCAGTGAGCACTAAAGGTTAAATCACATCAGCAGCAACTGGAGGCCACACACATGAACACACGAACTAACCTTCATGTGATTAAGTAATCATGTCTGACATCAAGTTTAAGTTAATGCCTACAAATGGAACATGAGTGCATTCATTGAATATTAACCTGAGCTGAACCTCAGCTTGTACAGGCTGAGTTCACACACACAGCACTAAGCCGAGCCGCAGAGTTTACGGTTGAAGTCAGCTGACAGAGAACACATTGCTGCCTCCACGGCTGCCTCCACGCTGATGGAGGCGGATTAGTGCTCATCTGTCAGCTGTCATGTTTGGAGTGAGAGCAAGTGAGGTAAAGGGTGAGGGGTAGCTGACGTTAAGTGGGCTGTAAATAATTAGTGTTTACAGTCAGTATTAGCTTAAGCTGCGAAATTGTGACACAGCTTAAAACTAACACACCTTTGATGCCATTAACATTTAGCTTACTGTCTGTGCTTTTAAAGTAAAAATGTCATTAAATGCAACTACAGACAACTAATCTTTGAACTTAACATAATCTTAAGAAAGAGTCCCATGGTTCTATTTAAGGACATTGTAGGTATTTTTACACCTCTTACTTTACGTCTCTAACTTCTCAACCATGTCTTGATCACCAACAGTATGTATGTTAGAAATTTAATAACCATCAGTAACAACAATACTTTACTGGTTCAAAATCAGATCTTAAAACTGGTAAGTGCAATATTAAACTAATACATCCTGAAATAGCAAATAATTACAGCTGTTGACAGTAGTTAACCAGGAACTGCTTTTTGGAGAACTTTTAGATTTCTAAAAAGCAACATGTTCAGAAAATGGACAAAATCAAGGAAGAGCTAAGATAAAAAAAAGGTGTTTTTCAGTAAATATAGGTCTATTACATTGGATTCTACAAAATTAAAGACCTCAAATTTCGCCTAAATTACAGTATTTATATTTAGTTTCCATGACGATCAGAGAATATTCAAAATCACCACAGCTAAAATGTTCTTTTTCACATACTGAGTAACTTTGCACTTGATAGACAGAGACAGGACCTGACTCTGCAGGACCTGGACACATGTTTGTACGCTGAAATCATAGCTGAGGAGGGCCCAGACTAGATCAGGAACCTTGTGTGTCTGTGGGGGTCTGACCCCCGTGATCTTTAGATGAAAGGTGGAGCAGACCATATGCTGGAGGTCAAATAATCACAGTGCTGGCATAAAGAGAAAAACAACCGGACATATTCTGAAGGGCACTATTAGGCTGTTCAATCACCCCTTACATCCTTTACTGTCTTCAAGTGCTGTCTGTAAATTTTTAAAAGCAAAAATCAAGAGAAGGATATGCTGACACCACCTGGTCTGTGGCTGCTGCCGGATATTCTCACCATCAGCAGCTTTTGTGAGTATGACGCTGTAGGCAACACAACCTGGAGTTGCAAAAATCACATGATTAATGTTTATGACTTCAGCTCATAGAGGCTTCTTTCTAAATGGGGGCTGTAAAATAGTTTTGTTGACTACTCACTCTTGAGGACTATTTAGATGGTTTTGACCCCAACAGCTTGGTTGCTTTATTATGGAAGGATTAACTCTCAGAAACAATCCGTGTGAAGACCCTAGGAACAAATTATGGGACACAGCCTATGTGTATCACATTCTGCCCCTACCCCCGGGGCCTGAGAGGACTACATAGAGGCAAAAATCATCGAATGTGTTGGCAGCCAAGTTAAACATCCAAAATCTAATTCTGTTCACTCTTAGTTGGTCGAACACATTGACCGGCATTTTTAAAGTCCAGCTTCTGTAAGACCTACTCAACAATTTGACTTTCAAACTGCATGAGAATGTTATCCTAGTGCAGAAATAGAAGCTTCTGATCTAAGGTGATGTTTCATGCTTCTGGTCCTTTCTCTGCACATTGTTTATAGAATGAAGTAGAACAATATACTCACCCTGAAGGCTTTCCTGATGCAAACAGTGCTTCGGGAGATATTTAGATCCAAAATCAAGCAGCGGACATCCAAACAAACGTAGCACAATAGGGCATGTATAGCGCCGCTCCTAAAACTGCATTAATCGTCCAAAAACTCATTATTTCACCAATATTACATCATCGTCCAGTCGCTACATTCTCCAAGGCAGTCTGAGTCGCTCCAGACATATCTTTGAGCCTCTGCTGAGCTCTGAGCTGACGAAGATGGTGCCTCTGCGCATGCGCAGTACTCTCTGGAGCGCTGCCTCCGTGACCTCCTTTCTATCAGCTCATTATCTGTAAACTCTGGCTTGAAACTGTAAGGACACCCATCATATTCAAAGTTCTCCTCCACAACATCTTCATCCGATAGATATTCGGCCCATTTTGCACAAAACTGGAGGAAGAAAGTCGTTAGTAGCCGGGCGGTCGCCCTGGAACAATAAGCCATTGGCATGTGCGGAGGCACCCGGTCTTCTTCGTCAGCTCAGAGCTCAGCAGAGGCTCAGAGATATGTCTGGAGCGACTCAGACTGCCTTGGAGGAGTAACGCGACTGGACCATGATGGAATATTGGTGAAATAATGAGTTTTTGGACGATTAATGCAGTTTTAGGAGCGGCGCTATACATGCCCTATTGTGCTACGTTTGTTTGGATGTCCGCTGCTTGATTTTGGATCTAAATATCTCCCGAAGCACTGTTTGCATCAGGAAAGCCTTCGGGGTGAGTATATTGTTCTACTTCATTCTATAAACAATGTAAAAGCTGCAGGAACCGAACTTTTCCTTTAATATAGAAAACATCCCTAGCATAACTTTAAATACATAAAGCAGAAGGTGAGGGGTTCAAATCTTTTTTTGGGTCTGTCTTGCCCCTTGGGTTTGGTCCTTTTGTGGTATCAAGCGTTTCTCACATGCATGTCCCTGTAGACAAAAGCACCTGCTAAATGAAACTGTTTGATATCACATCCTGTCATCATCCCTTCGCTCTTCCCCTCCCACTACATCAAGTTTAAATAAAAGAAGAAGCTAACACACCGTGTGAGACACAGGCTACATATCTAAACTGGTCATCATCATTATCACTGTAATCCCCTTCATCTCCTTCAACACAAACACCAGAGCTCCTTCAGAAGAAAACATCTCAGAGATACAGTAGAAGAGTGGAGGGCAAGGTGACTTCCCTGTCTGAAGGCCGGCTAAGCTCATTAGCAAATGCTGAAAACTAGCTTGTCTCATTATAACCACCCTGAGTCAGGATGTGGACAAAAGACAAATGAAGACATACCACTTTGAAATTGACTCTGTACATTAAAAAAAAACAGAGAACAAGGCTAAAAAAGATTTTTTTCTGAGGCAGAGAAGCTGCCATTAGGTTGTTTTGATTAGCAACACACAACCTGTGCTGCTTCCAGTTGTGAGTATTTGCTTTAATTATGTGATAGAAAAACCCAAATGTGGTTGAAGTTCACTGAATAATCTTCTTGAAAGAAAAAAATACAACCAAAGTAAAGCTTTGTCAAAGAGTTTTCCAATTTTATCCTTGACAGTCTTCCCATTCATTCATCGTTCTTTTCTCTGTCTTATTGACGTTTAAATGACACCAATTGTGACTCACTGATGTTTGTAAAGAGCAGCAGTCTCTCATTTATCTGGATAAAGGCTTTAGAAAGAGGAAAATAGATTCTCTTGCATTCTGCTCCTCTCTAGAGCAGACTCGGGCTGGTGGTCAGCGTGCAGTCACACTACTCTCAAGCCTGCAGATGAATCAGCCAATAAGAACTAATGCATCAAGATGGGATCCTGTCCTGGTTGGTTTGGTTTGAGATGGAGGCACAACCGCGAGGATGAGTGGAACGGTTTTGCATGTCAGAGATAAGAGATACTGCAACAGAAAGCAAGAATGAGAAATGCAGTGATGGACCTAATGCAAGAACACGTTCTGTTTAGCACCAAAAGGATGCAAACTCAATTTCTGCAGGCATGTGTCAGTCACAGAAGGGGGCAGCAAAAGTATATCACCCACAACATTAGGCCAACATATTACCAAATATTAACATTTAAAATGACGGTCAGAGCTTTAAAAAGAAAATCAAAGTGATATGAAATTGTTCAACACAGCTGCTGGATAAAATAACAAACAGAACACAAGCTCAGACCAGACTGGTAAAGACTTTCCTTCATATAACGGGGGGGGCAGGCAACTGATCTGGGCGTCACATGCAACCCTCCATCTTACTCAGTGTAGCCTAACATGCAGAAAACATCATGAAATAAAATGATATAACCTTAGACAACTGGTCTGTTATGTTTTTACAAGTATCAAAGAACTTAAGTTTGTTCTATGAAAGATAAGAATAAAATATAAAGAATCAGCATATGATTTATCAAATATATTATTTCGAAAGAAATTATTAAAATAAAATATTTAGAGAACAAGTGCAACGTAAGTCTTACATATTCTGCATGTCCTATCTTGTTTATTGAAATTATATATACTATCTATTTCAGTGCCTATGCCTGACATTTCCACTGCACTACTGTGTTGAAGAGTGACTGAAACAACCAAATTTCCCCTTAGGGATTAATAAATTATTCTGATTCTGATCCTGATTCTGGTTGTTTGAATTGATAAATGAGCCAATGGGCTTTCATTTTGTGTCATGCTTATGATATTATTTATTATTTTTTCTATATTTGTCAAAATGTGTAAAGGTTTGATAAAAAATAATTCTAAACTAAACTATTTCTTTCTCACTGAAAGTATCCAACAGTTCTGAAATCTTAAAAATGTTTATATTGTCCATCTTCAAAGGGGAGTGATGGGGAAGTATTTTAAACCCTTTGGGTGTCCTCCTCACCAGGCAGTCACTCAAAATATGTTTAGAAGATATATTCAGTGAAACTACACAAATAGGTGAGAGTTATCCTGTAATCCTGTTTTCAACATTAAAATAATAATAATAATAATAATAATAATAATAATAATAATAATAATAATAATAATAATAATAATAATAAATCAAAATGATAATAATAATAATAATAATAATAGTAATAATAATACACCTGCACAATGAGTTTGGTGCATTTATTAACCATCCACTCCTAAAACATATGACACAATTTACGACAGATTCGTCAAGCAGTAAGTACCAAAAAATCTCATTGAAGAGTGAACATCTACCTTTAAAAACATGATAGTCTGCTCTTTCCAGTTTAATATGCCCTCAATGTATTTCCAATGTCTCTTCTACATGATATACTTCTGTGCACAATGAGAAAACAACTTTGTTTTTCTGCTGCTTTAAAATGTCTCTGAAATAAAACATCTCCATTATGTGACCAAAGGCACAGACCGATAGCCAAAAATAAACAAACAACACCTCTAACTGAAGGTACAAATGAAGTAACTGGAATGGAAAATGGCCCATCTTGAACCTACAGCAAGTCAAATTTGAGCCAGTGATACTTAAGGAACGGCAACAAAGGAAGATACCAAAGCTCAATATGCCAAGATGTCAAAAAAATCCCAGTTGTGCTATCAAAAGACTGTCATGATGGTGAAGGTACGATCATTGATGTGAATCTTTCATTGCCAGTCTATCAAAGGAGAACATCCAGAATTAAGGGTGTAGAGTTTTAAAATGGGACACAGTTATTTGTAGTATGCTTGTAGTTCAAGCTGTGCTGGGTACGAGCTATTGTTTTACAAAACTCTGGTGTTCCTATGTAAGATGAAAAATCATTATCAAGAGCAACAGCAAGTAGAAAATGATCTGCATTTGCGGCAGCCAGACTCCCATCATCAGTATTCTAATGATAGTCTTTTTTCTCTGTAGATGGATATCTGCATAAAACTGCAGTTAACAATCCATTAATGCTGCTCGATTATGGGGAAAACAATCATGATTCTTTTGATTGATATTGAGATCAGGATTATCACATGGACCTCTTTGTGCATTGATTTTAAATGATGAAAAATAGACTTGCTGTGCTGCTATGCGCTCCATGTGACAAACTGTACCTGATTGTTGTATTGTTTAGGTCTGACTCATAAAACCAGAGATAATCCATATGCTCCAGACCAGGGTTCATAACAACTGGTAGCCAAGAGGCCAGTGCATGTGCATGAAGATAACTAGACAAATTAAAGCATTAAAAATGGTAATATTCTCAAGAAAAGTCAAAACTGGCTGGAAGTGTTCCTTTTCAAGCATTTGTCAACACAGGCAAAAAACAAAACAAAATATATACTTCCAAAACCAGAGGACAATAGCTGAAAATGGGATCAATTTTATGTTTGAGTTAGTAAACTAAGTATTGCCATTTGCTTTTAATCTTGATTGCATATAAATGTTGATCAGGAAGCTACTTATAATAACTAGACACAGTATACTGTCAATGTGGCTCTCTTGATCACCAAAGCTGCTCATCCCTGCCCTGGACTGATCTTTGTCAATCAGCAACTTTAACTGACACACCAGAGATACTTATTCATGGATCCGTTGTCTCGCAAGATAGACCTGCCGGATGAAAAGCTATGAATCTGACAATCTGCTTTGTAAATAACACACAGCCACCATCAGCTTCCCCTTATTTTAAAACCAACCAGAGTCACTGCAGTGCCTCCATCTGCTCCTCACTTAAAACTGTAGGGGGTATATAACTACAGCATTCAGAGCCATAGCATGAAATCCGCATCCAAATCTGATCAATTCTCTTCCCCTCAAATTCATTTAATTAAAAAAGGCCACCTTGAGCAGCAAAACGGTTAAATATTGTACTGTGAGACAGAGTTTAGATGTTTCTGACAGATGTTCACATCAGAAATCAGTTTAACAAACAACATAAAGACCTCATATCATGCTTTTTGACATTTATATGTTATTTTTCTCTTTAAGATTTTCAAAACAGCTGATTCCCCATGATCTTTGAATAACACCCCTGCTGTGACCTCATACCATAGTTGCATGCAAATTCAAGCCGAGTGTAAACCAAGTTCAGAGTGTGGACTGTCGGAAGAATGCTGTTGAAAACGTGGTGCTGAACAGTGCTGAAATGATTAAGTACAACATGGTATACCAGTCAGCCAATCAGAACAGTCTGTGTTCACTTCAGGAAAGTGGCTCAAAGTGACAAAGGCAGTGACAGAGTAAGAATTGAGGTGGATCAGGGGTGCTCCATGTAAGAAAACAAGGATGTTTCCTTAAACCTGACACTGTGAACAGGATGAATTCAAGAAGAGGCAAAATACGACATCTTCAAAAGTAGCTTTCATTTATTTTGGACACACTGGAAAAGCTTATATTTTTACTTCCTCAGATGTGCATCATGATGTTGTTATTTTACCAGACTGTTTGCATGATGGTGAAGAAAATCACAGGAGCACTGTTTCATTTTTTTTCAGGCTTCTGCAGCAAGGTGCACCACAGTAAAGCCTGTGTATGTCATTTTTCACAGTTAAACTCAAACTCACACGTACAGGCTAATGACTGGATCTATAGGGATGTAATTGACAAAGAATGAACATTATTTAGTTATTCCTTTAAAAAAAAGTCCTAAATTATTTTAAATCAACTCACGGGAATCACAAAACCTTCAACTTCTCCACTGCCATATTCTGTTATCTTGTGTTGATCATCAATCTTTTCAAAAACTGGGTTTGTTTAGATGTCTCCAGTGTCTCACAATGCAGTGCATGGTGGTGCAGCAGGTAGTGCTGTTGCCTCACAGCAAGGAGGTTACTAGTTGTACCCCACTCAGACTAGGCCTTTCTGTAGTTATGCTCACTTGGGTTAATGGTGGATACTCTGGTTTACCCTCAGGGATTAAAAAATGCTGTCAGGTTTAATGATCATTCTAAATTTCCCTTTGGTGTAAGTGTGGTGTGTATGAATAGTTGTCTGTCTATCTGTGTCAGCCCTGTAATTGACTGGGGACCAGTCTATGTGATAGGCTCCAGAAACCACAACAACAAAGGGGTGAGTGGTCTGGATGAATGATGGCTGTCATCATTTACGCTGTGGTCATTTCGGTCCTTCTGTTTGTTTTAACTCCATTTTTAACAACAACCATCAGACATATGTACTAAAGAAAGGTTTGATACACCAACAACCAAATAACCTCTGTCTGGGTTTTCCTGTTTAAAAAACTATACTGCAAAAAAATCCACAATTTCTTCGTGCAGCTCCACTTCCATGCAATGAGCTGTCAGTGCTCCAGTGGACAGAAGAAATTCTCACCTTACTTTTTTTTCACATCTTATAAATGTTACGGGTGTTATCTAGGTAGAGTCTCTACAGTATAACCTTACAAAGCTTGAGAAAAGCACAACACACAATGTAAAGCTTCTATCCAGCTTCTCTCACAGCCTCACCACCTATTCTACTGTAATTGTGAAGCAGAGCATCAACAGATTAGTTACTGCTTTCAGGAGTCCTCCTCGCACATCCATTATGCCCTGTACAGTGTGTGAGAGCACTGAGCAGCTCCTGTTCTATTGGCCCATAGCCTTCGGGCCTTTGTTTTGATTGGATATGTTCAGAAGCCAGTCACCCCCCACCCCCACCCCTCTTCAGAGTGTGTCGTCGTAAAGGTCTGCTCCTGCATATTAAACAGGGTGCAGCTCTGCAGCTAACACATGCAGGAAATACTCAGTCTGTGTCTCCAGGAGTGTGCAAGTACAGAATAAGCTGCCGTTTCCACAGAGAGACACAGATGCCAATTCACGTCATGATAATTTGTAGGCTATGCAGCCTTAACTGTGTGTTTTTTTCAGGTCAATATCAGGAAAAAAAGAAAAAAAAACAAAGTGTGTTGCTAATAAAATTAAAATGAGCTGAATTACAAATGTACGACAGGTATGTACTACGAGCCAGCGGCACAGTTCCAACATGAATATGAGTTTTAAATGTACAGCCCACGTGTGGGAAAAAAAAAAAACACTGCCACTGAGTAAAATATTTACTTTGAATAAAGTAACTTAAATTGCCTTTTTTCTCAGCATTTTTGTTCAATGAAATAGTCATACAAGATGACTTTGGCATAAGTCGTGTCAAAATAAATTTATTATAATCCCTGAAAAAATGTGATCCTAAAGTACCTATTATCAGGTGATACAAGTTACAAACACACTCCAAAACTCTCTAAATTGCACCTCAAAGACTTTTGTCCACAGTGATGTGATAGCATCACACAGTTGCTGCAGAGACAGCACATTAAACTTATGGAGCATCATCATGCAGGAAAAAGCTCTCATGGGTCTACTGTGGTCGTAATGGGATGGACATAGTCAGCGACAATCCCCAGGTAGACTGTGGGGTCAGGAGCACCCTACCCTAAATCTCATGTAATAACATTCATTCATCTTCTATACCGCTTATCCCTTTCAGGACGGGGGGGGGGCTGGAGTCCCAGCGAGCATTGGCAGGGTGCAACGTAGTGAGACAAACAACCACACTCATGCCTAAGACCAACTTAGATTCACCACTCAAACTAATGAGCATGTTTTTGATCTGTGGGAGGAAGCCACAGTGCCACCCCATTTAAAAACATAGAAATGTTTATTCTTGAAACTGTATTTATTTCCAACTATGTCTGCTACAAGGACCCAAGGCGTGCATGTTGTGACTGTTAAGATGGAAGGGGAGTGTTTTGGTGCCGGGGGGTGGGGTGGGGTGGCGGTTGAAGCCTCAGTGATGAAGACAGATGATGAGGCTGCATTGCTGTAAACGAGTGAGTCAGCCCTCCATCAGACAGACGCTGGCCTGCAGAAGGAGAAGAGGGGGGGTTCACAGGAACTGTCCCTGGTGCTGAAATTTGGAACAGCTTCAAGCTCCTCTCAGTGGAGAGGCTCACTGTCATTCAGAAACATACAAGGAATCTGGGAACAGATATAACTGACTTTTAACAGCATTTAAGTTACATCTGAAAAATAACTGGATACAGTGACGTTATTTTAACAAGTGAAACAGCGTTGTAGCGAACCCAAAAGGGAAGGTCTAGTTTTTGAGCAGCACAAGGGCTGCAAAAAATTAATAGGAAACTACAGCAGCTGAGTAGCTGTGTGGTGAGTAAAGACAAGGCAGATAAACGAGTTCATAAGTTAGATTTTGATGATGCTGGTTCCCAGACTTCTTTCCTTCTGCCTCCTGCCAAATACACATAACCTATCAAAAGACCTAAAGTACACAGAAGAAGGACTAAATGAAAACAACGATTCACCAACAGTAAAGCAATGGCCAAGCAGGCTCCCAACTCCCAACAGAAAGCTGTCTGAAACCTCCCACGCCCAACCTCATACACCCACCACTGTGACATCCTACCATTGATTTGTAAGCAGCTGAAGCCCATTGGCTCAGACTGGTGAGCTCAGTGCAAAGCAAATGCTGTTGAGAGAATTGAAAGTTGTTTAAAACATGGCATTTAGCAGTGCTGATCAGACCAATTACCACAAAGCGCAAGTGGTGGGTCCAATACAAACAGACTAGGCCCATATGGGGATGGGGGTCTTTAGGTGTCAGGAGTTCCAACAAAGACATAGGTGGATCATGGGTTCTTAGTATATCAAAAATTAGAGGGTTTTTTGAACATGCAGGATTGTGAACATATCTAGAAGGTACCACCACCACCACAGTAGAAATAACATTTACTAAATTTTTGAGTGCTGCTCTAATTGAGTGTTTGTCCTGCATGCATCCTGCAGGTTATCTGCCATTCTGATCATAATGCATCAGGAACACAAGAACACACAAGCCAAATCAGAGGTGAAGGAGAGCGAATCAACAAGAATTGCATCTTGCATTGAGCCTGCCAGGCGTCATTTTCCCACCTCTCCCCACTTTCTTTGTTGCATTATTCATCTGTCAGAGCTGCCATGCTTTGTGGCTAACCCTCTGTCAGTCTGCTCAGCTCCACGCAAGCATTAAGGTGGATGTTCACACTGTACACTGCCTGCAGACAGCTGATCTAACGGTGGATCCAGCTGCATCACGTACAAAGAGGGTGATACAGCAGTATGTTCGACGCTCCGCCAAGGAAACATATTTCACTGTCAGACAACACAAACACCCTCATCGCCTTTTATAGCTTGATCACTGCAGACTTTTTATAGACATTGTAACTTGTTCCACTGATTTTCCCCCTCTGAATACCAAAGCTTTGATGTTATTTTAGACTAAGAGCAGGGATGGATTCAGATATTTGAAGGCCCAGGTTACACCAATGCAAGGCCCATAATTTGCTGAATATGCAGATATTTTCAGGCTTTTTGAGGGACTTATTCAGTCAATTACTGAATTTATTCATATTATGATCAAATCACATGTTGAGGGAGAGCTGTTTGATCACATTAGGATGCAAAAATATGATGGCAAAAAAATGAAAGAAACTACTATGGGCCCCCTGCTCTAAGAGGCTTCAATAAAAACTCAACGTATACTTTGTTCGTTACACCCAATGCAAATGTCCTATAAATTACTCACATGGCATTAATCACATGGCAGCTCAGACATTAAGACATATGGACATGAACAAGACGGCCTGCTGGGAGTACAAACTGAGTGTCATATAATGGAGATGAAGAGGGATTTATGCAACTTTGAAAATTGTATGGTTCTTGGTGCCACACAGGCTGGTGTGTGTATTTCAGGAACTGCTGATCTACTGGGATTTTTATGCACAACCATCTCTATGGTTTACAGAAAATGGTCTAGAAAAGATAAAATATTCAAAGAGCAGCAGTTCTCAGGGACAATTATGCTTTGCTGATGCCACATGCCAGATGAGAATGACCACAGTTGTGCAAGATGACAGAAAGACAACAGGAGCTTAATTAACTTGTTACAACCAAGGTATGAGGGAGACTAGTTCTGGAAGCAGATGGGCTACAGCATGACCATACCAGGTACAACTCTTGTCAGCTAAGAACATTAAACTAAAGCTACAACCATGGTTCAGGGTGGCAGTGATGTAATGGTGTGGTAGATGCATCATTTAAACCCCACAGCAGAGTATTGTTGCTGACCATTTCCATTCCTTTGAGACCGTAACCACCTTCTGATGTATGCATCTGGCTGGGTAACCATCCATGACTTCAAGCTCAAATCATCTCAAACTGTTTTTTTAACACAGCAATAAGTTTACTGCACTCCAGAGGCCTCCACAGTCACTAGACCTAAATTGAATGCAGCTCTCTTTAGAGAATGGGATCATGGATGTGAAGCTGACAAATCTGCAGCAACATATCAATATTGACCAAAACTTGAAATTATACCAGCACTTTGTTGAATATCTGTCACAAAGAATTAACAAAGCTCTGAAGACAAAGCTGGTGACTCAGTACCAGAAAGCTGTGCCTAATTACTGGCCGGAGAGATACTACTCATTAAAGGTGAGTATCAGAAAAACACACACACTGTGAGGCCTAGGTCTTCATCTGCTAAATGGACAACTCTCAAAGCCCAAGTATGACTACCCAGGCAGAAAATGACCAGAACAATCAACACTCTTTCTATATAATAATAATATAAGGAGAACTAGAAACCTCTGATTTAATGAATATGACATGAAAAAAGGATTTATTTTATCAATTTGATTGTTTTTGAAGGTTTCTGCCATCTCCAAACATTTTTTATGAGGTGTTGCCCTGATGGACATGACATTAGTGATGATATGTGAAATAGTCAGCCTAGTGGGTTTGCATAGAAAATTCCATTGCCTGAAATCTAAATATAACCAATCGTTGATCAGCACTTTTATCTTTTGGTCCAAATATTAATAACATGTCTTTTCTTTTCCTTCAGTTAAAATAAGATTGAAGTCATTTAAGTTCTTCACTTTAAATTGAACACAACATCTGGACACTATGGATGTCTCCATCTAAACAGTGAAGAGTCTCATACTGGTCTTTAGCTGGGGCTTTCAAATTACTGAGAACCTCGTGCCATGTGCCAGCCAAAACCGCCTTTCCAAATGCCACAAAACAATTTGTATAAACAGCCAGTGTGTGTGTTTTTCTGCATCCTTGATGATTAAAGCATAATGATGAATTACCCACACATTTCCTAGATTAAACTAGTACATTGCCAACAGTGCCATACATTCTAAACCAAGAGAGGACAATAGACAGATGTGTAAAAATTGTAATAGTCATTATGGCAACATTTGGAAACGATAGGAGGAGGCAGACAGAAACCCTATACCGGGGCTGCTCAAATGTGTTTCAACAAGGGCCCCATACAGGGTGCTGGTTTGGCGGAGTGGTTAGCAACCAGGCACCCCATGTACTGGCTTCTGCCGGTCCAGGTTCGAATCCCGCCTGTGACCAGTTTGCAGAGTGTCTTCCCCTACTCTGTCTCCCCCTTTCACAAGTCTATTCACTGTCTCTCTCCTGTCAATAAAGGCACAAAATGCCCCAAAAATACATTAAAAAAAAAAAAAAAAAAAAACAAGGGCCCCATACAGAAAATAAATGATGGCTGTTCCACTTAACTGTGCATCACATTTTTCAGTTTGCCCAAGGCCACAGTTTGGGCACTCCTGCCCACTTCTTTGCAAATTCAAGCCCTCATTTTAGAAAATCTTGCAGACCTATGTGCCTAAAATTTTTGCTTATATGAAACAAAAAATCCTTTAAGACATGTGGTTGTGTTGCAATGCTAACATTCAAGTTTCAATACTTCTTGAATATTACCAACGTGTTAAGTGATTCCTCTCTCATTAAAATAAAATCAAGGGAATGATCATTTCTATTTGGACTGCATATTAGATTATCATGTTGTGGATAACCATACTGCTGTCGTTGATGTTAGCTGTTGAGTTTTTCCCAAGCATTAGACATTGAATCTATTCCTTGAAAATAAATAATAAATCATTAAACTCACAGACAGCCAGAAGAAGTCAGAAATAAATCTATGATGCTATTTTGACTAAAAGAACTGTTCTGAAACAAACAATATTCAAATTCTTTTTGTCTCATTTGAAATGTAAATTACATAAAATATAAATTATATCCTTTCCCCTTCAGTTTAATGTGTTTGCCACATTAAAAAGACAATAGGCTTCTGCATAGGGCTAAGTTTGAAGCGGGACAAGATTTCAGCACCAGGGACAGCTCCCAACTGATGTCCCATGTTCAGTAAAGAACTGTGCACTGGTTTCCTGGAACCCCAACAGCTCAAAAACAGCACATAAGTAGTGTTCAGTGTTGTAAACCTTCAGTTTTTCTGCTTTGATATCAAAGATAAGTCTGTACAAACTGATCTAAAAAAAAGGTACCTCGTGGCCACCGTAAGAGAGTGAAACTGTCATCTCCACCCAGACTTTTGAACATCTATTTCTGCAATACAGACAGTATTATTACCTGGCATGAGAATGATCATTTTCTGTTCTTTATAGCAAATTATACATCATTTCATTCATACCAGGCCATTTTACCACATTTGACAGTTTACTATTTTGTTAGTTCTAAAGTGATCTGTCCAACTGTGTTTGATTATAGTTCAATATGCACAGACAGTTTCACCAATGGCAGCTTCCTTGTAGGCAAAAACTGAGGACACGCTGCAAGATTTTTGCCAGATTTGAGCCACAATTCCTAGTTGGGTAAAGTCTGCACAAGTCATAGCTAGTTGGGGACAGTCTGCGTGGCTCGTAAACACAGAACATCTGCTGTGTACCAGGGACACAGCCCAGACCGACCTCGGCAGCAGTCAGCTAAACAAGTTTGAAGTTTAATTGAGTCGGATGGTTTGAACTGATTACAGACACAACTGCAAACACGTGTTGCCAACAGCCAATGAAAAAGAGAAGGTGGGACACAGGACATAGTGTTGGTAGACAACGGAGGGTAGCAGTCATAATATCAAGGTTGATGCATCCAGTTTATTTGACAAATCGTGTTGTCTATGACCCCTAATCAGTTGTCAAGATTGTGATCCTCAGGCTTTCAGTCACCTGCAGTGTGAGGCTCTTTGACATACAGACATTACAGCTGAGCATCAAGCAGGATGATGTGGTGAGTATTTAGGCCTGATATACAAAGATTTTATATTCCTAACAGATTCTAAAATTGCGAGAGATTCTAAATGTGAGGACAAACAACGACATTAAAGTTTTGTTCTCATAGTGTGTGGTTTGTGATAAGATGATCAACACATCACCTGATAACAGATTACTTCACCAACACTCACAGTCTGGACTATTGTGGTCCAACGTGACTTTAGACAAACATGGCAGAGAGTGAGCAGACAAAATAAGTTAAATGTGACTCAGTCATGAGCTATCTGAGATTTCCCTAGCAGTGACACTTTTGCCCTGCCCCTTCCCCTCATCTTTCCTTATCAGTTCAAACACATGTTCATTTTTTTTTGTCCTGTGAAATATATCTTATTACCATTACCAGACAGAACAACTTGTGTTTTGCCACAAATTATCAAGCTGGCCCCTCATTTCATTCACTTTGTACTTTGCTGTCACTGCTGTAACTATGTCTACTTTGTTTTTGTCACATGGAAGAAACAATGGCCAGGAAGCAATGTTGCAAAAACAGAAGCACAGAGCACATGCTCTGCTGTCCTCACACAATGTGATTTCTGAACAAAAATACTGAACATGATGACCGTGGTAATATTTACCTCAGCTCGGGTATATTTTCTAAAACTTCTCAAGCAATTTTCACATACTGAGAATCCAGATCCACCTCTACTCTCACTCTGAGATGGTCTGTTGGAGCTCCTGTCACTTTAAGGCTCCCTTCTCCATGTGGGCCCAGTCTGTTCTGATTGGTTGACCAGCAGACTCTGTGGTAAATGGTCGGTTCACTGCTAATCAGTACCATGTTTTCACCAACTAAACAATCATTAAGCCTGGGGAACAAGACAATTCAGAGGGGCACCAGTGCTGTAAAGACATGGGGAGGGGGGAGTCCTGATGCCACAGACTTTTGTGGGTCATGGTGGACAAAATCTGCATTAACACCCCAAAACAGGATAGAAAGTAAGATTTGGCAAAAAGGACCATAAGATAATCAGGCTGTTTAGGGCGACATTTGGGCCAACAGCCATGCTTTTTGCTATGTTCACCCACTTTTTTAAACATTGCCAACAAATGAAGACAGTGTGCTCTCTCTCTTTGTAATAAAGGGCAGAAGATATAAAATGTTACCACTTTGACAAAAAAACATTGAGCCTTAAAATGTTTTGTTCAGACTTTTGTTTTGAGCTGAATGGGGAGTGGCCCCTTGTGGGTCTTAGCCTTAGGGCTGCAGAATGACTAAGACCACCCCTGTTAATACAGACATGTTGAGGTTTTTAGGGGCTTTAAACTCACTAATGGGGCCAGGGGTCCGACCGAAAGTACTCTTCAGAAACACTGAAATCAAGTATCTTTCATTTACAGTCATGTTTAGACATAAAAGCCTCACATGTGATAATTACCATACAGACTTATAAAGGCCCCCTGAGAACCCTAGGTCCCTGGAAACGTCCCACATCTGCCTGATGGTAAAACCAGCTCTCCTCTCTGTAGGAGTTCAAATTAAGCTTCACTGATGGAGGCAGCTCACTTCTAAATGCTGTCAATTAAACATGCTCAGCTCTCAGGCAGCCGGTAAAAGGCGATTCCTCTCACATGAGCAGATTATGCAACAGGTTTGCTACTTGCAGAAGGAGCTACACGGGTCATTGTTGCGGTATATTTGAGACGTGGCCACAAGGAGAAATGATGTCACGAGTCCGTAAATAAGAGTCCTTTTCTCGGGCACTGCAGAGACCAGGCGGGTGTGGTGACTGCATTAGCAGACGCGCAAAGCTCGGCGCAAACACTCGCCACAGTGGGGACATTCCTGCGTCTGCTCCCCATCCATCAGGACGTCTACATGCTGCCTGTCAGACGTCAACTGAAGTTCAGATCAATCTGGTGCCAGAGAACGTGACAATGAAAGGGGGTTTGCTTTATTCCAGAAGAAGCCCACTGACGGTGCGCCTCCTCGTGCCTATGTTTCATAGAAAATACACGCACAATGACACCCTGACAACAGCTCCACATCCTCCACAGACACCCCACTCTCCCCCTCTGAGCCCCCAATGTCGTTTTGGTAAGCATCAGCCTCCCTGTACCCCTCTTTTTCATCCCTCTGCGGCTTTTTTCCCCATGCCATCTCTTCACACACGAACAACAGAACAGAACAGCGGCTTCATAAAATATGCAGATAAAAGAGCAACTCGGAGAGCACCGACATTCAAGCAACACTTTTCATGCTCTGCTGAGAACTGACCTCCCAGTCTAACGAATCCCACTCTTGGGTAAACATCCGGAGGATTTCTTTTCATCCAAAAATAGCGGACCAGGCGCAGCGGCTCTATGGAGCGACTGGGCGATGCGATGCCATTGCGCTCTTTTGGTATTATCCTCATGAAATTAATGTGGAGAGGGGGACGTCGTCGGGAGAAAGCATCCCCACACCAACTTCTTCAGCGACACAGATGAACGATGCTACGCTTTGCAGTCCAACATTTTCTCCCGGAGATGGATGCAGCCAATTAGCAGAGCACTTGTGCTGGAAGGCGAATGTCTCCTGACAAGGCGCTCCTTCTCCTTCTCCTCCTGAGCATCGCTCCTGCTGCTGTGCTGCTTTTTGGAAAAAATGTGGCAGGCTACAGCCTCCACGCGCAACTTCTCATCTCCAGGATATAGGGGGCGAATTTAGTGTAGCGCATACTCCAAAGCCAATAAATCCCCGCAGTGCATTTGACAAATCCTTTCCCCCTGCCGAAGAGCAACAATAAAGGAAGCTTTCAAAGGTCCCTGCATGAAGCGCTTCTTTTCTTACAACACGTGACTCCATCTATTCCAGGGTGAAAAAAGATGCATTTGATCCATAATAGGCCCTAAGCACTGAAAATGTGAGTGGTGGGAGGGAGGGAGGAGGGAAGGAGGGAGGGGGGCATGGTTGTGCTACAATGAATGACACTGGAAGCTCACAGCAGACTACTCACCATTAGCACAGCAAAGTTATTGTGGTGGCTGCAGTGAATGGTGGTCGTGTTGCCCCCGGAGCCTGTTATGTGGCAGCCCTCTGCCCTCCAGCCGCCGTGTCCATCCAGCAGGTCAAAATCCCAGTAGGCTGCGGTGGGCTCGACACCCAGGGCGAAGTGCCTCAGAGCGATAGTAACCGAGTGCACGGCGCTCCCGAGGCTGCTGCACCCATCTGCAAGAGAAAACAACACATTGCATTAAAGAAACCACGGCGGGACTGTGTGAGAGCTCTGGCATAAGGACTGTGGACATTTGACACGCGATATTTACATGCAAACAAGGCGCACACGCGCAACGAGAGAGTAGATCAACTTATGGTAGTAAGCAATCATGCTGTGCTTCATTCATTTAATTGAAAAACTGAGTCATTGTGATTTATTGCGGCATCATGCACGCAGCTTGAGTCAACATGTTGCGCAGAGCAAACGGAGGCTCTATGTGTGTGTGAGTGTGTGTGCGAAAGCATGTAACACAGCACAGCGTTGACATCACAAGCATGATGATAAAAATGGATTTCCTCTTACCTAATTTGGTGAAAGCAACTGGTGTTGAAACGCTCCTACGCTTCCCATCGTCTGCGAGATTTGACGAATTCCCTGTGCATGGAAAGAGTTTCCCATTGCGAAACACAATAAACTGCAGCCTGCAAGTGGAGTTATCAACAGATTGCAGCGCAGAGGAGGAGATAGGCGTACCAGCCAGCGGTAAATGGATTGAGGCGACTGCCACTGAGTTCTGCGGATGGAAAAAAAAGAGAAAATAAAAATTAAATAATGTCTCCAAGAAGCGCGGAAGAAAAAAAAAAGACTCCCAGAAAAAGACTGACAAACAGCTGCCCTCTCCAGGAGTGGAGGCGACCATATACCACAAGTGACCAAGGGAATGAGAATCACGTTTGAAGCGCTCTAGTGCGCCTATTTGGTCAGGCTCCCTGCCGCAGAGGTGGAAATGGTTCTTACCATTTCAGCTTGAGGGCACATCAACACTGCAGCTTGATTTAAAGAGACAACCGATCTGACTGTATCCTCTTTTTCCTGAGTATAAACACAAGAGAAACCCCGAGAGTGAGCAAAAATCCCTGCAACATTTAAGGAGAAAAAAATAAAAAAAGGAAGCTGGTGTTTGTCAAGGTGTAGCACTCGCCATCTTGAGAACAAGTGACTCCACACTGAGGCTGAAAACTTGTTTTTATTGCTCTACCTGCAACAGAGAACAGTCCTCTGAGGAGCCACAGGGCTTTAAAAATCCCTCAAGTTACATTCAGGATCATCACCCCCTGATCTTCTCTGACCTGCATTTAGAAAACATTCCACTGATCAAACATCTTTTTAGCAGTCCTTTTCTCTAATCCAGTCCTCACACAATCTGCTCTAAAATCAGGATCCAGCTTTTTGAAGCCGCTTGAGATCAGCTGCAGAACTTCTCCACTGTCAGGATGTTGAGGATTGATGCCCCTGGTGGACCGCTGACTGACTGCACTTTGGACCGGACAGGCAGCACTTAACCCTGCCACAGGATCAAGTTTAATCATAAAAAAGCTTCCAGAGTGACACTGTCAGCATATTAGACCTGTCCCATGCATCATTTCAGCAGTGCAGGCTCTCATGTCCTCAATATTTCATATAAAGCCAGAGAAAGAGAAGATAAAGTGAGCTTACTAAGTCAATTTATACACACACTGGTCAAAGGAGAGGCTTTTATGTGCATAGTTAATTCAGACAAGTGCAAAGCTTACAGGTGACCTTCACCTGGAAATGACTCACTTAAATGCATGAAAGTATGGCGGCATTCTTCTATAAATGGAAGATTTAAGATTAACTTTATGGTGACACAAAAATAACATTTAAAGGCTTTGACTGGAAACAAACTGTATGGAAATTTAAATGATATAGCATATTATAAATATAAGTTTTCTTAGGCTCTTTGAGCAGCGATGCAGAAAAGTACTGAAAAAAAATCAGTCATGGCGCTTTTTCTTCTTCATTTCCAATTATCTGTTTGCAAAGAGATATATAAATGAGATGATATTTTACTGAACTCAGAAATATAACAGCTGAACAGATATGAACTCCTGCATACATAGCAAAAAGAGGAAATAAATAACACCTGCTTCACTGAAGATCAGCGCTACATAGACTTGAACACATTCACTGTAGATCAGTGCTACATAGACTTTGATTCTGTGTGTAGTTGACTGTCTGTGTGTTACAGATGTGTAACATGAGCATTGACTGTAGTTGTGAACTGCGTAAAATCATTGACATTTTTTTTTAATTTAACACACAGTAGTTTGGGTTTCTTCTCATACTATCAAATACAAGGTTAAGTAAATGTCCTTAAAGGGTTTTCTGTCCCTGTTGGAAACGTTCTCAGGTCATTTTTAATCCTAAGGCAACAGGATGGTAAGGTGATCATAACATGCTGGATCATATTTTTCAGTCCGCTGAACGGACAATAATAACATACGATAACACCAAGGATATAACATTTTCATGTAATCCTTTAATTATTCATTTATTTATGTAAAACAGGGTCCAGCTCACAGTCTAAGTGGTGACATTTTCTTAAACATTGCGCCACACTGGTTCCTCATTTAAAGATCCATCCAAACTTTCAACGGCACGAAGGGCACCAGAGGAAAGTGTGGAGGGACAAAATATGTTTAATATTAAGGTCTCTAATTTCATAGGTGCCTACAGGGTGTGTCCAAGGCAGTTTTCAATTTTCGTGCAGGGCGCAGTCTGGAACAGACAGGTGCACCTCAGGTCTCCGTCCCCCCCCCGGCACATGTGCCAAAGAGAGAGGAGAGAAGGCATGAGTGTGTTTAACATAGCCGAGTGTCATCTTCACCAATCAAAAGAATGCCTTTCCTTGCCTTTAAATGGCACAGTAACAATTTCAATCTCTCCTCCATTGACTCCAGCCTCGGCTGGCGGATGCAGCCATCCTCCCCTGGTCTGAATCCCTGGATCAGGGGAGGACGGCTCTCCTCAGGCTCCCTCTTTCCTTCTCCAACCAGCAGTCCAAGAGGAGGAAGAGGAAGGAGATGTGTTTAGATCAAATTAATTTTTCTCATGAATGATTTTGTGTTTCTCTAATGTGGCTGAATTAATTGTGGCCAACACATGTATAAACAGGAGGCATAAAAGCCCATTTAAGGACAGAGCTGTGCAGCCAGGTGGTCCTCTTCTCTCCCCCTCTGCTGCTCTCCCTGCTGATGCTGTACATGCAGTTTGGCCTCTCCGTCTCAAGTCCTGGAATGTCTCCTCCGTGAGGTCAAAGTACCATCCATGGCTTAAGGATATGTTGTGTGGCATGCAACAAGTGACAAAGAATGCACTGACACTGTATTTAGCTGCCTGTGAAGTTTTGTTGATGTGTGCGCACATGTGCGCCTGTCACCAAATTACAGCTGCAGAGAGAATAGACCAAGTTGGAGCTGCATCTTCCATGCAGGTTTTTGGTGCGAAATCATCACTGTACCAACCCGGGTCTGTTGGCACCTCCCTCTGGTGCGCAGCCACACCCATCTACCAAATTGCCAAATTGGCTGTGTACGGCGTTGCCCCGGACGAAATTACCACTGTGCAGGGTGTTCCAGGCTCCACCACCCTGAGCCACCCTGCACTGCACCAGGAAATTAGGGCCCTAAGTATTTAAACCAATGATGGTTTGAAAAGTGCACTAAAAGCTTAGCTGCTACAACCTGGTCTACTCTCAGCGTGACATGACCTTAACTTTCTACTCACCCTCATGCTGAGCAACACTCTGGAGCACTTTTTGATGTCTCAAATGCAGCTGGAGGTCCGGGGTGATTTTGCTGTCAACATCCATCTAACAGGGGACGACGGAGCCCAAAGAAAAAGGTTCATAAAAGTCCACAAAAACGTGCTTATTTTCCTTCATACTGCTCGTCCGCTGTAATCTATTTTTGAGTTTAAACAGTGCTAGAGTCGCTCCCTGCACTACGTAAGCCGCGGCAGACCAATCCAGACGGCTTACGTAGTGCAGGGAGCGCGCATAGACGTGCACTGCGGAAGTATGATATAGCACTGTTTAGGCTCGAAAAATGTACTAAATGACCTCGTTTCGAATTAATTATGGACGTTACCCGCTCAGGACACTTGGATTACAGCGGACGAGCAGTATGAAGGAAAATAAGCACGTTTTTGTGGACTTTTATGGACCTTTTTCTTCGGGCTCCGTCGTCCCCTGTTAGATGGACGTTTGTTGACAGCGAAAATCACCCCGGACCTCCAGCTGCATTTGAGACATCAAAAAAGTGCTCCAGAGTGTTGCTCAGCATGAGAGTGAGTAGAAAATTAAGGCATATCATTCTTTGGGTGTAATATTCCTTTAAGAGTTTCAGTGAATTGTTTGTCATATGTTGTGTGCCACACAGGAAACTTGCATAGTGAGCTGGACACTATGGTCTCCAAAATTAGAGCTCATACTGTCTAAACCTGACTTGGAGAGACTTATTCATGCATTTGTTCCTAGATTCGACTACTGAAACAGCTGCTCACTGGCCTCTCCAAAGAGCTGTACGAACGCTGCTGCTCGGGTCCTGACCAAAACCAGGATGTATGAGCACATTAGTCCTGTGCCAAGGTCCCTACACTGGTATCCTGTGGCTCAGAGAATAGACTTTAAAGCAGCTCTGCCTGTGTAAATGTCTCTCCACAGCATAACACCAAAGTACATCTCTGACATCTTAGTGCCATGTGAACCATCTCGGACCTCAAGGACCAGCCTCCTGCTGGGGCCCAGAGTCAGGACTAAACATAGAGAATCAGGGTTCCAGTTTTATGCAGCTAAAACCTGGAACAGTCTATCTGAAGATGTGAGACTTCTTCTCTGACAATGTTCAAATCTAGGCTAAAAACAGCTCTATTAACTGAATATGACTGAGAGGATCTTATCTGCACTCTTCTCTTAAAAGTTCTTTTTGTAATGATTATTTTTGTTTATATTTTCTATTGTGATTTAATGCCTTTTTCTTGTTCTGCAATGCACCTTGAATTACCTTGAGTATGAACTGTGCTTAACTACTAAACTTACCTTGCCTTTCCTTAGACACAAGAACAGAAAATCTCAACATAAACAATCATCTCAAAAAAGGTACTTCAAAACCTGTAGCGCAAGCCTCACTCCTAAGTCCATAACACCATTCTTTCTACTCTGCAAGCAATAATAAGTCAGAGATGGACAGAGATCACCCACTGTCACTAGCTTAGCTCAAAAAGCATAGCAATGTAAAGTATTAGCCTGCCTCTGCCTGAAGTCATCAGATAATATTTTCAGCTACTCTACTGTCCTGTGTCTGTTGTGACTCAATTGTTTACTGCATTGTCCTATGCTATCTTTAACTATCATCCTATTAATTTCGTCTACTCCTAAACAGAGGCTGTGCTTTGTTGACCTACTTCCACAGTAGTTTAGTGAAGTCAATGAAGTCGAGTTTTCTGAAGAGCTCTTTTAAGTGGACGATGTGAGCATTCTTTAATTTGCAAGCAATTTGCATTAAAAAATGGTTTGCAAATGAACGGTTCACTCACAACTGTGAATCTCTAACGCAAACCACTTTGGAGGCAGGTCAACAAAACAAAGCCTCTGTTTAGAAGTAAAAGAAGGTAATTCAATGATAGTAGAAGATATTGTAACATGACACGTTACAAAACTAGTAACAACAGGCACACAGGACCATTTAGAGTGGCTGAAGAGTTTATCTGATGACTGTAGGCAGAGGCAGACTAATACTTCCCATTGAATTTCAGCTATTTGAGCGAAGCGTCCACCTCTTTCTTGCTACTGCATGCAGAGTTGAAAGAATGGTGTCTATCAGCTTGTCATGGACTCAAGTGTGAGGCAAGACCCAAAAACAAACAAACAAACAAAAAAAACAATAAAACATTGGACTATCGTTCCAAGCTGTATGAAAAAGCTTTAACTGCTGTTTTTAAAGTAAGACCGTAAAACCAAACCATTAGTTTTCAATTTTAACTACAATTTGACAATTTTTAGCATTTGATGTTTCATCCAAAGACAGGAGGAGCGTGCCAGGCACTGAATTCAGTATACTTACAGCATTCAAATGGAAAAAGAAAAGAAAAGAAAAACAAGTTTGGATGGTTAGTGTAAGTTTTTGTATTTGCTTGGTTACATTGTTTGTGGGTTAGTTTTGTGTGTGTATCTCTTTGCATTGATTAAAAATTGCCATGATGTACGCATTTTTTGTGAACTCTGAACTCTATCAAGTATCAAGAGCAGAAAAGTTTACTTGAAGAATCTGAAATGAAATGGAAATCCATGCAAGGTACCTGAAAATTCAGTCAAAGCCTGTGAGCAGTTATAAAACTGTCTGAGTGAATAAATACTCACTAGTGTAAAGCTAGTAAAATAAGAGTGGATAAAACTTCCAAAACCTTTTTCCAAAGTCATGTGACCCGGGGCTGGCTGGTCTATGTACAACAGAGACTTCGTTTCATAACAAGGAAATTTTAATATTAAAAAAAATCATTTAATGTATTACTTTCCAAAGTCATTGAGGCTGAGAATATTCTATCTGGAATATTATTATTTTTATTATTATTTTAATTTTATGACATCTGAGTTTGCGAACAATTACAGTAGTTATCCTCAATGATTTTATAAAACTCTTACAATGTGTTCTGTATTTATATGCATGGTGTGGTTATTAAGAAAGGAGATTATTGCTGCAATATGATTCCACTGAACATAAACATGTTTCAGTCTCCTCTTCTTTTGCGTCAACACTGCTTTGCATTCAGGTCCTCATTGATCAGAGAAGTGCAGCAGGTCTTCTTCAGATGGTTGTCTCAGAATATCTGTGGCTATTGTAACTTCTAACACAGACTCCTCTCCTGACCTACTAAAGGTTTGCGTGTATAAAAACAGGTGCAACTTGATAGCGCTCGCAAATATGATCAACGAAAAGGATGCACCAAGGATTGCATCTGTCAGATGAGTAGAACAGCACACACAGTGCATTTAGCATGTTTGCCTACATGAATATGCAGAACACATGCAGATCATCAGAACGTTCAAAATACTGTGAGGAAGAGATGCAAATGTGATCATTTAGCACCTGCAAGTGACTGCATGCAGTGTTTTTGCGTCTGAATTTAATACGTTTAAAAAGCAGGTACAAAAAAAAGGCACAGTGTTACGAATGGGAGGCTGTGATCATGGTGGCAAACAGGGGTCACATTATCTAAATATTTTCCACCACTGACTGAATTTATTGCTGAAAAATAGAAAGACTTGGAGGCCGTCAGGCATTATAATGGACTGAAACAAGAGGGACAATCCAGTGTGCCATGGAGACACACGCATACAGTAAACCCTCTCTGCTTTGCAGTTCACATCACAGAGGAGGTCATTTAATTCTATGTATAAAAATTTAAAAAAATTCATAGCCATAATCACTCCGTTTGTCACTCAGAGCTGACTGCATCACACTCTCCATGCATCCTGTAAGCGACGTTAAGAGGCTGTCAGTGTGCGGACAGTGTGACGCTGTCAGTGCGTAAAAGACAGTAACTTGCGCAGTCTGTGTGCATGAGAGGTTATTGATGATGAAGCTGTGCAACTATCTGAATGCTGTCATTTAGATTATGTTTCACTGCAATCAGAAAAGGAAAATTAAAAATGACAGAAATATGAGGGAAAAGTGATGATCTTGTCTGTCAAAATGACATGAGGCTAAAAAAATCTCCACAAATGTGTTTATTTGCCTCCAACTTCATGGCTTCAAACTTAATTTTTCATTGGCAGCCACTCTGCTCTCACAAACTCGGTCACCTGCAATACCCCAGCTATTTTTTAGCTTGCACACGCAATTTAGCCCCCAATATTTTGGATCTTAGTAGATCAAGCCCCAAATGTGTTCTTCTGAGCACAGATCTGATCTTAGCAAAAAAATTGTCACACGGGTTTCCATCAGGTGAACAGGGAGGGTGATCAGCTCCGTGATTTGGCAGTATGAGCTGGTGCATTGGTCTCCTTCTTCAGACTTGTTATCTAAGTTTTTCTAAACCTGTATGTAACAGTGTTGATTCACCCGACTCTTCTGGAGCCCCCTCCTACAAGATGATCCCCTTCATGCCAAAGATAGTCTCTGTCGACTGCTTGTTAGAAAAAAATGGCACTCCCTCTCGTACTACATGGCAACACCTAACAATGTCACTTATTGTAAGTGTACAGAAACACATGTTTTTCATTATAAATACTAGTTATTGGAGAAATAGGAGTGGACTCAGCCTTTACTTTAGCTTGATCATTCAAATCAGACTGTGTTATTCTGTGGTTGTCATATTGGTATTGCACTTTAAACTATTAATAAAAATTAATTACATGTTAATGTTTGTGCTATATTTTTCTAGAGGACTGGTTGCTGCCCCTTCAGTTTGTAATGGCATATGGGGTGAGGAGGGAGTTGCCTTCCAAGTGGGGTGGTAATGTTGTTATACTCAACCAACCAATGCAGCATGTACCTACTGAATATGCCTGTGGAAATTACCTTTAAACATGACTGCAGGAGTCTTTCTTTTCCAGCAATGGCTGTTATTGTAGTTGCTCTTTAAATCACATCTCTATACACTGTGAAACCATCAGCACTTTGAGTCTAAAGGGGAGGGAAACTTCCTGTCTGAGATGAATGTGGATGCCCATAAAGTGCCCGTTCACTTAATGTGCAGCTGCTTAGTCAGTCGTTTGGTCAAATCAATGTCCAAGAGAAAGATGGCCAAATTTCTTAATCGAGTTAAACAGGCGCTCCTTTGTGCACCCTGGTGTTCCTTTTGTTGTCCTCAGTGTTCCTGAGTTTGTTTGCCCTGCCTGATACAAGAGGGCTTGTTTTCATCCTGCCAGCACTTCTATTATCCAGGAAAATAATCCTGTATAGGTGACAACGATCCATGGCGTGCTGAAACACAATTTCTTTACATTACAAGCAGCCTGTGTGAGGAGCTGCTGGTGATTTTACAGCGCTGGCTTTGTTAGCTATTAGTTTCTGCATTGACTCCCTCTTGAAGGCTATTGATTTTCATCCTGCAGTGTGTGTGTGTGTGTGTGTGTGTGTGAAGGGGGGAGAGGGAGAAAGACAGAGCATCCTTGCCTTGAAATTTATGTTGCATCATTTCCGTTCTCCAAACAGCTTAAGCTTTGCAGTCTGTTTCAAAGACGTCAGAGGATACAGACATCAGGGATCGAGGCGGAGAGGATTTGAGCCGCTGTGACAGTCGGAAGTTAAAGGCGAGGCCGGCACGGTATCTTACAGCCAGGTGACCTTCATCCCTGAGGGGGAGTGTTTTCAAGGCGTACAGCTCACAAAAGAAATCTTATCTCGTATACTTGTCTCCTGATCTCTTTTTACATCTTTTATCCTCTTTTATGTGATGCATCGAGGGGATTTACAGCCCAGAGGGTGGGCTACAAGTGCTCAGAGCACAAGGTCCCATTCTGAGCGACAATCCATGTTCCTGCTGAGCAACCAAAGCAGCTACATTTCCTCAACCCCAGCACCGCGGGGACCTCACACTTCAGAGTTGATTTAGCTGGGCGTATCTCAGCCGTCTGACCTTCCTCCAAGCCCCTCCCTTACAGATCAAGCAGCATGCTGTAGCCTTAGTAACCACAATCATGGCTCCCTCCACAGCATCAGGATCATTCTTCTTTCCCTTTTTTTAACTCGTCCACTTATTTCGTTCTTTCAGAGGGCATCCAGGTGAATGTCAGCAGTCACGTCCTTTTTCCGGCCGTTCCCTCTCGGCCACCTCCCTCCCTCTGTCCTCCTCCACCTGCTTCATGATGCCTGGCCCCATGATTCGCACCACCACAAAGCTGCAAAAACAGCCTGCAGGGCAAAACACAGCTGCAGGGTTTGACCTGCGGCAGCTACCAAATCACGGTATAAACATCATGCTTAAACATGACCCCACCCCCACCCAAACTCCACTGTGGGATTATTACCTTTGCTGTTCAGACAAAGAGGTGGAAAATGTTTTTGTTGTATAATTCAAGAGGCTATGATGGATGTAAATTTAAAGTAAATAAGTAATAAGTAAAAATCTGCACCAAGATCCTCCACCTCCAGATGCCTGATGCCCTTGTCCGCTGGGTCCACTTCTAAAGTACAGAGGGGCCTTGGGAAGCTGCCTCACATGATCAGCAGTTTATACAATAATAAGAAATCATCATACAAACACCATGCTACTTTTGGTCTTTCTCAGTTCAATATTGTGTTTACTTGCACCTGTCACTCACTAAGACCCTCCTCCCAAGTAGGCACATATTACCAATTAATATGGTCATGTCCAGTTATTATGAACTTCTGGTCTGCTGTCCACAATGCGGTTGGTCTCTTGGAATAAAAATTGATATGGACCCAAAACTCTGCATTCTTAGTGCTAACTCTAAATCTGGTCAGAAAGCAAAAATGGTCAATGTAATGCTTTATGCAGCACGCCTCTCAATTCTGCATGTTTGGCCGGATGAAAAGCCACACACACTGTCAATTTGGTATGATAAATTGTTGTCTTTTCTTCCGTATGAGAGGATATCACATGTACTACAAGGAATATTAGATAAATTCATAGAGGAATGGTCCCCCCTCAGTGAATACTTAGATAATGAATGGTCCGCAGTAATCTGCTTAGGAGTGGACTGACCAGCATACTGATATATCATTTGTCCATTTATTTATTTATTTTTTATTTTTGGTAATTTTTTTTTTCTTTTTTGTGTTGTGACTTTTGTCAAATATGTTAATTGTTAAGGCAAATTAATGAACTAATGCTAGGACCACAGAATAAGAAAGTTGTGAATTTGAGTTGTCTGCTTACAGATTGTATTCTGTACTCCTTGCATGAACTGTGTTGATTAAATCATAACTATAAAGTTTTTAAAAAATAAAAGATAAGACCCTCCTCCCACGGACCAAAAACATGCTCGTTAGGTTAATTGGTGTCTCTAAATTGCCCTTAGGTATGAGTGTGAGTGTGAATGGTTGTCTGTCTCTCTATGTGGCCCTGTGATTGGCTGATGACCGGTTCAGGGGTGTACCCCGCCTCTCGCCCAATGACAGCTGAGATAGGCCGACTCTGACCGACCTGACGAACCTAAAACCTTCTTGCTTTGATGAATGAGCAGTCCATATTTCTTACACAAAATCTTAATCATACTCTTCAGACTTGGACAAAAATGATCAAAAATTCAACAAAAAACATGAGTGTCATTTATTTAATTTAAAAAATAAAGATTCTGACGTTCAGTTCAGTTGAATGCTGGTTCAGTTAAATATACCATGTATCATACACCAAGATCATTTTAGCCTGAGGAACCCAAATGCTTCCATTTTTTGTCATGTGAGACTCAATTCTATACAAAAGACTTTCAGCATTGTTCTGATGCTGGGTGGAACAGATACAGCATGAAGAGCTGCTGCTACAATCTGTTGTTCAGATGAGCAACACGAACAGAATCAACCATATGTTTGAATTTTTCAAAACATTCTAGTGTGTTTGAGCCTTACTGCCAAACTAAGTAAACTCTCCTACTAAGAAACATTTAAAAATGGCCTCTAATTTTGTCAAAAGTACGTCAGAGGCACTTTTAAATTTGTAGTTCTGTGTCTGTAAAATCTGTTTCAGTTTTTCTACCTGGCCCTTGAGAGACATTATCTGAGTTGGCTGTTATTCAACTGTCAGGTTAAAAAAAAAAGGATAAATTTATTTATTTGCACCGACTGCAGCCTGGAAATTAACTCTCAATGAAATGAATTGAACTCAGAAGGCATCTTGCTGAGCTCTGCCCCTGCAAGAGGAGAAGTGCTGACGAGCACTGTTGGAGATTTGCATAATTTTTATTTTGTAATCATTGGCAGTGCTGTCAATGCCGATGTGGTCAAAGGCACAGTGACCGTGACAAATAGGAGGACATGGGGAGACTTCAGGTGGTCACTTCATTTTAAACACTGGAAATAAATCATATTTATAAAACAACAACAACAACAACAAAGCCATCCTGCTTTCTCAGGTCTGAATATGTTTTTAAAATGATCAACGGAGTGAAATGCTTCCACAAAAGTTGTGCTCATGACTGCATCTTACAAAAATAGAAAAAAGAAAAACACTCCCTCATGGGCTTGTGATGTCGTAGCACTATTAGCATGACCTATCAAGAGAAATAAAGCACAGCCTTACAAAGTTGCTATGCCAACAAGTCTCTTTCCTCTAACGGTTAGTGTTGGTTGGGCTTATCAGGGGAACTAGGGGTAGGGAGGCACTTGAACAGATTTGAGGCAGGAAATGAGTCTCTTTGGAGAGGCAGAGCTGGGCTTCAGCTGTCAGAAACACTCGCCTCAGTCAGCGCCGACTCACATGGTCACATCACAGGGTTGTGTCCTCAGTGAAAAAACATGCAGTAGGTGGCCCACAGTGTTTGATTAAAGGGTCGCTATGGATCAGGCTGTTTTATAAGGCTGCAAATTTATAGTGCGTAAGAGCAGAACTGATACAAACGCTACAGGATGATAGATAATGAGCCAGAGGGAGTGGAGTTTCTCAGACAGAACTGATCTTAGAGAGGAGATTCACACAGATTCTAATTAACGCAGAAATGGCTCCCTCTTCTCTGTGTAGAATCTTGTTTGTGTGAAATGGAGGAGTTTGTGTCATCACTTTCCTCATGCCATGACAGAGTACATGCCCACTAGAAGTGAAGGCAAACAAGACTGACTCACTGCACACTGTTTGCACCAACAACATAATAAGAAAAATCATTTGTGCTGGCAGAAAAAAGCATCCTCTGACTCATCCTCTATTTATTCCGAAAGACACAAGATGGCATGTTCTAACTTAACTGTGGCCAAGGAAAAAGTTCTGTTTGATGTTTGGAGACATTCACCTGTGACATTTGGTACTTTCATTTAAACAACAGGGAAAACGATCTGTGGTGAAAGACACAAAGGATCCTGTCAGCTGCACAAAATTACACTTTTATAGCAGGAATTCACAAACATCCAAGACAAAAAAGTTGTCTGTTTATTACTTTGGCCCCTGAAGGACTTTGTAATACCTAAAGTGTTTCCACTGATCATCCATTGTTATTTGATGCAAGGGAGACAAATAGGTGATCTCTTCTCCACATTGCCCTGATGTAGATTGTCCTAACAGAAAAACAGTGCTTTTATAAGCTCTTATTGTCTCATTTCTTCATTCGGCCATAAATCACACCCACATACATGCCTATATCATCATCCTCCAGCTGTTTGAATCTTTAACCCTGCAGCCTAATGACAGAATAACAGATGTGCTAACCTGTACAGTCACTGTCATGCTGAGTTCAACAATAAAATTATCATAGCCACTGTTTTAGGCTATGTTCACACTGCAGTCAAAAGTGACCTGAATCCAATTTTTTGGCTCAAATGTTACCTGTATCTGATTTGTTTCTGACAGTGTGAACAGCACAAGTCGCATTGAATCTGACATTTTCAAATCAGATTCAGGCCACTTTTAAATGTGGTACTAAATCGGATACGTATCCGATTTTCTGGAATGCGACCGCAGTCTGAACAGCCAGGTCGCATTTAATGTGACTTTGACGTCACACTACAGCAGCAGTTTACCTCAGGACAAATGTTTTCAAAGTCTCTCCATGGACAGTACATAATCAGAGGTTAATATAAACATGATTATTAAAAAGTGTATGCATTTTTTTCCAAAAATAAAGAGTTTTAGTTGTTTATCCAGCTACAAGCTTGATTAAACAATGCATAAAAAGATGAGTGATGAGAAAAAATGAGAGAGTGCTGGGGCGATCGACTGGTGTCTCCATTGCATGCACAATAAACGATAAACGTGAATGAATCATACGTTTGTATTCTGATATTTGATAAACTTAGTTTATTAACACTTCACCGACTTCTGAATGGATTAATCAGGCTAAAATAACAGTTTACAGGACGCAGAGACACTGATGATCCACTGCTGTCTGTCTATCTGATCCGTGCGTTGCGCGCTGCTGTATGTTCCTACAAGACAGCGTCAGACAGCGAACAGTCTGCTCCTGTCTGGGCTGCTCTCAGATAAACTACAAAACATCAGAACAGATGACAAAACTAAGTTTTTGCCTCTTTGTTAACCTGTTCAGCACACTACGGCTCTGAGATGTTTGGCTATTTAGCAGCGATCTGTCAGCAGGGTCGGCAGGAGAGACTCCAGTGCAGGAGAGAGCGTCCGCCTTAAGGTTTATAAGAAATAAAATATAGCCATCATTACTTTAATAAGAGCTCACTCAAGGTGAACTGCTGTAACATGGAAACATGTGTTATGGAAACAAACTTTCCAGAGTTGTGAAGCACAGTTTTGCTCTGTGTTTGTTGCTCCTCATTACACCGTGCTGTGTGATGTCATTAATGTGAAACTGAGCATGTGCGTCACTTCTGAAGCCTGAGCTGTTCACATCACAGTCTGCAGTCAGACCACATTTACAGGAGTGATCTGAACATCCAAACAAAAAAATCGGATCTGAGCAATAAATCAGAATTGAGCATTAAGGGCTGCAGTGTGAACGTAGCCTTAGACAGACTATCAAAAACAGCAGTGCACCACAACCCTTTCAGTGAGATAAAACATCAAGGTTTGAACTTAGTTTTCATGTTGATGTTTTTGTACCTTTGTCCTAAAATCCATCAGGTATGTTTTCATGAGGCAGTGCTTTTCAACCTGTCATCTCATCAGTTAAATCTACTGACCTCATGCACACACTCATGCAGCTTTTTTTTCTCCTACAATCATACAGCTCTGTAACGGTGAGACAGCAGGGAGGAAAAACAGAAACAGTGCTGTCTGGTCAAAATGGACAGTGTTGAAGTCACTTTTTTGTTCAGTATTAAGTCACTTCTGTGTAAAAAGTAAATATTAATGGATTTTTAGAGTAATTCAGAAAATTGCTGATCTGAGATTTTTAAGCACAAGCATATCTGGGGTTCACAGAGAATGGCCCGACAAACAGAATGTCCAATGAGTGGTAATTCTTTGGGTGAAAAAGCCCCTCAACCTCAGAGGTCAAAGGACAATGTCAGAGTGGTAGGATGTGACAGAAGGCCACAGAAACTCCAATAACCAATTGCTGCAACCAAGGAAAAACCAAGTAGACCATTTCTGTCTACACAACATGTTAAATCATGAAGCAAGTAATGTTTTTTGACAATGTCAATGAGTTCACTGAATTTATGGGATGTGGTGGAGCAGAGGAGTCTTATCATAGGTGTGCAGCTGTGTGGTTTTATTCCATCAGCATGGACAAAAACATTTGAGGAATGTTTTCAGCACCTCATTGAATCTAAGCCACAAAGAACAAGATATTTCAGAAGGAAAAAGAGGGTACAACATGGCACCAAAAGGGTGTACCTACTAAAGTGGATAGTGAGTGTAAATTCAGTCCATGCATTCATTCACTTATGTTAATTACCTCCACCAAGGAGGTTATGTTTTCAGGAGAGTTTGTCTGTCTGTCTGTAAACAAAACAACTCAAATAGTTATGGATGGATTTCAATTACATTTTCAGGAAATGTTCAACATGGGAAAAGGAAGAAGTGATTCAATTATGGTGTTGATCCGGATCATCGTCTGGACCCGCCATGGCGAAAAATGTGATTTTCGTGATTAACGACTGAACTAAAAGATCACCAGAAAAGCACTCGGAGAGCGCAGACCTCCGCCAGCACCATAGTCCTCACCCATGTTGTGATTTTCACCATAAATATTAGTCCAACCTTTATTTCATCTAAATATTTAGATTCCTTGACCATGAAAACAAACCATTAGCAATCGGATTCATAATAATATCTACTTTAGTTCAGTAGTTATTTACTAAAATCACATTTTTCATCATGGCGGCCAGACACTGATCCGGATCAACACCAAAATTGAATCACTTCTTCCTTTTCCCATGCTGAACATTTCCTGAAACTTTCATCAAAATCCATCCATAATTTTTTTAGTTATTTTGTTCAAGTCAGACAAACTCTCCCAAAAACATAACCTCCTTGGCAGAGGTAATTATGAAACCAATTGCTGATGGTATGTTTTCATGGTCAAGGAATCTAAATATTTACATGAAATAAAGGTTGGACTAATATTTATGGTAAAAATCACAATATGGGAGAGGACTGTGGTGCTGGCGGAGGTCTGCGCTCTCCGAGTGCTTTTCTAGTTTATGTATTTACTAATTCATTTTTAGATCCATCACTGTTATAGTTGGTACCACCTGATTGACCATATTGTATTCAGCAGTTGAATGTTGCAACAAAGTCTTTGAATAAATCCACAATAAAAACATCTTTTCTCTGAGTCTAAAGAAGCAGAGCAGGCTTGAATGCGTCAGAGTAACAGTCACATTGTTTTTCCTTCCAGCTGAAGGAAAAGCAAATGACAGACCCTGAGCCTTTTATTCATTCACATATTTGCTGTCTCCCCAAACCATCTATTTCCCGAAACTGACCATCACGCTCTGGCCGCACACTGCTGAGAAAGCCATAATTGGACTGAGTGTAAATGAGACTGAGTGGACAGACAGAATCTCAAAAAAAAGAACCAACATCCACTCCTTTTCACGCTCACGCACAGTCGCAGTCACTCAAAGTCGATCCAGGTCACTCTTTTTGAACATCACACTTCCTTTGCGGTGCTCACACATCTGAGGATTGATTCAGCTGCAGGCACAGTGGCAGGATTAATGGGCAGTCATTTGGAGCAGCAATAACAGTTGGCCATCACACAAAGTGGTTGAGCAAGCAGTGGCCGTGGGCTGAAACAAAGTTGTAAGTTTGGATCAGACCACAGAGACTGATCCTCACCATCTGCACAGCTTGATAGATGAACCAATGAGCTCCACTTCAGTCACTCCATCATATTTTTGTTCTCTAGTTTCTCCCTGAAGGTAGAAAGTGCAAGAAAAATACACGATTAAGAACATGATCAGGCCCGCTTGATGATTTTACTTTAGAGGTCCAGACAAGTGGTTTACACTGATGGTAGATTCCAAGGACCTTCAGCAGATCTACATTGATGCCAGATTGACTGTTTTGGTCCCCAGCAGTGTAACGACAGCATATGTACAATATCTGGGACTAGGAGGTTGTCCTGGTTAAGCTGTACAAGCGGACAGTGGCTCATCAGATAAATAGAAATATACACACATGGACAAAATTGTTGGTACCCTTCTATTTAAGAAAACCACACAATAGTCACTGAAATAACTTGAATCTGAAAAAACCCTGAAAATTAACTGATGGAATCAGACATTGTTTTTTTAATTGTGGTTAAACAGAGTACTTTAAAGAAAAAAAAAAAGGAAACCGGCTTGGACAAAAATTGATGGTTACCCTAGAAATGATTGAAAATGATTTGACCGTAGGGACATGTTAAACTAAGGTGTGCCCTGTAATAAGCATCACAGGTGTCTTCAAACTTGTAATCAGTCAGTCTGCCTATTTAAAGGCTGAAAAGTGGTCACTGTGCTGTTTGGTATCATGGTGTGTACCATACTGAACATGGACCACAGTAAGCTAAGGAGAGAGCTGTTTCAGGAGATAAGAAAGAAACTTATAGACAAGCATGTTAAAGGTAAAGGCTATAAGACCATCCCCGAGCAGCTTGATGTTCCTGTGACTACAGCTGCACAGATTATTCAGAAGTTTAAGGTCTACAGGACTGCAGCCAACCTCCCTGGACGTGGCTGCAGGAGGAAAACTGATGACAAATTGAAGAGATGGATAATATGAATGGTAACCAAAGAGCCCAGAACAACTTCCAGAGATATAAGGAGTGAACTCCAAGGTCATGGTACATCAGAATCAGATTGCACTGTCCATCAATATTAGCCAAAGAAGAATGGAAGAACCAAGAAGGACACCACTGTTCCACTGCAAATCATAAAAAAGAGACTGCTTTGCCAAAATGCACACTGGCAAGCCACACAGCTTCTGGGAGAATGTCCTTTGGACAGATGAGACAAAACTGGAGCTTTTTGGAAAGTCACATCAGCTCTATGTTCACAGACACAAAAATGCAAAAAGCATACAAAGAAAGGAACACTGTCCCTACTGTGTAACATGGAGGAGGATCAGTTTTGATCTGGGGCTGCTTTGCTGCATCTGGCACAGGATGTCTTGAATCCATGCAGGTAGCACGGATTTCAATCAAGGGACTTCTTTGAAGGACTTTTTATCATTTCAACATGAGGCAAACGGTGTCAGGTGTCAGAAATGTCTTGGTGGAGAGTTGGGCTCTCAGAGTACTTTTTCTATGGAAAATTTAAATAGATAAAATCATTATTTTTAAGCATTATTTTCATGCATATAACTTGCTATGATTTCAGCGTGTGTGTGTTCTTGATACATCATCACTGCTCTGTCTGTAAGTGTGAACTCCTCAATGAATAGAAATCAAAGTACGATGGATTTTTGGTTTATTGCTTTTCACAGTAAAAAAAAAAAAATTGCAGGTTTTTTAACATTTAAATGAAAACTGATACACTCTTGCTTTATGATTATGATGCTGAGCACTGGCAGACCACTGCAAAGCCGCCTCTAAGTGGAACCTGTCCTGTCACAATCCCAAAACACACCTCCAAGATGACCACGGCCCTGTTAAAGAAGCTGAGGGTAAAGGTGATGGACTGGCCAAGCGTGTCTCCAGACCTGAACCCTACTGAGCATCTGTGGGATGTCCTCAGAAGGAAGGTGGATGAGTGCAACGTCATCGGGGGTGGCAAAGGATTCCTGTGGCAAAAAATGAAGCTCTGGTGAACTCCATGCCTAAGAGGGTTAAGGCAGTGCTGAAAAATAATGGTGACCACACAAAATATTGACACTTTGGGCCCAATTTGGACACTTTCACTTTGGGGTGTGCTCACTTTTGTTGCCAGCAGTTTAGACATTAATGTCTGTGTGTTGAGTTATTTTGAGGGAACAGTAAATTTACACTGTTACACAAGCTGTGCACACTCTGCTGAACATTGTATCAAAGTGTCATTTCTTCACTGTTGTCAGGTGAAAAGATTTAATAAAATATTTTCAGACATGTAAGGGGTGTACTCACTTTTGTGAGAAACTGTATATATACACTGCCTGCCCAATAAATTCGCCACCTGGATGTATCTTGAGACATTGCAGAAGCTTATCGAAACAATGTCACAGCGAATGTTGCTGAAATCAAAGCTAAAGGCCATCCACTGTATTACACTGCCTGGTCAAAAAAATGTCACCACCAAAGAAACAAAAAGGCCACACACTAAACCTAGATAATTGAGTCCAAAGTAGTGTCAATGCACTTTTATTTTTCTCAGTGGTTGACCATCACATTTTGATTATCCGAGGTAGCTATGGTAAAATGACAAAACTTATATACCTCATGTAATGAACATGCAACTTCTGAAGTAAACTAAGGTTATATTTAAATAACTGAAAATAACATTTACGGATGTGGGTGGCGTGTTGTTGCATGTGTACATGTGTCTCACAGAAAGAAGGTTTGGTTTCTGGGTTGGGTGTTAAGTCTGCATGTTCTTGTGCATACGTGGGTTCTCTATGGGCACTCCGGCTTCCTCCCACAGACCAAAAACATGCTCATTAGGTGAGCTGGTGACTCTAAATTGTCCTTAGGTATAAGTGTGAGTGTGAATGGTTGTCTGTCTCTCTCTGTGGCCCTGCGATCGATTGGCGATCGGTTCAGGGTGTACCCCGCCTCTCGCCCAATGACAGCTGGGATCGGCTCCAGCCCCCCCGACCTCGAAAGGGATAAGCAGCATAGAAAATGAATGAATCAAAATCTATGGATGTCTGCTCAGTTCTAGTCAGTATTTTGTGAATAACTATTAAGTATGAGAAAAAAAAAGGTGCGCCAGTTGGACTCTCATCTTTGTACTCGAGTCCTCAAGCACAGAGAGATAAGAAGCAGAGTGTCTGATCAGGCTGAACAAGAGGATTCAACCAGATATCCATCTAAAGACAGAGACAGTCTTGGGTAAGACAATGTCAGACGTTTTACATTTGCAGATATCTACTTAAGATCTCTCTCTGGGTTGAAAGAGATATGGAAAAATGATTCAGTATGTTTCAGGCTCTATTTGATTGCGTCATGTCATGTATATGTCAGATGTTCAGCTGTAGAGGAACAAAGGACAAGAATTGATCTCAAGGAAAAACAAGAGTTTTGCATCGTTAATATGACCCCTTCAGCCTCTGCCACATAACATGAGTAGGCTTTAAAAATGTATCACTTACTTTAGGGTGACCATAGGTCCTCTTGGCTGGACATGTCCCCCTTTTTGAGTCTGGGGGGATTTTATAAAATTCCCTAAATGTCCAGGTTTTGCTCAGCTTGTCCAAAACCCATTAATATCCTTTATTTCACAAAGCTGTCGCTGGTGACAGAAAAAAACATGATGATTCAAATTACTGTAACTTTTACCAAACTCGAATATCCATGCTTTCAAAATAATTCCATTGGATTCTTAAAGCTGAAAAAGCAGAGCTTTCCATTGGCGTACATTATGGTACAGACTGGAAGTGAGCTGAGCTTTAAGAAGAGTTAGAGGATTCAGAACAAAACTTAAGTGATTTATCAGAGGTTCATTAGTATTTTCTAAGGATGTAACGAAATGATCAACTCATGAAACGATATGAAAAACGAAACAGGGCTCGAGATACAAAATACTCACAATACAAAATAAAGATTATAGAAAATCCCCAATGGTAGGAAGTTGTGCAATAATATCATTTTCTTTATTTTTTTCCTAATGCAGACATACAAAAAATATTGCTGCATCAGTACAAAATAAATGCTCTTAAAAAAAAAAAATGTAGTTTTTTTCCCCCTTATTTAGACTACAGTGCAAATACAAACATAAAATCTCAATAAAAAGTGCTTTGCTGTTGTAACAATCAGGATAAGTACATTCTTGAATGAAAAGGAAAACAAACAGCAGTCCTCAGAGCTGCAGTTTAGACCTATAAATGTCTGAACTGTGAACTATAATATTTAGCCTATAACAGTGCATATACTTCTGATCTTCAAGTATGATCAAATTCTGTCAACTCAACAGTAGATGCAAAAATCAAATATTGTTTTTTTATGCAGACTTACACAAACATACAGTTGCTGCCTGTCTCAAGTTCAAAGTAGTTGGTAGTAGTACTCGCTGCAGTATACGGCGAACTGTAGCGTCATATTTTGCACACGGTTGTTGTTTTGTCCACAATCTTCTCACCGTTCGTCTTTTACATGGGAAGCCAAAATAGGTCCAAACAACCGATTTATGTGACGAAGGAGCGTCAGCTAAATCCCCGACCTCGTCTTCCTCCATATTGAAGCAAGTGTTTTGCTACGGTAGCCGAGGAGGGTAAAAATCACCAGTCGTGTGTTCGCGTTTTTTATTTCGTGCTTTTATTCCGTGCGTCTTTGAATCTTACTTCGTCATTTTTTTATTTCGCAAAATAAAATTTCATTTCACCCATTGTATTTTCTATAAAAATACAAATATTTTAAATAATAGCCTTCGTATAATTTTGGAGTGTCTTCTTGATATTCTTTTGCTGCCTTTTTACTGAACTTTGCTGCAATTTCGTAAAATTTCCACCTAAATTCCTCCTTTTTGCCATTGATGGTCTTTCTCATCATAATTTATGTTTCATAGATTTAATAGACAACAATTTTGCAATTGATTGGGGTAGAAACTTTGCAGAAGGAAAGGAGAATACTGAGGAGATTTATAGAGGGGGAGTAATCAGGAGGAGATGCTCCTCTTCGGCAATGATAGAGATAATACACTAATACAAAAACAGTGGACATTTATGGAGACTTTGAAAGCCACATTGCCACTGATTTTTGCAGTATCACCAAGAGGCCAATAGGGTTTCTTCTTTTTGGGTTTTCAGAATATGGTCACCAAAGATAAATTGCAATAACATAATTTGTCTGTGAGGGTGACTAAATTAGAAGAATAGTGTTGAAGCTGTTGTAGCTAAAACAACTCTCTAACACACGCATGCACAGACTGCTGACCTGAGGAGTGTATATTCTCCCATGATGTATGGAGTGTATTACCTGATAGTAGGAAACACAGAGATGTGTTGGCCCTTGGTACCTCCTCCCGTTTATGATTCAGAGCAGCAAGGTAAAGCCAGGCTGTGTCGATGTCGCCATGGTAACCTGCTCATGAATCTGAGTGACTTAACAATTTCCCCTCGTGGTGGTGGAGTGGAGCGCTTCATGTGTAAAGTGCCTTCACATCAGCATGCTTAGACATGAATATTCATGAGGGCAGGGAGCTGGAGGTCATTCATCAGCAGAGGCGAAGTACAACATGCTGCAGCTCAATGGCGGGCTGAAGACCTCTGCTCAGGGACACAGATAAACTCCACCTCCACCTCCTTTGCCTCCTCCTCCTCCTCCGCAGAGATCAAACTGCACATATTTCAAAGATTTTTGAGGTAATTAAATTTTTATTTGTGCTATGACTAACCCCCAGGAAAGTGTAAATATTACATTTTCTCATAAGCATGATGATGCAAGGTTCTGACCACTGTGAAAGATCCTCATTAATGATGAATTTACTCAAGCTGCTTCTCTGTAGGAATTCTAGTATGTGGTAGCAACAAGACTTGTTTTATGCCTGACATCTCCACAAGACTGGGAATGTCCTCATCCTCGGCATGACAACACAGGTTTAGACCCACCTCTTTGCATCAATGCTCATTTTTTGCCTGGACGTACAGAAATGTTAAATGACAAAACAAAGTGTCAATTCTTTGTTCTTGTTCATAGTTTCATCTTCACTTGTTTTTATTTTTGATACATAAAGTTGATAAAGCTTAAAGATTCTGCGTGTTGGACCACCACATATCAGGCTGGATCCAGGATTACTTCACAAACCGACCACAGTATGTGAGGGCAAGGGACTGTGAGTCTGACATGGTGGTCTGCAGTACAGGGGCCCCACAGGGAACCGTCCTGGCTCTGTTCCTCTTCACCCTGTACCCTGCGGACTTCGTGTACAGGTCAGACAGCTGCCACCTGCTGAAGATCTCAGACGACTCTGCGATCATAGGCGTCGTCACTGAAGAGGATGAGGGGGAGAACAGAGGACTGACACAGGACTTTATGGACTGGTGCCAACTGAGCCACTTCCAGATCAACAAGGGGAAGACCATGGAGCTGTTGGTGGACTTCCTCAGGCGTAGAGGCCCCGGACTGTTGAACAACTTAAGCGGTACATCAAGCAAGAATGGGAAAGAATTCCACCTGAAAAGCTTCAAAAATTGGTCTCCTCAGTTCCCAAACGTTTGCTGAGTGTTGTTAAAAGGAAAGGCGATGTAACACAGTGGTAAAAATGCCCCTGTGCCAACTTTTTTTCAATGTGTTGCTGCCATTAAATTCTAAGTTGATGATTATTTGCAAAAGAAAATAAAGTTTCTCAGTTTGAACATTAAATATCTTGTCTTTGCAGTGTATTCAATTGAATATAAGTTGAAAAGGATTTGCAAATCATTGTATTCTGTTTTTAATTACGATTTACACAACATGCCAACTTCACTGGTTTTGGGTTTTGTACTTGGGTGTTCACCTGAACAGTAGACTGGACTGGTCTGACCACAATAGCACTCTCTACAGGAAGGGCTAAAGCAGACTGTACCTGCTGAGGAGACTGAGGTCCTTTGGGGTGCAGGGAGCTCTCCTGAGGACCTTTTTTGACTATGTGGTGGCATCAGCCATCTTCTACGGAGTGGTCTACTTGGACAGCAGCATCTCGGCTGCTGACAGAAACAGGCTGATCAGGAAGGCCATCTCAGTCTCGGGCTGCCCCCTCGGCTCTGTGCAGGTGGTGGGAGAAAGGGGGATGCTGATGAAGGTAGCATCCATGCTGAAGAGGGACTCCCACCCCCTGCAGGACACTGACAGCTCTGTGCAGCTCCTTCAGTGACAGGCTGAAGTGTGTAAAGGAGCGTTACCGCAGGTCTTTCCTGCCTGCTGCTGTTGAACTGTCCGATCAGCACTGCTCCCAGTCACCATGAAACTGTGCAACTACAATGTGCAATAAGTGATGTGTCGTGTGTGAATCAGAATTTTTCCTTTGACTGCTTAGCCCTCACAGTGCTCAGCCCCAGGTCGGCTCATAGTAGAACTTTATTTTTATTGGCCAGCATAGTGGCATTCTGGGCATTTGATTTTCATGAAAACACATATAGGGCTTCAATAGACCCTGGTTGAAGAGCCGCTCGGGAGCAGAAAGAGCAAGGTCTTCTCTGGGAGTTGAGCCAAAAGAGCTGGCTCTCTGAAAAGAGCTGAACTTCCCATCACTAATGTGTAATTACTGTGCAATCCTCTAACAATGTGCAATTACAATGTGAAATTATATTCATATGCTGTCACTTACTTCCATGTCATTTACTTAGTGAATCTGTAAATAATCCTTATAAGATTTCCTTTTAGTTTTGTATCCAAGCCTTTTATATACTGGTAGAATAATGTACATATTGCTATTTTTATACTTAAATCTATTCTATATTTTATTAATACCATCCCCTTTGCTGCTGTAACACTGCAAATTTCCCATGTGGGATGAATAAAGGTTCATTCCATTTTATTCTACTCTATTCTATTCTATGTTGCAATCTGCTTATTTACATTTTTGTATGCTCTTATATATTTTAATGGCTTATTTCATAGTCCTACTGCTATACTGTGTTTAAGAGCAACTGAAACAACCGAGTTTTCCCTTGGGGATAAGTAAAGTATTTCTGATTCTGATTTTGATTAGTTAGAAAAAATAGGTCAATAACCTATTTTTCTACGTATGTTTTCATAAATAACTCGTAATTCCTTATTGATCACTGGCATCATTCTGATGGGAATATTAAACACCCCCTCATCTCATCCTCTGCTGTATGGACCCTCTCTTTTCCTATTTTCCTCATTATCTCGAGTTAATGCAGCAACTTCTATTCATCGTTTTCATTAAACATAACTTCAGTTCACTCACATGATAATCAAGATTTGTTTGAAGACGGAGTGCTGGTTTGGCGGAGTGGTTGGCAATCAGGCACCCCATGTATATGCTTCTGCTGGTCCAGGTTCAAATCCAGCCTGTGACCAGTTTGCGGAGTGTCTTCCCCTGCTCTCTCACCCCCTTTCACAGGCCTATCCCCTGTCTCCCTCCTATCAATAAAGGCACAAAATGCCCAAAAAATACATAAAAAAAAAAAAAAATTTGTTTGTTGACATTGAATACATTTGGAAGAATATTGGTCTGTGGTAAGAAGAGAGATGCATTTAGAATGAAAACACAGAGTTTTCGTGTCATGAACGTGATGTGAGACCGTCTGTGCAGAAAGCGTTACTGAGTCTTTACACAGCAAGGTCAGCTCCCTAAAATTCAGACAAATACCAGAGCTTGGTCTGAAGGACCTGACCTTTGTTTACCCAGTTCTTTATTTACATTGGCCATGATAGTGATAATGCAGAGTTTAACAGAAGACAGAGCAGGCAAGCTGGGGTATGTATCAATAAGCCAGGTGAGACAAATCAGTTATCAAAACTAGACATATGTCTAAAGGACGTTAGGATCTGGATGGCCAGAAATGTTCTTCTTCTTAACTCAGACAAGTCAGAGATCATTGTGATGGGCCCCGATACCTTAGAAAAGCCTTTTCTAATGATTTAACTGCCATAGATGGCCTTAGCCTGGCACCAAGCACAACTGTTTAAAACTTTCAGTTAGGGACCAGGAGCCTGATTTATAAGGCTCGAAGGTGTCGTAAGTCACTTTCCACGCAAAGGTTGTGATTTATAAAAAAACTTGGCGGGAGAATGTGCGCGCCGGTATGTCAACTTTGATGCTAGTGTACGAACATTTTGGAGATGTGGGAAACTGGACACTGGCGAGGGGGCGAAGTGAAGCCAGGTTAAGCTCATACATTAAATGTCATCACATGTCAGACTTACAGACCCACAAAATCGTAAACACCAGAGCCTGCAGTGTTCACTTACTACTGTATGCAAAATTTATATATCATACTTCATCTTCCAATGTTATAGAGCAATGGATAGCACTGATGGTTATGTATTAGTTGTGAAAAGGTGTGTAACAAATTTTTAATTGCTGAGTCAGCATATAAACAGTGCAGCCAGTGACACACAATGCTGAACAGTGGATGCTCTTTCACTGCTGAAGATCACACAGACTGAATCAGGATCAAGAGAGTTTTAGGCACCACAAAGATTTCCTGGCCCATAATGATGACAGGCTACTATTCTGACATAGATTCCCCAGAGCAGTGCTCTTAGATCTCTGCACTGAGCTGGTCCCAGTGTTAAACAAAACCAACTGCCATCCTGGAGCGTATAGGTGCTGACAAACTCTGGGGTTTCTGGCAACCAGCTCCTTCCAGTGTGAATAAGCCGACAGGCATGTATTTGACATGATTAATGACAAATGTACTCAGCACAAATGACAGTCTGCACTCACATTGCTGTAAGAGCTCCAAGTGAAAATGAAAAAATGTGCCAACAGCGGGAGTAGAAATTATTTGTTCCTCAAATATAGTTTTGACAAATGTAGTGGCATTGTGACCTGGGTAAACCCCTGACTCTAACATTCTGTCGCACAGCTTCTTCATATTCTTTGGTGTCGGCAGATGATACGCATCAAAATCGTACAGCTTTGTCAGGTACAGACTGCAGGCTGGCGATGCAAAAACATTCATGAGGGGCTTTGCATTGACCAATCATGTTCAGTTGGGGTGTGTAGAGGGTGGGGTGTGAGGTAAATCCACCTACATCACTTTACAAGTGGACTGTGATTTATAAAGGGAAAAGTGCTTGCAAGTGTGTGCACACACAGTTCTATAAATCATATTTTTTATTGGCATACGCCAATTTTCAGCTTCAGGGTGCACGTTCACTTTAGAATAGATCCTACACAGTGTTTAAGGAGTCGTTTAGACTCATAGTTAAGATGCAATAGGCTTTGACTGTCGGGGGGACCTGGCACACTGGGCTCTATCCCTCACTCTCTCTCCACATCTGCCTTTGCCCCTTTTGTTTGCTCCTGTACTCATCTCTGGCTCTGGTCTTATAGGTGGCCTGGGATCCTTGGTGTAGACTGCCTGCCGCTGTGGAGTCACGACGCCTCAATAACTACAATTACAGACATGACAGATATTTGGCCATTTCTTTAGAAACATTCAAGTTCATGATCATTATAGATGTTCATGTAGATATTAGTATGATCTCTCTATCCATGGTGGATACCTTTATAATAACTATTTTTAGCACCACATAGACATGAGGTCTCTCAGAAAATGACAGTATAAAACCTCAGCAGCTCAAATGAAATAAAAAGTTTAAACTTCTTTACTCACCCTCTGACCCACTAAATGCCTGTCCAATCTCCTCCCATCTAATTCGTCTTCTCAACTTTTCCTCCTCTTTCTTTCCTGATCCGTCACAGTCCTCTTTTGTATATAGGTCTTTTCCTCATAAAATTGGGAAAACAGCTCTCTAATTTTCCTAACGCTCAACCCACGTTTGTGCCTTAAAGCCATATCGCTTCTCATGATATCCGTGGCTTACCGTCAAAGAGCTATATATTGTAAGTGAAGAACCCAGGTGTGCATAACAGGAACGGAGAAAACACCTTTCATTCTGTTTTAAGGAAGGATGGATGACAGATGTTCGCCAAACCACATGTGTGAAATGTGTTTGTATCACTTTCCCAGATTGACGTGTTAATATAGCCATCACTCGATACTCTGAAGGGTCTACCGTGGTGTCAGATTACACAGTGAATAGTATGTGAAGATTTTTTCTTTATTTAAGAGGATCTTCTGGATCACTGTGGATGTGTTTTAATATATCCATGAAGCTAAACATTATCTGGCCCTTTAACAAGCCTGGCCCTAATAATTGGAGAGGGGTCAAGCTGCGGACCTCCACTCTCAGCCGGCTAAGGGCTCCTCCAATGTGAGACGGACATGACGTATATAAACAATAACTATAGAGCCCCCTTCACACCGCCGTGCGGCAACGCGTCACCTATATAATTACCTATATATAATAATCATGTATAAAGCAAGAAATAATCTCTTGCTAAATACAATTTGGTAATATTTTAAAGAAAGGGAAGGAGGTTATAATCTAAGGGGAAACCTATATTTAAAAATAAAGTTTGAACAACAATAAAAAGTTTCAGCATGTTAATCTGGTTATAGAGATAAAAGAAAATATCAAAATTAATCTGTTTAAAAAGAGATATAAAAAGTGTTTATAAGCAGGTATATGTAAGAGGATGTGTCTTAACTATGAGTGATATAGAGTAAATAAATAAAATGATTAGTATTTGCTTTTTAGAGTAAAGATATTAGATATAGAGGTTATATTTATAAGGATATTTATGTAATATATACAAACTGTGCATGTCAACATATATGTTTGCAAGCATATTTACAAGTTATTTTTATATATGTGTTGTAGTGTACATATTTATAATATCTCTGCATTGCTGTTAAAGCAGAATCTATTTTTATATGTCAAACAGTAGTATTAACTTCTTCCTAGTTCTTTTCCAACATATGTAATTACTTTATCCTTTTCTAATTGTATGTGAATGTTTATTTTTGCTATTTTGAATTCTTTGATGAAGTAATCCATTCTAGCACTAATATTGTCCCTACTGCTGTCCATACTGACATTTTTTTCTTGCCTGCTGAGACATGATTGATCATTAAACCTTTTACTACACAATTTCCACAAACAGAAACCCAAACTTCAGGCGAACTGATCAGACCTTCATCTCCAGATTCTCTGTTTCTGGGTGGATTCTCTGAATACTATGATCTGACCAATCCCCTGCCCTCTCTGTTAACCAGAGTGCACTTTCTTGTTCTACATGACACATCAAGAGACTGGGATCAAAACAAAATGCAAGATGACAGTGTCCACAAAAGACACTGGAGAGAAAACAACAGTGTCATATTTTGAGGCATTTGGCCACGCTTGCCATATTTGAACACTTGAGAGAGAAAATGGGCTGCCCACACACACCTGCTGTGGCGTGAAAGAATGATACACTCGAGGAGGTCAGAGGGGTCATCTTTTTCTTCTTAGTGAAAAAAAATCCAGCTTCAGAGAAAAAACAAAGCTTTTTAGATGAATCACTTCAACACACACACGTGCCAAAATGGCATAAACGGCTCCAGGGTCCCATCACCACAGTAGATGATGCAACGAGCCGACTGCTTCCAGCTGAACCCCGCAGCGTGGAGGCAGTGAACCAGTCAGGATGCACACAAACAAACACACACACACACGTCCTGTCAGCAGGGACAAAAACAACATCATGAAATCCATCACGCAACACAGAGGCTACACTGAGAACATTAGGTGGAAAATCATCCTAAAATGGCCTCCTACTGTGAAGCCATTTAGAACAATGAAGCCACACTGCATGCCGATAAAGGTAAATTTTCTACTTTGTGGGCCAACAAATCAATTTTCAGTGTGAAAACATAGAAACGCAAACATGTTCATGTTAAGCATCCATTATCGTCGTGTCAGAGTGTGATTGTCTCCAGTGGCTGCTGCTCTCCTCTTGAATTTAAACTATTGGCCTGAGGATGCCCCAGGGCTCTGCCAGGGCAAATCGAACAGATCTGGGAGAAAATTGAAGCCTAGCAAAAGAAAAGAGGGAGAGTGCTGCATATTTATGTCTTCCCTTTAACCATATTAATCCCTTCACACTAATCCTTCAGCTGCACCAACTAAAACTCTAATGGCTTTGGTGGTCATCTTTATTCCAGTGGGCTGAGGATGAACTCAGAGGCTCACACTGAAAAGTTGATTAGGCTGTAGTTTGATTTGTCTCCAGTTAGGGAATGTGATGTGAAGAGGTACATTTTAAAGATGTTGTTTCTTGTTTCAATATAAAAAATGTAGGATCAGTGCACACCGAGGGACCTTTAAAAAAAACAGGCAAAAGATGCTGTGGTGTACAGCCCTGGTGTCCTTCCTGCTTTTCACCTGACAATGAAGACAGTGGCTATATATATATTTTTATAAGCTACCTAATTTGGTTTCAGAGATTCAACAAGTTGCTGGTACTTTTCTCAGAGATTTTGGTCCATATTGATTAACGCATCACACAGTTTGTAACAATTCCAGTCTCTACCACATCCGAAAGTTACTCTATTAAACTTAGACCACGTGGAGCCCACTGGAGTACAGTGAACTCAGCATCATGTTGAAGAAACAAGTTTGAGATGATGTGAACTTTAAGATGCAATGCAACTATCCATCTGAAGAGGAGTCAATTGTGGGCATAAAGGCATAAACATTGTCAGGGAAAAGTGCTCAGGTAGGACGGGTCGAAAGTGCTACGGGCTTCAAAGTGTGCCAGGAGGAGATCTCTCACACCATCACACCACCAGAGGCCTGAGGTGATCCAACAAAAGATGGATCCATGCTACCATGATGATAACATTGAATTCTGAGTCTAGCATTTGCATGAGGAGCAGAAATCCAGACTCATCAGACAAGCAATATTTTTACAATCTTTAATTGTCAAAGTTCAGGAGGCAGGAGTTTCTCCCAGTATTGTTTACTTGTGCTGTAGTCTATTTGCTTCATGATTCGATGTTCTGTGTTCGGAAATGATCTTCTTCATACCTTGGTTGAAATGAGGGGTTATCTGAATTACTGTTACTTTTCTATCTCAAACCTCTCTGGCCATTCTCCTCTGACCTCTGGCATCAGACAGGTATTTTGCCCACAGAACTGCTTACTGGAAAATTCATCTTCTTCACACCTTCCTCAGTCAAACTAGTGTTTTTCACTCTTAGTGTTTCAAATTATCATTAAAGTCACCTTCAGTGCTTACTTTCTGACTTTCTTACATACCCAAGGTTTGTACAAGACTGAAACCACATCCAAAACCAGGACTCAGAGTACAGATATTGAGTCAGCTTGCATGCAGCGAACAGATTAACAAACCCTCCAGTTCAACTGCTGTTGGAACTAATCTCCACATCTAAGTGCAATGAGTTTGCAGTATTCTTTTGCGACAAGTTTCAGCCCATTAAAAATTCCATCAATTCCACAGCACCAATAACAACCCTGCAGCCACCTAGACACTTCGAGCTGACTCATTTTGCACCTGTAACTGACAAAACTGTCCAAGAGATCATCACCAGTCGGAGTTCATCCACATGCTGCCTCGATGTGTTATCCACTAGATGTCTGAAGTCTGTGCTGAGCAGTTTGTTACCACCACTCGCTCACATAGTTAACATGTCACTACATTCTGGAACATTCACAAAGGCCTTGAAAACTGCGGTCATAAAGCCTCTCTTAAAGAAAAGCAGTCTTGATGCCTAGTACTGATAAAACTACCAGCCCATCTCAAATCAGTCATTTTAAGGGAAAGTCATTGAAAAAGTTGTTTGCCAACAGCTCGCTGACTTTCTCCTAATGAACAACTCATTTGATGTTTTCCAGTCAGGTTTTAGACCACATCACAGCGCTGAGACCGCTCTTATCGAGGTGACAAATGACATCCGCCTGAACACTGACGCAGGCAAAGTCTCAGTCTTAGTCCTGCTAGATCAGAGCACTGCTTTTGGATCATGAGATCCTCTTACAGAGACTAGAGGACTGGGTGGGCATCTCTGGGACTGCCCTAAATTGGTTGAAGTCCTATCTAGAAGACAGGAAGTACTTTGTAGAAATTGGTAACCGTGTCTCAGACCACATGTGTTTTACCTTGTGTGTGAATTGTGCTCTACAAATGTTCTGTAAGTTAGTGTATTTGAACAGAAAATCAAGATCAGGGAACTTTGGCCCTCCTTCTCCCTCCTGTGTGTGACTGTGAGATGATGCATGCACAGCAGAACCAAAAACCAAGAATACTTTTAAACACCCCCCTAAGACTGAGCCTCCACCCACAGAGCTTACTCATGTAATGTTGGCTTTATCAAAGTTTAAGCCTCCACATTTTTTCAGTCAATAAAGGCTCTGTGTCTCCTGCTGGAAACTTGGTTATTGACTCATCTACAGCTGAAGATAAACTGATAATTTAATAGCAAAACTCACAAAAGTCTGCAACTTCTCTGCAGGATTACATATGGGAGTACATTTGAGTTCTAATATCAGTCACTTAAAAGCACAAACACAAGAGAAACAGTGCAGCATGATGTGAACGGTGTTGCAGCACCAGGTAGCCCCAACATGTGCAGTGACAAATATGTGGTGGGTTGTGTAACAGCATTCCAACATCAGTCCAATAAAACTACAAATATATGAAATAACTCGGCATGATTAAATCAAGAGGTTGTCATTTACTTTTCACTGAATCTGGATGTCTTCAGCCCTGTGCCTGGATGACCCAGCTTTCTTCTCATTAAAGCTTTATTTTGAACAGACAGATAGGTGCTCCTGGCCGGTTTGTCCACAGATTGTGCTGATTGTTATTCTGTGCAAGTCTCACTGTCTTGGTTGTGCTGAGGAATCCTGGACACTTCACACTGAGCGAGGGTAGGATGGACGATTTATTGAAGCACTCTTGTGCCTCAAACGCACATCCCTTTAATCGATCTGTTGAGGCATTACCATAATCAGCTCACTCTGAGTCTTCTTCTTCTCCCCATCCCCCCCTCCATGTTTGATCAATGAAGGCCCGACTATAGTCATCCCTCCTCCTCCAGCTACAGTGGGACCAATCGACTCATAGGTAGTGAAAGGAGGAGTGCTTGGCTGGTATTTCTCAATCAGGACCATCATTCCAGCGAGAACCTTCAGCCAGACAGCGATTTCTCCAGAGTGGTGATGGTAATCTGGGTCCTCTTAATAAGATGAAGAAAAGATGATGATCCGAGCTTATTTGAGTAAATGAACTCCTCGGGGATGTGCACTCGATTTGTCAGCTGTTTAATCTGTTAAACATGGGTAATAGGCTGGTGTCAGTCTGTTGCCTGTTTAGCACACACACAGGAAAGTGCTGTTCTGGTACAAGTGCTAATAGAGGTGCTCTGAACCACTGACATGCTTACCTGAATTCATTAAAATGGAGGGCGTCTTTCCAAATGAGCTGAGGCAGCAGAGGCCCCAGGGTTTACTATATATATATACTGTATATGTAAAGACTCAGAACCGTTGTTTTTGTGAATGATTTCTTTTTATGACTGTTGTCCAACACACACTTCAAGAGCTAAAACTAGTTCTTAATGCTGATACTAAGCTAATGTTGTTTTCAAACTCAAAGAAGATATCTCAAACTGTTCCCACAGTGTTAACTCTTGAGGGAAATGTCAAAGAGGAGGTTCATTGGTGTGTTACTTGACGACTTTCTCGACTTCAGGCCCCATATTAACAATCTTGTGAAGAAACTCAAACTGAAATTGGGATATTTTTTTCAAAATACATTTTGTTTTTCTTTCAAGTCGAAAAAGCGTCTTGTCACTGCAACATTTTTGTCGATTTTAGCTTACAGAGATTTGTTGTATATGACTGCCTCAGTTTAGTATCTTTGAGAAGATCGACTCTGTGTATCATGCTTCTCTGAGGTTCTGTACCAAATGTAGAGCCAATACTGTCCTACTTTTGTAAGTTGATCGCTTGGAGAAGGGTTGATTCTTACGGTTTGCATACAAACCATCACTCGTTACTTTCACTTCCATTTGCCCGCACAGAACTGGGAAAAAGGGCATTTGTATACTCTGCTCCTTCTGCTTGGCTTGTATTTCTTTTTATTTTTTTTGTAAAATTAATTGTTGATTGTAAATTGCCATTCATCTTACAGTGTAAATTTGCTGCATCTTGGCCAGAACACTTGAAAATGAGGATTTTAATCTCTATGGGACCTTCCTGGTTAAAAAAAAGGTTAAAATGATTGATGGGTAAAAGCTTATTCGCTTTTTAGTCATTTCGACAAATGCCTGCAGAACTCAAAAGTGAATATGGAAAAAAAAAAAATCTCTTAAAGTGTAAAGCTATATCAGCCTTTAATAAAGTAATCTTTTCATGATTTTAAAAAACTGGGTTATTTGAAAGGGGAAAATAAAACAGTAAAAACAAGCTGCATGTGATTGAGTTTTGTTCTTTCTGATTATCCATCCAATATTTATACTGCTTTACCTCCTGGGGTGGTGGGGGACTGGAACCTCTTCCAGCTGACTCTGGACAAGAGTCAGGGTAAACATTGGAATGGTCAGTAGTCAATCATGTGGCTGACAGAAAGAGATATAAAAACATTGACAGCCACAGTTGCAACTGCAACTTAGAGCCAATAGTGAGCCTAATCAGTATTATTTTGGTCTGTCGGATAAAACCAGGGTACCGGCAACCTTCTTGCTGTCAGTCACCAGCATTACCTGATGTATTATCATGCAGCCCAGCTTTCGTGTTTATGTTAGCAAATAAAAGTTTTTGAATCCTGGCACTCCCCATTTCTGATCAAATGAAAGCACTTTTTGCATTTGACATCTTAAGTGCTCTTCATGCGTTGAGCTTAAAAAGAAAATAATGTAACATTTCCATGAAGAAATCCAGACTGAGAACAAGTGACCCTTTGACCTCTGTGTTGCCTGACAACAGTGTTTTCAAAGCTGCACCACTTCAATACAGAGCCTTATCAAAACTTAATGACACAACCTAACATCTCTCCAAAGTCTACAGGAATAGAGCATCTGATCCTGCCTTAAAGGCGACATGTCATGCTGATGCATGATTTAATACTTACATATAATATAATAAATTTGAAAACAAGACCTTACACTCCCTTAATTTCAAAAAATGAGATATTGTATTTTTTCTGATATCCTAGAACGAGATTTGATGCCTCTGAAAATAGGTCATTGCAAGATGTCCGCAAGATTTAAATAGTAGTGACGACACGAGGTACCTTTCTTTTTATTGGAGTAATCTGATAAAACACTTCCTCCCCTGTGATGTCCGTTAGCCACAAAACCGTCACCGAGGAACACATTCATCCAGCAGCAGTATATAGCTCCCTAGCTCACGCTCACTCATTACCAGATCTGGCCTGTAGGGGGACTCAATACGCGGTCGCTGCTTTGAGCCTGCCGGAAAATACAGTAGAAGAAGAAGGACAGGCTGGCTCTACCCCCGATAGAACTGACCAATCAGAGCACAAAGGGCTGTGACGTTGCAAGGTAACTGTAGGTCATCCTCAGATCCGAGTGTTTCAACGACAATTCATAGTGGCTTAAAATGAGGATTTTGAGAACGCTATTGTGGGGCAATTAAGGAACTAAATGACTTGTACTGAGGGCAGAAATGCTTTACAGGCATCCTAGTCTGGCATAGTGAAAAGGAGAAACAAGCATGATATGTCCCCTTTAAGGTCAGGGTCCGAAGATAATGACGGCATAATGCGATTGAATTGTTTGATGTCATGGTTTAGGTCTCCAAACAGATGATTTGGACTTTAGCCTATAGCTCTGCAGTCCACTCCTCCATCCACGGAGCCCCACTTGGGCCGGACTGGCATCGGATAAGAGGTTACACTTTGAAGATTGTGTCTGAGAAAGTGATTAGCTGTGAGCAGCCATGTAACCCAACAGGGACTTATTAACCCTCCTGTTTAGTGAACACAGTGACCACAGAGAGAAGAGGAGTCATCCATCAGAGATCTGACTTCACTCTGATTAGAAAACAAGTGCAGTAACAGTGTTAACAACCTGCTGACCTTTCTCTTATCGCCTGCTCTAACAAACATTGAATCCCTAACCTCAGAATACTTCAGTCATCTCTGATCATGGGTTAGAGCATGCAGGGACATTTAACAAAGAGATGTGTACTCATTGATGTTATGTTTTTGTTACAGGATGAATCAGTATTTTATCGATTTGCAGTGTAATTTTTTTTTTATTGGGCAGAATAAGGCTTGGATGATTATCTGAAAACTTGCTGAACTTAAACAACTTCTTCATTTAACCGTCTTCAGACAGGCTTTGAGACTGTATGTGCATATTTAAAGGAATATTTCAGTATTTTTGAAGTGGGGTTATATGAGCTCTATATGGCCGATAAGTACATTAGATGCAGTAGAAAGTTTTCTCCTCTCCCTCAGTGAGACACAGACTGTGAGGGTCTGTTACACATAACCAGCCAGAAAAAGGGAAGTACTGTACAAAGAACAAAGGGTATTTTCTCCGCCTACAAAAACTCAAATCAAAAGTAATACCGCAGTTTAGAGTACAGTACATATGAGTGTTTTTAAGTGCATTAACCTTTGGGAAACATAAAGTTTATCTGGAACTCACCGACTCACGTCATATATCCATCAGCACAGCACTGTTGGGAGGAGCTGAATCACTCCGCCTCCCCCTCAGGTGATGTAAACATAACAACCCAGCAGCTTCAGATGCTGGTTGCAGCCTCGTGTAATTTTTATAAAGTATTGTAATTTTTTTGTTTTGATTTAAGCGTTGTGAGGAAGAGACAATGCATGAAATTAAAAAAGGAGCGATTATTATTCACTTTGTATCCAAGAGGATACCTGTATGAACTGGAGTTTACAAAAGAAGAGCTGCTGAAGATGGACACTGAACAGACAGAAAGGAATACAGAGGAAACATTGGTGGATACTGGACATCAATAAGGAGTTGGAAATGCACAGTGGTGCAAGTGTATGAACTGTGAGGAGCCAGAGGAAACAGGTGATACGGGCAGCAGTATTACTTCAATTTCCTGAAGATAAACTGGAAACATATCCCAAATCTGAAGGACCTAAAGACAGTTTCTCCTAGAAGTAAGTAATAATGATCCATCAGAAACAAACAGCACAGTAAGCAAGGCTGCAGACTACTTGTGTGTGTGTCTCTCTCTCACACACACATAAACACTTGCACATACACATAACAATTACTGTGTATTAGTGTCTAATATATAGATGTATAGGTATGTACACACAGTCTGTCAGGTAACAGGTAATGAGAGATAAATTCGCTATATGCTGTAACTGCATGCCCTTGTTACGCAGAGAAATACGGTGAAAGCTATGAGTTCTCCATGATGCACATCTGTTTCTGCATCAAGGGAAGCCTCGTAAAAACCTCATCTCAGAAACATTTGTCATATAATCTGCTGTCAATCAGTCCACAACCAGCGTCTGAAGCAGCTAGCTTGTTATGTTTACAGCAGCTGAGAGAGTAGCGGAGGGATATATGACGTGAGTTGGTTAGGTCCAAATTAACCTTTATATTTCTGAAAGCTTAACACACTTAAAAACAATTGCATGTAGTGTACTCTTAAACCCTGATCTTATTTTTTTTTTATTTGAGTTCTTGTAGGCGGAGAAAATACCCTTTGTTCTCGGTACACTACTTCACTGTTAGCGGCTTTTTCTTTATAACAGACTCTTACAGACTGTGGCTCACTGAGGGAGAGGAGAGAACTTTCTACAGCACCTAATGTACTTAGTGGCCATATGGAGCTCATACAACCCCACTTCAAAAATACTGAACTATCCCTTTAAAGAGGACATATCATGCTTGTTTCTCCTTTTCACTATGCCAGACTAGGATGCCTGTAAAGCATTTCTGCCCTCAGTACAAGTCATTTAGTTCCTTCATTGCCCTACAATAGCGTTCTCAAAATCCTCATTTTCGGCCATTATGAAGCCCACGTTACAGCTCTTTGTGCTCTGATTGGTCAGTTCTATCGGGTGTAGAGCCAGCCTGTCCTTCTTCTTCTACTGTATTTTCCAGCAGGCTCAAAGCAGCGTATTGAATCCCCCTACAGGCCAGATCTGGTAATGAGGGAGTGTGAGCTAGGGAGCTATATACTGCTGCTGGTGGATGTGTTCCTTGGTGAGGGTTTGTGGCTAACGGACATCACAGAGGAGGAAGTGTTTTATCAGATTACTCCAATAAAAAGAAAGGTACCTCGTGTCGTCACAACGTTTGAAATCTCGCGGACATCTTGCAATGACCTATTTTCAGAGGCATCAAATCTCGTTCTAGGATATCAGAAAAAATACAATATCTCATTTTTTGAAAATTAAGGGGGTGTAAGGTCTTGTTTTCAAATTTATTATATTATATGTAAGTATTAAATCATGCATCAGCATGATATGTCTCCTTTAAGGATTTTGGCACAAGATATATCAATGAACCATAAAACTTCAGATCTCACTTTGAAGTTGGTTTCAATTTGCTCTAAACTAATAATTTAAGAAAATAGTGTTATCTACACACTGGCTCTGTTAAGTGCGTTTAGTGTAGTAGCAAATGTATCTTGATGGGAATAAGCATGTATATTTCTTACAATTGTATTTGTTATTACTTAACATGTTATTTGCTGGTCATTGACCAAAGTATAAGCAATGTGCCTTGTTGACTACCTTCTTCCCTATAGGTGCTGAAAAAAGATCTATTGAGCCATTGCAGCATCACATTGTTAGCACAATTAAAGAGTAACTTTGTGACTACAGTGTTGGTGGCACAGTTGGATAGTGGGCTTGGTCAGCAATTAGCAGGTTGCAAGTTCGATGGTGATGTGCCCTTGGGCAAGCCCTAGTTGCTCCCACTGCTGCATCAGGAGTTTACACATGCAATCAGTGGTGTATAAATGGGCATGAAAGAGAGTGAATGTGTTAGTTGATACTGATGGATAACTAGTAACTCAGAACCATCAGTGAGTGAATAGGAGAGCGAATGGGTGTAAATAGGTAAGTGTGACCCATAAAGCAGATTTGAGTAGTCAAAGACTAGAAAAGTTCTATATACATGTAAGTCCATTTACCCTTCAGAGCAGACAATTAAGCAAAACAAACATTGCTCTCTCCTGTCTCCACAATTTTTGTCCTTTTTCTATAAAAAGACTGCAAATGTAAAAACAAGACCCGACGGTCAACTTCAAGAAGCATATAAGTTTATTTGTCTGTAGGCTCAAATTTCATGGTCTGGTGTTTACCAAAAGCCTGTGGCTCGTGGCGGTTTGGGCCACATCCCAACACATAGCCAAGTGTAGAGTGCTAATACAGAGCATTACTTTTATTTCACTTCGAGTGATTTTGGTCAAGCAGGACTCAAACTAAGCAATGCCAGCCCATCACACTCTTGAACACAATGAGGTGTGCTGCTTGGACAGAAGATTTTGATGTTTGGTTCAAGCAACAGCTGTTTCTTGATACCTCCTTTTTATAGTGTCTCACAGGATATTGTAAAAAAGATGTTCTTTTTCTGTCGGGCTTAAACTCATACCTTTGTATAATGGAAGAGATGCTGTGCGCCATCAAATGGCATTGAGGGGAAACATTTTCAGCTGTGAGGCATCAGCATATTGTTGCTAGATATGACACAGAGCAAACCAACACTCATGGACTGGATTGAAGCCAGTTACCTATATTCGTTGAAAACCCAGCTAGAGCTGTGCGGAGAGATTGCTGTGTGGACAAAGCTGTGAGGGCTGTGAGGAGGAAGGCTGTGATGACGGTGTGAGACAGGAAACCTTGTGAGACAACTAGAGATCCATCACGGCGGTGCTCTGTCACTAGGAAACACCGGTACGCCCAATAGCTTTCTCACTCTACTTACATTAAAACTCTAGATCTGCTAGAAAACGTAGTCGACGAGTACTTCTACAACCTGTGCATCATGAGTTCACCACAGAAACGACACCGGTGAGACTGGTTCACTGAGACTGACGACAACGGAACCATAACCATTGAGGTCAGTGTACTCGTATCCATTAACCAACAGCGGTCAATACTGGAAATACTGCATTCGGAAATAAAGTAACTAAAAGCCAGTCTCAAATTTACCCAATCACAGCTCGAAACATTACAGCTCGAAAATAATGAACTCAAAGCTCATACTCACAGCACAAGTCCAAACCACCACAAACAAGAATAAAGTCATGATAGAAACTACTCTGGACATACAAAGCTGCAGCATGAGTGACAACCTCATTTTCTCAGGGATACTAGAACAACCTCAAGATAACCCAGAGCAAGTACTAAAAGAATTCATGCAATCTGCTCTTAAACTCACTCTCGAAGCCGTCAATAAAATCACTTTTCAAAATTTGAAGATTTAAAACAAAAAAATCTCATTAAAAGTTGCGAAAAAGAACTAAAAGGAACGACTTATGGGATGAAAGATCAATTCCTGAGGGAAATCCAACAAAGTTGAAGAGACCTTATTCCCCCCTCAGACAGTGACAGTGAGTATACTTTACGTTGATGGCCAGCTATACCGAGACTATCAGTATCTGTCTAGTTAATCTATTTCTGTCTTATTTTGCTAACCCTTGTGTCTGGTCTCTTGCAGTTCCTGTCATGCTGTTTCCCAGTGATCACCGGACCCTCCCTTATGTGTTGCACCTGTGTCTTGTTTAACTCACTCCCCTTTCTTACTTAAACTCTGGTGTTCCCTCACTTCTCTGCCAGATTATCACTGCTCATTAGTTGATTCTCCAAATATTTGTGAATCACATATTTTTTCATACCATGTATTTTTTCTTTTCCCACATTCAGCTCCAAACAAAAAAAGAGGCATTTCAGTTCTCATGCACAAAGACACACCATTATTTCACAAGCACACCATAACTGACCCAGAAGGGCAACACACCATCATCAATGGAACAATTAACAACATCCATATTACAAGTACTTATGGCCCAAACACAGATGACCCAGCAATCTACCATAGCTTCTTAAAATCACTACAAGACTTCTCAATATCAACAATAGTCATAGGTGGAGACCTCAATACAGTCATCAACTCAACAATAGACAGCTCTACAAATGCACTTCACACTAAAACCTGGCATGCAACACAAACAATTAAATAATATATAACAGATATTGGTCTTGCCAATAGCTGGAGGCCACAAAACCCGTCATTCAGAGAGTACACCTACTATTACTCAGTCCATAAATCCTTTTCATAACTTCCTAACAAGCGACTCCTCTATGGCAAACATTTCTGACCCCACCATCCACGGGTGGACGGTGTAGACTTAAATTGCAGATTTCCTGATTATCATTCAGCTGAGTCCTCCTTCACTTCAACAACTCTGACTTTTAAATAAACAGCATAATATATGCTCAGACATACTGTCTGTATGAAGAGATGTCCTCCACCTTGACTCTCCTCTCCAGTGTCAGACTGAAGTGGGATTCAGCTGTGCTAATGGTGGGGGATAGATGGGGGTGGCAGGGGGTTGATTTATACCAACAGGCCCATTGCTGCTGTCCCCTCTGTCCTCTGAGAGACACTATCTGGCTGTTTGTCTGCTCTTCTTTGACCTCAGGCTACCACACCGACCATCTCCCGCTCCATCAGACTAAAGAGCTGCCACATGCTCGCAGAGTCGCAGCTACAGGGATCTCAGGGGCGGGAGCTAATTGGTCAGTTTATGGCAGTGAGACTGTCTCAGCCGCTCTCTTCAGAGGAGGTTAGCTCTGTCATCAAAGCATCATTACAACCGCAGAATCGACCGCTGCTGCAGTGTGGGAGATACAAATATATGCTCCATACATTGACTTCAACTGTAAATGGAAAAGTCAGTCTCCCTACTTAATGCCAGCTTTATCACTTTAGGTCACCATGCCCTTAAAGAGGTTGTGCTCATCACAATTTAATAAAAAGAAACTGCTTATGTCAGTAAAATAAGTGCTCTTAGATTTTATGAAATTATTTTCCAACAGAATTTTTCTGATAAAAACTAACACGATAAAAAAATAATACATATATATATATATATATATATATATATATATATATATATATATATATATATATATATATATATATATATATATACATATATATATATATAAATAGATATATATAGATAGATAGATAGATAGATTTATATATAGATATATATATAGATATATACATACACATATTAATGGTGTAACGAAATGGTCAACACACAAAATGATGCAAAATACGAAACAGAGCTCAGGATACGAAATACTCATGATACAAAATAAAGATTATAGAAAATCCCCAACAGTAGGAAGTTGTGCAAAAATTTCATTTTCTTTATTTTCTTCCTAATGCAGACATACAAAAAATATTGCTGCATCAGTACAAAATGAATGCTCATTGAAAAAAAAAAATGTAGTTTTTACCCTTTAGTTAGACTACAGTGCAAATACAAACATATAATCTAAATAATCTATGCCTTGTGGTTGTAACAATCAGGATAAGTACATTCTTGAATTAAAAGTAAAACAAACAGCAGTCCTCAGAGCTGCAGTTTAGACCTATATATGTCTGAACTGTGAACTATAATATTTAGCCTATAACAGTGCATATACTTCTGATCTTCAAGTATGATCAAATTCTGTCAACTCAACAGTAGATCCAAATATCAAATATTGTTTTTTATGCAGACTTACACAAACATACAGTTGCTGCCTGTCTCCAGTTCAAAGTAGTTGGTAGTTGTACTCGCTGCAGTATACGGGAACTGTAGCAGCATATTTTGCACAAGGTTGTTGTTTTGTCCGCAATCTTCTCACGGTTCGTCTTTTACATGGGAAGCCAAAATAGGTCCAAACAACCGTTTTTTTGACAAAGGAGCATCAGGTAATTCCTCGACCGCGTCTTCCTCCGTTCTGAAGCGAGTGTTTTGCCACGGCAGGCGAGGAGGGTAAAAAAATTGCCTTCGCTGTTTTTATTACGGGCGTCTTTGAATTTTATTCCGTCATTTTTTATTTTGTGAAATTTCGTGGCATGAAATTTCGCCTTTACACCTCCAGCAGTCTGGTGTATCCTCAAACTGAGCCTGAATAACCTACTTGGGTGCCAGTAGAATCCAAATTGAAGTAACCTTATTTAATATCTCTGGAGACTTTTTTGGTGATTCTAACAATCTTACCTCAATTTTCTTTTAAAAATATGTTCAGATCACTTTCCCATGAAGGTTTTAGAGCACTAGTTGCTTTAATTTATAATTACATTTATTGATGTTGCAGGCCTTAAGCAAAAAAAAAAAATCCATTTAAGTTAAGCAGTGAGTCTCTATGTGAGTCAGCTGGGATAGACTCCATCCCCCAATGTCGATGAAAAATATACATAATTAAAGAAAGATACTGTGCCAGCTTAATGCTACGGTCATACCGGACGTGAATTGGCTAATTTAAACGTGCACAGTGCCTGTGACACACCGGGCATAACACCCGAGTCTGATTGCTGGACCATTTTGACAAGCAGAGTGGCGACGCGCGTCACTGCGCAGGCGGAGTATAGAGCCGGAGCCAGTCGGACTCAGTGATGACCCGTGCAGGCAAATCCAGCTGGAAACGAATATTTACAGAACTTACCTTCAAAACCTGTCTCCTCAGCGACCTTCACCCAAGCCTGCTCCTTTTTGTTCCGGTCTCTGTAGAGTACACACGTCGAATCGTATAGCTCCGGATGATGGCAAACAGCACAGATCAACCTGTCCTCCATCTTTCGGCGGGGTTTGAGCCGGAGCAGGTGGCCGGAGCATCACACGTCATCAAATCAATGACGTCGGGGGGAATGTCATCGCTGATTGGCTGCCGCGCCACAGCGTCACGCAAATTTGCGTCGAAAGTTCAATATTTTCAATTTGTGTGTAGAGGCGTTTGACGCCCCAAATGCGTCCAACGCGCCGCCCAGGGCTAATCTGCGTCCAAACGCATCTTTGCATTGACTTTGTATGTAATCTCAACGCAGGTCTTTGCGAATTTACATCCGGTGTGGCCGTAGCATTAGAGTCCCCAAAAAACAGCATGAGTTTTTAACACTGCTGTGTTTTTTATTATGGGTTTAACAAAAGCTAAACATGTTTTTTTTTTTTTCTTTTGTTCATTCTCGACAAAGCAACTTCAAACTTCTGCACTTCACCTAAATATAGTCAGTACCACCCATCCATAACAGGAGAGAAGGCGATCTGGTCAAACACAATCACATCATGGGAGAACGAGCCCACCAAGGTGATAGGGACATGTCTCCTTCAAACAAGCGTCTCACAGCTGAGATGTGACCCGCAGACCTCCAGGGACCCTCTGTGTGACAGGACGCTCGACAGCAGAGAGCACCAGGCACATTTTAGTTCCACTCCAGGGACGGTCCTGGAATTCAATGTCAGTGTAAATGTAATTTTCACTCAGCTGAAGCACCTCAGGAACCTGATTGCCTCACATCCCGGATTAAAGTGTGAGATCCAGGGTGAGGGGGGGGGGGGGCGCCAGCAGTACAGAGACGAGTGAGAAATCAAATCAGTCTGAGACAATGCCTGGATATGCTTCCTTGCATACATGTAGAGATGCATGTGTGCTTCTGCAGAGGGACTATTTCACCTGTAATTTGTCCCACTTGACCGTAATGAAACATATTCCTCTGCATCCCAATGGCACAATGCATCCACTATTGAGAGCTAAATTTAATTTCACACAGCCAATATTTTGACCTTTTCCCCGAGCTGGTACATTAGGTGGTAACAGCAAGATGCTGTTAAAGCCTGCAGCTTTTTTACTTGGTAGGAGAAAAATGTGAGAGGACATGTACAGGCTCAGCTCCTGAATTCAACCTGCATGTATATTTATTTTCGGTTTAATATGATTTAAATTCAATCCAAAAGCCTTGAGTCAACTTGTTCATGTGGAGCACTGCAACATTTTAAGTGGCCTGAGAGTTCATTTGCGTTGTTCCAAGAAGTCATTGCAGACAGAAAGGAATCCTTTATGAATGCAAGCAACATTAGAAGCAAAACCATCACATGTTTAATTATGCCTGCATGCGTGTGTTGCTGCAGCATCCTGGTCTCCATCTGCACAGGAGTGATGCGATAGTGTTGCACATAGTGAATAATGCCACTGCCTCTTTCCTGCTACTCAACAGACAACAATGCTGGATTTAAGCAGGGTCACACGTAGTGGAGTCATGAGAGTGCCAAAAAAAGAAAGAAAGAAAGAAAGAAAAGGAAGCAGTTAATTCAGACATGATTTCATGTATTGTGTAAGCAAATTTCATCTTATTTTTTTAAATGTCTTTAAACTTCTACTTTTATTAGCCTTGTCTTTTCATGATTTATTTTTTAATTAATATTGCTTTGTAAAGCCACATTATTTATTCATATATTTTACTTATAAGCACATTTCATCTCATTTTTAAAAATTACTTAATTAACTTGTCTTTATATTCCATTTTAAAATCTTTTTTTCTGTCATGGATTATTTTTTTTGAATAATACTGCTTCAGTAGCAATATTATTAATTTTATTTCATATATTCATATTTATTTTTCCACTTTTATTTGCTTTTTCTTTTAAAAATATATTTTTGTAATTTGGCACTCTCACTACTCCATACACAAGGAAAAGAAGGACAAGAGAAAAGGAGAAAAAGAGAAAACGAGAGAGAGAGAGAAAGGCCCAAGACCAAGCGTAATGGCACAAGTTGTCTCATTTATAAATTTTATGCTTGAGGAAGATGGGTCAGAAACTGCCAATTTCACAAGGTTGATCCAAAAAAAAAAAAAATCTGATGGTAAACTGCACACCAATAAACTCTGACCCATGTGTAGGAGCCTTTAAGAGGCACAGTAATGACTGTTTGTTTTTAAGAGGCTCAAATACCTGTTAGAAAAAAAAAAAATCACAACAGAAAGTCTAAAATAAGCCTGATTATATCCAGAACTATCAATAATTTCTGATTCCATGAATTCCATAAATCAGGCAGATTGAGAGAATCACTGAAAGAACTTTTTTTTTGTCTGATGCATTATATATTTCATTTAGCTTTTCTCATTCCAAGACACGATATGAGAAATTTCCCCCTTCGGAATCGTATTTTTCCACATTTCTTCTTAAAAACACGTACAACTGACAGAATATTTAAAAGTGGCTAACTTGTCAGGATATTTTCAAGCAGTGATCCCCAACTGGCGGCCTGTGGGGGCACATCAGGCCCCTCAGAGCTTTCCATCCGGGCCTCTGACTATTATTTTACAGAAGAGGATTTGGGCCACTGCAAAGGAAGTATTTGAGGAGATTTAGCTTTTTCTTTGACTGTGAAAATTGACAATATATGCAGTCTTAAATATGGATTAATTCTCAAAATTCCTACTTTTCTCCTCATAATTTCTGCTTAAATTTCAAAGAGTAATGAGTCCTGATTTTTTTCTGCATAATTCTAAATTTAATCTTAGAATTCTGAGTTTTCCCCCAACAATACTAACACTAATCTCAGAATTAAAAAATTTCCTTCCAGAATTCTGAATTTTTACAGACTTAAAAACAACATCAACCTTAAATATTCTTTTCTTTTTTTAGGTTTTTGTTTGCCCTTTTGGTCTTTCGTATAACTAAGCATGAGGAAATGTGCAGAGTAAAAAATGATTTTGTTTTAAGGGCAGCTTTTCGTCATTTGATACCCTCAAATATTAATGAAACCCCATGCGGCTGCTTCAGGACTGGTGGACCAAAACACTTCATTATAATTGTTTTTAAATTATTATTAGTGTTTTCTAAAATCTGGCCCCAGAGCATATACCAAGGAAAAAACTGGCCCTTTTATAAATGTAGCCGATGGTCCCTGTTTTAAAGCATAGACTTGACTCGTTACATTATTATTTTAAGATAGTGGTGAGAGCAGTAATTTATTGGATTTTCAATCATTTTGACCATTTTGATCAATTGTAAGTCATCTTACTTGATTGAAACACTATAAATATACTTATTAATAGAAAAGCAAAAATGCCTGTTAAAATATGCAAACCTTGTTGATGGTTTATTAGCACAGATTTTTACCAGGAATAAAATGATGTCTTGCTCCAGGTACTAATTTAATAGATAGACTAACATCCAGGATTACTCTCCTGTTATTTCCAGCAGCATTTTTTTTCAAACAAATTTTGCATTTATACGATTTGATGAGAACAAAGATAAGTTGACTTTATTTGTGTGTACAGACTCTTTTATAATTTAACGGAGGAGGAAATGACTTTGAAAACGGCTCGTACACAGGGGCTGGATCGAAGAAGTGATACTGCAGGCTAAATTAGATTTTGTAAAGCTCTTTTCCTTTCTTCCTGTTGCTCAGGAATTATCTAAAACAAGTGCTTCAACATCCATACACCAATAAAGCCATGAACAACAATCAACAGAGAAGAAATCAATTTCATTATTTTATATTTAACAGAAATATTATGAGCAGTGTTTGATGACAATCATTGTGCACACAGATGCTTAAAACCACAATACATGCCAGACCTGCAGACTGGGAGCTCAACCCACATTGATTTTTTTTCTCTTATGCGCACATGTGACTTAAATGTGTTTCTTGACTTTTCTTTAAATATGCACAATAAGAAATCCAAACTAAACTAGTTAGCACTGTGATTTTGCAATGAAACTATGTAATCCTCTTCATTCTAAAAAGCAATGATTAATGAATAGATGGTAAATTGACTTGAGCTAAATGTAGCTCATCTAGCCTCTCTGATGACTCATCACAGGTCATATCTTTGCATTCAATCCCATTTGCTCTCACATTCATTCACTGATGGTTTAAGTTTCCCCAAAAGCTTTCCATCAACATTTGCTAACACAATTTCACCCTTTAATGCTCATTAACATACCACTCGTGCAGCATTGGGTTAAATGTCTTGCCCCTAGGACACACTGATGTGTAGTAGTCAGATCTGGGCTTAAAGCTGCCATTTGGATTGGACTAGACTAAGGCACAGATTTGAACACACTAAAATGGCTAGCACACATATGATTGGATCAATGTAAAGGTAGGTCTTTTCCCAAAAGTAAGCCTTTATTACAAAGAGGGTAAACTTGTGGATCAGTCTGACTGGGCTTGGGAAGCACAAACAAAACTCTTACGTTTACTTCGTTTTGAATTCTGTTGAAAAAGTGCCATGCTGGGATTGAAAAAGCTTCTGTTTTCAGAGGTAACTACTCCTAACTACTTGAGTGACATGACCAAACTGTGTATTCTTCAAGAAGTTTTTCACTCAATGGGCTCTAATTTCGTAGACCAGGAGCAGGCGCGGCGCACTTGCCCTGCACTGCATCTGCGCTGCGCCAACAGGGTGTGTCCAGCGCACTTTGCAAGTTTCCTGCAGTGCGCAGAGAGAATCAAATGAACGCCACTCCTTGCCTTTAAATGCGCTGTGGCTGAGGTGCAGCTACTGGTCTGACTTTTCCCTGCCACCGCAGAAACAGTGTGCTGGAAAGACCTGGTAGCGGAGACAGTCAGAGCCGCTGTCCCTTCAGCAACTAGGAGGACAGACTGGCCATCGGGGCGTGCATCGGAGGCCACAAAGCGCGTCACCGTGTGGGCCAGCTCCCGGGACAGACGTGATCTGTTCCTTTGTCATTTATAGGAGTAAAAAATTAAGAGACAGTTACACAGCAGCAGGCTTATCCATTTACATGCTTGTGATCCACCTGTATTCCTGGTCTGTCAACGCAAAATAGCACAGCCTTTAGTGATATACTGTATACTCTCCTGGAGTCTCTGCCTCATCCTCCTTGCATTAATGTACTCCAATCACTTTAGATGACGTTAAGAATAAAGACTAAAACAATCATAGGTAAATCCTTAGTGACATACTTTTATTTTCTCTATTTTTTCTTTGTCTTTTTTCTCCCTCTTTTCTTTGAATTTCATGAAATGAGAGAAGCCAGATATATACTCAGTTTCAGATGTCAAGGCTGTTTATTGTTGACTTGTATGAAGTGCATCAAACTTCCAGCTGCTGTCAGGTTAAGTTTCCATTATTATAAACGGCTTTAATCCAACATCAGATGTGACGGGACAGTTAATATAGATACAAATGTATATGCTGGTTCAGATGGTTACATTAAATAGTGATTGCTGTGATTGTTTACTGCATTAAAATGTGCCCGACAGTCTGGATACCTGCCTCTGAGGCTTTGTTGTCGTGTGCGCACATGTGTGCCTGTTACCAAATTACTGCTGCGGAGGGTGCGCTTCGCCTGCGCCAAGAATAGACCGGATTGGAGTTGGCAAGCTTTCAGCGCACCTTTCGCAGTTTTTTGGCACGAAATTGTCACTGCGCTAACCCCAATCTGTCGGCACCTCCCCCTGTTGAGCTGTCACACCCATATCAGCGCAGATGGTCTACCAAGTTGTCAAACTGGCTGCGCATGGCGGTGCACAGAACAAATTAACGCCGTGATAAACATGACTGTACTTTGTCCTAAATGTTGTTCGGACACATAAAAAAAAAAAATAAGAAGAACAGAATATTGTTTATGAAAAGCACTGATTACATTCAATTGAATTCAACTGACATTTTCACATATTTTGGAGCAAACAAAACTTAATTGAAATGTAAAATCATTCACTGTTGAGATTTGAATTCAGGTCCCCACCTCACCTCCAAAGTGAACAGCAGATATCTAAAAAGCCCAACAGTAATTGCAGCACTTCCCTATCTCCACAGAACACAGAATAACATTGCACTTATCTCCATGACTTTCCAACAGCCCTCAGTTCATGGTTCCAGAGCACAGCTGAGCTGGAGCACCATTGGAAAACACACAACCACCCCCTCAAACACCATTGACCTTTGTTTCTCACCTTTGGGAGTCAACGCCTCAGTCTATATCTACAAGACTTAGCCTAACACACTGTGCTATCTGTCACTGTCCTCACAGCCACACTGGATCACATCCTCCTCATTTAAAACTAAAGCTCCTCCAAAGCTGCCAAAGGGCCCTCCTGGGGCCACAGGACCTGCATACATGCCCCCGAACAGTCCTGTGTGTGTAAACAGGAGCCGTCAATCAATGCTCCTGAGGCAACAACATTCTTGTGATAAAATGTTTCATCCATGTTCTGTCACTTTGCTGCTGGCAGGCCAAAGGCTTCTGGAAAAGCCGGGACTGTAACCTAGAAATGGAATTAACATTTTTACTGCAAGACCTCAAAGTGGGTGGTGACTTCTTTTTTTATTGACTATCTATTTAAAGAATCCAAAATATATTCTATCCTTACAGATAGATCCTCTAATCATTGCAATTTTAACCAGTGAAAGCACTGAATTTGATTAAATGTTTGTTCAAGTTCTTGATAGGAAATAAGCATGCTGAAATGAACAGATATTTCAGTACTGCTGTATTGATATGTCCATTCCTGACTGTTTCACTGCCAACATTCTCACAACCTGAAGTGGTTGTGATTGGCTCAAGTAGTTCCTTTAAATGTGTCCATCAACGTGTCATTTGCTTTATTTGATTGTACATAATTCTCAGCTTATTGATTGGTAACATGTTTACTTGTCAATACTCAACTTTTATGACCAATCTATTTTGGCACTGACATGTTTGGCATACACACAAAAAGCCAGTTTGTATGTTTACATACAATTAAAAGGTCAAATTCCTCACCATATCTGATGAATCTGGATTTTATGTATTTATGTAAACATGCTTGTCAGAGTGAAACTGCCATACAGCAATATCCTTGAATAAGTACTCTTTAATTGACCCTTTGACAAGCCCTGTGTCACTGCTATAAGACATATACCCCTCTTGACAAGAGAGGTCCCTCATGTCTTCTCATTGTTGAAATTACGTCCCAGACAGTGCTCCTCTCAGAGCTGTTGTGGACAGGGCTGGATCTACCAGCATAACGGCAGCTGAGGATCATCCATACAGGAACTAATAACATCAGAAACTGTAGGACAGAAACTTTGATCCCTGGCCCCTGTGGCTTAGGAAAATCCAGCTGTTTGTGAATACCCCCAAATGTTCCCGTGGCCACCAAGTACCTATATGACAAAAGCATCTGCATTGACAATTACCCATAAAATGTGTATGTAATGTGAAGAAAAAAAAAACTTAATTTGTTCAAATATTCAGCTCTGAATTTCTTCTCTGTCCTGACCTCCCTACATGGTGAACTCTATGAATTCTTTTTGGATCGGCACCATGTAGGCTAATCAGAATTATATGCAGTCACAGCCCCAGTTTGGCCATGTATCTGCCAAGACCCTCCTTGTGGTTGTCCAACACCATTTAGAAACACTGGGCAAAAGACATGCAGACAAAAGACATGCCTATATATATGAAATGTGTTTTTCCTCTGTTGTATGTTTTGTCTAAAAGCAACAAGACAGCCCTCTGTTAGAAGACCTTATCAAGCAATGACAGAACATGTAAACAAACTGATTTACAAGGTGTAAAAGTGGCAAACTCTTGAGACTGATGACCCTAACCCACAAGCAAAACTAATTAAGAATTTACCCTCCTGTTTTTTTGTGCAGGTTGAATTCAATGATCAGCCTCCTCAAAATAAATTAAACAAATACCACTAGACCTAAACTAAAATATTTGAACCCCAACAGAGACTTTTTTGTAACCCCATTTAACAGGCTAATGCTTTAATTGACCCACATAACTAAAAACATTGGCCATGCTGCTGCTAGGTCTAAGCAAAAGAAGTCCTGCTCTTACTGCAGGAGAAGAGCAGCCTTGAAAATCCCATCCAAATAAGTCCTGAATACGGAAATCTAAGAGAGAAGGCCTGCACTGAATAAGAATGAGGGCGTCAGGATAAATATAGAACAAAGATACTTTTTGGAGGACAGATTTTCAAAGCAGGGTAAACTCAAAGTCTGCACCAACAAAGAAGAACCAAGTCTTTCATACAGTACCCTGATGTTTCATTTCACCTAAATGTAACACTGTTTGTTTTTAGGGCTTTGTCACCTTTGCTGCGTCCCTGCATGGCGAGTTCACACTTCCATTCACTGTGTGCTGCACATGGGCGTGCGTGTGCGTGTTTGTGTGTATGTTACTTTGTAAATTGTCTGTACACTGCTCTGTTAGGACAACAGAATGTAGTATCCCTCTCTACTACATTATTCATTAATTGGGGAGAGGGTGGGCTTCATGTTTGTCACCAGCTGCTTTGTTTGGGGTTCCCTGCTGCACGCACTCCGTCCAACCACACTATTCTAATTATAAATTCTTAATCGATGCCCACTTGCACGCAAAACAAATTCTTCCTGGCCCTGTCTGGTGTGCCTCAGGCATGAAGAAGTGCAAACAAGTTGAGGTGGATCTCTTCTTTGTCCTCACGCTCTGTTTACAGGAACACACAGTGCTGATTAATGGAGATAATCAGATAACAACTTTAATGAATAAATTATGACCGGCTGGATCGAGAGGCACTGGAATTTACCCAAGAGGGAAAAAGGGTTTCACTGAGTGCTTCAGTACCAGATTTTTCTCCATAATCAGAGGTTATAAGTGGAATAAATGCTGTAATATTCAAGGAGTTAAAACTGTATTTGTCAAAGATTTAGGAAAATAAAACAAACATTGCATTAAAGATTGTCATCCATATCTCCATGATAACATCACACTATTGCTGTAAATTTGTCAGAAGCCCATCCGCATTTAGAATTCTACCACATCCCAAAGGTGCTCTATTAAATTAAGATCTGGTGACTGTGGTGGCCATCCATACATCAGAAAGTAAAAGAGATGGACGTGGTCAGCAACAATACTCAGGCAGGCTCTAGGCTAGCTCAGTTGGTGCTAAAAGTGTGCAAAGAGAATATCCCCAACACTACCCCCACCAGCCTGAACATTTGTTATGAGGCAGGATGGGGCCATGTTATCATCCATATCACCCCAAGCTCTGACCCAGCCATTTGATAAAGGCTGCAGAATCTAGACTTATCAAACAAGTAACATGTCCACAATTGTCCTTCTGTTGCCCAATACTGGGCCTAAGAGAAGACCATCCTTTAACCTGAGAAAAGGTCATGTGTGAAATTCCCAGTAGATCAGCAGTTTCTAAAACACATCCTAGTTCGTCTGGCATCAATACTCATGCTACATTCAGGGCTCTAATTATGTAGGCCAGGTGCAGGTGTGGCACAGGGAAGGTGCAACTTTCCTGCATGGTACACCCAGGCACATCCACTCCTCCATCCCTGGCCCCCCGCACAAGTGCCAGAGAGGGAGGAGAGAAGGCATGAGTATGTTTAACACAGCCGAGTGTAACCTTCACCAATCAAATGAACACCTCTCCTTACGTCTGACTGATCTCCGTCACTGTGGGCACGGTGTGCTGGAAAGACTGGAGACAGTCAGAGCCGCTGACACTTTACAGCAACTGAGAGAGCAGAGGGGCCATTGGGGTCACCATGTGGATCAGTACAGATGTAATCTGTTCCTGTGTCATCAGGAGTACAAAATTTTGTGGCAGTTACATTTAACCCAGCAGCAGGCTAATCCATTCAGCATGCTTGTTATCTAACTGCATTCCATGTTGGTCATCGCAAAATAGCAGAACCTTTGGTGATATATTCTCTCCTGGTATCTCTTTCTCATCCTCCTTGCAATAATGTACTCCATCTTTTTAGATCACGTTGGGAATAAAGACTAAAACAGAGAAATTTGGGCAATTACGGGTAAATCCTTCAGACACTGAGTGACAGACATTTATTTTCTCTGTTTTTCTCCATCTTTTTTTTGGATTTCATGAGATGAGAGAGAACGGATATATACTCCGTACTGGATGATGAGGCTGTTTGTTGTTGGCTTGTGAGATGTGCCTCAAACTCCAGCTACCATCAGGTTAAGTTTCCGTCATGACAAACAGATTTAATCCAACATCAGATGTGATGGGACAATTAATGTAGATACAAATGTATATGCTGGTTCAGACTGTTACATTAAATAGTGATTGCTGTGACTGTTTATTGTATTGAAATGTGCCTGACACTCTGGATGCCCACACGGCAGTGCGCTGGACAAAATTAGCACTGCATTAACACCCTGCGCCACCCTGCACTACACCACAAAATTTGGGCCCTCAGAGTCACTAGAATCACCTTTCAAGTGCTTGGTTTTAATTTTAGAAGGTTATCTTGACCATATATGCAAGCCTAAAAGCATTGAGATGCTGACATGTGATTGGCTGACAAACTATTTGTGGCTACAAGGAGTTTAATAGGTGTAACTGATTCAGTGGCTCTGAGCATGTGTGCAACTGCATGACCTTTTTTAGGACCATAAGCATTAGACTAATATCTCATTTATTACAACATTTGGAAACAAGGCATTATTCATTTTATAGATATATTTTTTTTTTATATTTGCTTATTTGCTGTCTTCATTGTCAACACTCCTTCCGGTGTCATCACATCAGTCCTTATAAGCAGCTGGTTTCAATCTTGTAGTCTGTCATGCTTGTCATGGTTGCTGGATCTAACCGAGTGACCATTTTCAGTCAGAAAACATGTCATGTTATCTGATCTCAGCTTCAGATGAAAATGGACTTGAGCTCATATTGTGCTTTTCTAGTCTTCCTGACCACTGGGTTTAAGTTTCTTTCCCAAAGACACATCAACCTAAGAAAGCCAGAGCTGTGCTTTAGCCTGCTGCCTCCAGCTAATTACCAGACTGAATGCCCCAGTACATAATAACCTTTATTCACATGGTGCTGCAACACTCTGTCGCTCTAAATACATTAAATTCCATTTATTTTGGAATTTCTAACCTTAAAGTCCATACTAAGCATTGGTGTCTTTTGTTTGAAAATATTCAGTAGAACAATGAACTCCAAGTCTGAGTGAATTTGTCCCTCAAAGCTGCTCCTGTTATGTCTTTAAATGTGATTCATATTCTGACATAAATCAAATCTGCACATAGACTCAAACCTTTGCATCAAGGTCACCAAGGTGCTCTGAAACTGTTAAATCGCTAACCGAGGACTAGAATAAAACCATCAGTGCAATGATATTGATTTAGGTTCCATCACAGACAGCGGTTTGATATGGAATTCACTTTTTATCAAGAAGAATTTCACAGTGCAGCATATGACGAAGTGAGCTTCAAAAATCAATGCTCCAACAAGTAAGAGGCACATCATGAGGAGCAGACAGCCTTAATTGAAAAGCTATCTTGAGTGGGAGGAGAAACATGGTTATAAAAAAGAAAAAAAAACATTTAGGGTGTTATTGGAGAGCTCTGGGGATGATATGAGGAGCTGGAAAGTAGTGTCGAAGAGGAGGTGCTGGTTGTTGGTTGTTGGAAAGCTGGGCAGGAGGGCAGCGGCCGGAAAAACTGATTTTTATTGAACCATTCAATCCCCTGTGCCAAATGTAATTTGAGGGTTTTGTTGCTTTGCCGACATTAGCTGCTAACAATCTGTCGCTCTGGGGCCTGTCCTGATAAAAATAGAGTGGAGAGACAAGGGCGAATCAGAACAACAGCATATTCAATCTGAGCAATTATAGTGCCGTTAACATTAGCACATCTGACTCTTTAATGTCAAACTAACAGACACATCACTCTGGAGATTTCCAGACTTCATCAGAAATGAGGCACAGGTGGTAGCACCACTGCCGAATATTGTGATGAAACAACAACTTAGAAACAGAGTAATAGACAGCGAGAAGGCAGCAGGGACGGATGGAGTGTTGATGAGGGCGAGCAGCTGTGTGTTTTGTTTAGGATTGTGTGTGTGCAAAGCCGGAGGGATAAGTGCACATTGAACGACAAGGGAGAGGCTGCATCACCATAAAATGTAATCTATTAAAGCTTATCCCCGACAAGATCGCTACATCTAAATTCATCTCAGCCCGTCAGGGCAGGTCCCATTCACTGTGCTGCTGCGGGGTAATGGGATGTGATAGTACGTGCCCTAAAGAACAGAGAAATAAGTGATCGCCATGTCAGAGAGACACGCCTTTTTCATACGACTGTCCTCCCTGTGAAGACACAGAGTAGATGGACAACCACACCAAACGCCATGCAGAAATTTAAACTGCTGAATGACTGAAACAGAAAATGTAATAACTTGATTAATAACTTAATCAGCCAGGCTGTGAATAAAGCCTCAGGTTAGTCAAAATAATTGAGAAGAACACAACATGGACAATTACTGTCCAAAGCCCCATCACAGTTTACTGAGCACACTCAGCTTTTCATGCAGGAATAATATTTGCTTGAGGCAATCTGGGTTAAACTTTCTCAAAATGTACCTTTGGCAAGTTTATTACAGAAATCCAGCTGGTCTTATTCTGCTGGAGAGAGGTTTGAAGAATCAGAAATTAAAGTTTATCACTGTCTGACCTTAGACAGAGATGATGAAGCATTTCAGAAAATAACTAAATCAAATACTTGGGGCCTGATCTACCAAGATCCCAATTAACAAGCACTAAATTGCATGTTCAAACTAAAAGGTTGCATGCACAACTAGTGGGTGTGTTGCAGGTGATCTATTATGACTGTGTGCACAATTGACAACAGGCAGCAAAGTGCTGCAGACTGTACTCTTTAAAGAGGATTTTGCGTGTTCTACCTGCTCTCACTATATGGGAAGTTTGGAAGAGCAGAGTGGAGTGGAGATGAAAAATGAAGTTTGAAACCATGGAGTTGGAGGCAAATAAACGCCCTGGTGAACTCCAGCAGAGACATCTCAGCGTTGCCAGAAGAATCATGATCTGGGAGGCCATCTATGAAAAGCACACAGCTCAAACCTGTCACTGACTGTATGTTTCTACTATTTTTATTTCTGACAAGAGTTTGCAGTAACCTTTTTTGCTGTCTGTCATTTGTCAAACTTACCTCATAGCATATTTTCATCAGTCACTTTTAAACTCTGCTAATTCCAACTTAGCGTAATCTAAGTGTTACATAAGTTATGCACACAGACTGAGCGTCTAACGCCCTTTAACTGAAAACCAGCACAATCCATTTTTCTGCTCTAAATGACAGACAGAGTGATTCTGGCTATGAAGGGGATTTTTATTTTTACATAGGTTTAATTACTTCCTCCATGATATACTAAGAGCTCAGAACAGTAAGGGTTTACTTTATGTGTGTGTCTGCATGAGTGTGATGGCTCACTGTATCGTCCCTCTTTTTCCAGTCAATCATAATGACAGACAGCCTCCAAATCTATCCATCATCCATCAAAAATTCAGAAAATGAATTAACCAAATATATTTGGTTAATGTGGTTTAGAACAATCCAAACATGTTGACATGCACACAGAACATTTTCTGTCTCTATTTGCACCTGCCTTCAGAATGTGTTGAATAAAGACACAAAATCACTCAGCGCAATCACATTTAGGTTTGATAAATCACATTGCGGACACTAAATGATATCATTTGCATCTCCTCCTCCTAGTATTTTGCATGTTCTGATAATCTGCATGTATTCTGCATCTTCATGAAGGCAAGCACTCTAAATGTACTGTGAGTGCTATTTTGTTCATATGACAGATGCCATCCTCGGTGCACCCTGTTTGTTGATCAGCAGTTAAACAATCTTTTTTTTTCTGTCTTTAAAGATGCTTTGAGGAGTTTGTAAGTAATTACAAAAAAGTCTCACTTTTACATATATTTCTGATCAAAATACACACTTTAAGATGAGTTTTATAGCATCAAAATAGGTTATCTACAAATGCTATTCCTCAGCTAAGTGGTCGGATCGGGCAGCTGGCTACAAAACTACGAAACTAAGTTTTCCAAAAATTCCTTGTTGTCACATCAAAAACTACCGCTACGTAACTAGAAAGAGATACATTACCTCGTCACTTTGCATCATGTAAGTTGTTGAAAAAAGAAGTTTTAAAGCAATGAAGAGTTCTGAGGAAGGTCCCAGCTGCATTTATTAGCATCACAACAAACACTCGCTTTGGCTTGGGTCACATCTTTTGGTGCGCTCTAGTTGTAGTCAGAAGTAGGAATTTCCGGGTCCCGAGAAGGAAACTGCAACTGGAACGTCCCACGACGTTGAAATTTCCTACTGGGAACTCGGTGAAACCTCGCCACCCCCCGAGTTGACAATCGAAGATGGATGCCCCCAGTGTGAACAGTTATTTAGCTCCTGTAATAATCAATTTATTTGCACTTCTGACTGGGATGTGTCGCTCTAGATCAGCTGTATACATAGTATTGTTAGACTTAAATTTACAAAAATGCTGCCATAGTCATAATCACATTCTTCATGTGATATTTGTGAAGAACAACACAGGGCGTGCTAACAACAGCTAACAATAGCCTGGTAGATCGGAATGGTTTATTCCGACTTCAACTGGAACGCCGATAAGTCGGAGATGATGTCACTCCCAGTTCTGAGGTTACTGGAACGCAGCATTACGACAGTCACCGCGTGTGCTCATGGGTAGCAGAGTCTTTATGTCTTCGGAAATAGATTCTTCTCATAGCACCTTTAAGTACTTCAATGATCAAATTATATAAAGAAAGCCCTCTGAAGATTTAAATTTGCTTTCATGGCTAATAATAGTTAAAAGGAGGTTTTTGTTGTCACTCTTATTAAAAAACAAAAACAAAAGCAACCACCTCCACTTTCTTGCTGTTTCTTCTGTAGGTAAATTTCCCAATTTTTCGGCTTTAAAATCTTTAATCAATGAAATTGTTGCACAAAGTCAACATGCCCTTCGTTCACAATTGTTTCATCAGCATATTTGACCAAAGATCTTTCTGCCTGCGTTCCTGAAGCAAATTGGTTCATGGATGTTGTTCTTTAAAAATCACAATGACCTGTCGTTCTGTCTTTCAAAGTGTCCCAGCAGCAAAAGTACCAACAAGATGCTCAGAGTAATTCAGAGAAGAGTTTCAGCTTTTGCCTGCAGGCTTCACTCTTCTGCTGCTGAGCTCTGCACTGTGAGATCCTGGGTTGGGAATGGTTGCTCAAGTTGGTTTGATCAAACTGTGCTCAGGAGAGGGAATGAGGGAACTCAATTATTGTGTTAATACAAACATTTTTCAGAATAGATAGAAATGGAGACCAAAATGACCAATATTCTTTGTAAAATTATATAACCGGTAAGACCATCTCTATGCAAAAATAAATCCCTAATCTTGAGTTGGAGCAGCCATGTTTTTCTATCCTCACCTTCTCCCCTCTTCTATCGTTGTCTTTTGATGCATTCCCAGCTGTCTGTCTGCCAGGCAGCGAGTGCCCCGAAACAATGCACCAATCACTGACAAGGATGGCGGCTCGTGCCTCCTCTCGTCCTGCAGTCCGCCGGGATTGGCTGTGGTTTAGTGCTTCAGGCTTTCCAAACAGCAGCCAGATCCTCGGACTGCTGTGCCACCGCTGCCAGAGAACAGAGCTCTAATGATTACCCACTGCCACTGAAGCAGAGCCAGGACACACAGGTACAGAGAGACCTGCAGAGACCACAGAGCTCTCACTGGGACTAAGGAAGATAAGAAAAATCACTATTTCTGTATTTTTATTAGAATCATGTAATAATCAGCCAATTTAAATGCAACAGGAGCAGATATATGGGCTTAAGGTGGCCTTGAGAATACCTCTATGAGGAATGAGCTGGTCACATTTTATAAAACCTGCACACTATTTAGCTTAAGTAAGATATTAGCAAATATTTAATAACCATATATAGTGCCGGAGTTACCATTAAGACTTTATTTATTAACACCAATAAATGCTCCATTGATTAGAAATAAAGCATGAGATTCATAAAAGCACAAAACACAAAATCCACCAACAGGAGGTTCTCCACTGAGATCATAACACAAATGCTCTGCGAAGCTTCTCCCTCCTCTGCTGCAAACTTCTATGGAATGAAGGTCTCTTCCATGAACGCTGAACTCCAAGAGGTGTTTCTAAATAGCATCCCACACTTTTAGTCCATTTTTTGTCATTAAATCTTTTTACCGCAATAGGTTTTTTTTTTTTTTCAACCGGGGATGGGGCAGATGTAGTGATATGTTGCTTTTTTACTGGCAGGTGCAATTCAAACTTTATCACAGCAGTTGTCTGCTGATCTGACAGGAATATCGTGTGACTCCTCACAGCAGAACCTGTGACATGAATGAAGGTAACTTGAGAAGAAATCAAAGAAGAGGTGGACAGCAGGAAAATGAAGCAGACAGTAGACAACTGAGGGCCTCTGTACAATAGTACAGTTGATTGAGTCCAGAAATGTAGAAGTGATTTAGCAGTTTAGCCCTTCCAGTCCCCACATCCCGAAGAAGGTGGTATTTCAGAACAGCTTCTCTGGTATAGGTCTGAAATAAGGTCTGTGTTAGACAAATCTGAATGAGATTTGGATGTTTAATTTCCCAACACAAAATGCACCTGACTTTGCCCTGCTTTATGAAGTTATATATTGTGTTTTTAAAAGGACGGTTACTAGGAAGAACTACAAACATGGATGGGGACATAGGAATTAATAATTAATGATAATGGATACACTATAACCACAACTATGGGCACCAACTTGATCAGGCCATGCAAGAGGAAGTTCTCAAAATTGAGATCACAACATTGTGTAACTGCAAATGTGGTAGCTACTTTTTGGTTGCACTGCCATGTTGTCATTATATAATAGCTTACATACCGCTTTGAACTCTGGCCAATTACATTTGAACAAAGAGAAAAAGAAAAGAGAAATCATGGAAATCAAGTTTTGGGTGCAGGTTATCCTGATGAGTTTAGAGTGTAACCATCATTAATTTATGTTCATCACATCAAAGAAAAAATTTTTTAAAATAGTGTCTACCAAAGGAAAGTCTCATGAATATTAACAGCTTACAACATAATAGGCATTAAAATAACTTATATATTTCAGCAGCTTCATAAATTGTTTCTACAGTGGGATAGGAATTTCTGAAAAGATTCATAGAGGTAAATCTTTTAGTTTGTTTTTAAGAAAAAATTACTCAAACTTAAAGGACCTGTTGTTGAATCCTTAATAATAAAAACAACGTTTTCTTGTGCAGCAACAAGAAAACAATGAAGGAAGTTCTCCAGTCTGCAGAGAGATGAGGTTTCCATTTTTACATTAAGACAGGTTCATAAATTCTTCACAACCGTTAATGTACAACCTCTACTTTTCACACACTGAGTACCCGATTCACATCTTTCTGTCTGAAATGCCTTGTGTGGGCTCCTGCTATTTTCATACACAAACAAACCCCAAAGCAGTTTATTCTGATTGGTTGACCGATTTTCAATTATCCTGAAAATTGTTTTTCCACTCTTGAGCTTTTTAATGGCACAAATTGAAAAAGGCGTATAAAAGTAGGCTCTTTGTCGACGGACAAGCCTGATGCTTACTCTCGTGTTGGCCAACATCATCGATGCACCACTGTGTAGATGATGAGTCTTGTACCTCCTTATGCTTGATAATTAATCTGTGTTGAGATATTTCTGCTCCAGCTTTAAGCATGTAGCAGTGCCGGATGACTCAGTGTTGCACTTTCTTTATTTTGCTGCTTACTCTCTTGTGGCACAAACAGAATCACGAGATCCATGTTGCAAACAGCAACAAGAGCCCCCCTAGGGAGGAAACATTTTAAATTCACTCTCTTTCTCCTCCATTCATTCTTTATTTATGTCTCCGTCAGTCTCTATCTCCATCCCTGCCTTCTCCTCACAGTTCTCCACATTTGTAATTATGCTCACCTTTCACCGTCCTTGCTCTGAATGCTTTAATTTCTCCACCTGATGGACTTTTCTTCCTAAAAACCATCTGACTTCCCTTTTCCTCCACCTCTCTGTCACCTTCTTTTTGTCTAAGTAAGGGAGGCCTTTTAGTTCCTTATCAAACTCTCATGAATTATAAACACTGACTGTCCAGAGGCACAGACAGAAACACATCTCACTGTCTGCCTCTCTCTGTAAAGAAGCTCAGCAAGGGGAAGAACTGCAGTCCAGTCAGAAACACCTTGTTCTCTGCACCTTCAGGATGAATTATTTAGACTCATCTGACCTCCAACTGGCCTAAACTTCAGTGTGACGCACACAAATCAACAATCGCCCTGCCAAAGCCCTGTCCAGTCTCACCACTGGAGACGTCACCGGAGAAAGCTTGTCAACACTCGTGAATGGATCCTGCAGACTGATTCCAGGTCAGGCTTTACACGGGCAAAGATTCATCAGGGATCCAAACACTGTCCTTCTATATCACCAAAGTATTTTGAGCTGTGCATATATTATTTTGGGCTTTATTATTATGCTCTTTGTTCACAAGTGAAACCCCACTCAGCCTCTTATTAATTCAATAGGTGATATGCTGCATACAACTCTCTGTAGGCCAAAAACTGAAGTATATATTTTTACCACAGAACTTCTCTGTGGTTATTTTTCTCTTTGCTTTAACCACAGAATTTCTCCAAACTGATCTCCAGCTTCATGACACCGAGCAAGGCAGAAAGGATAAAAGAGCATGACTCTGAAATCCATCCAAAACATTTTGAAGACATTTGCTCCTAGCAAAATATTTGACATGGTTGTGACTTGAGGTCAGGAGCTCTTAGAGGGTAGGGTTAAATTGGTCTGTACATCTGTCTGTCTCAATGAATCAGACAGCCAGAGGGATCTCCATCCATCTATAACTAGGAATAAACTATTTAACTAAAAACTATCTATCCTGATTTAACCTAATACATGGAGCATTAACGGCACAGAGATAAAACCACATAGGAATGAAACCAGTCTTGATTGTCTTGTCTCATGAATAAAACCATCGAATATTTGTTTCCATTCTGAACTTGAACAGTAAAATGAGACATTTTCACCTTTAACCATGTGTCTGGCTAGCAACATCCTGTTTCTTCTTTTATACTGCAACTGCTTTTTAGCCACCATGATGCACAAAACTGCTCTGTTGTCATGATGTCTTCTAGAAATTACTATTTTATACTTATTTTAGCAATGTTGTCAGCAAAGTATTCTCTGGTTTGAGTCTAGAGTTGCTACAAAGAGCTGCGTACGCAGGGATTTTAGGAGGGGGCCCAAGGCGAGGTCTGTTGAGCCCCAGTTGACTTGTCCTTTTTTCTCACAGCAGGATTTAATTGCCCATTTTGGTTTATTGAGTCAAAATTACATGTAGTTCTTCTTTGCAACAACCTAGCTCATTCATAGAGGAAGAGCCAGATATTGCTAAAAGTCAACAGCTCCTCGAGGACCAACATACTTTCATTACACAAAAGGACTGTCACTTTAAAATATACTTCTGAAAGGAGCTGATATCAGATTTCAGTCTTGATGAGGGTCTTTATTTTTTTCTACAGCACTGCAGTGTTTGATATGGTGTCTTTAAACAAAATATTCACAAGTTGAACTAATCAAGTTTGCATTCTGTCTTCAGTAAATGATCTGGTCATTTTCATTCCAGTAGTAAAATGATCTGGACTGCATTCAAATGTCTCAGTGGGAGGTCTGTGCACATTGTGGTGATTTGTGAGCAGCTGCCAGCTTTCTTAGACAGAACATCTCAAAATTTGAGTCTTCTGGGAAAACAAAAAGTGGAGAATTCAGTATTTCCCAACTTGCCAGTGTAAGGGAGGCTGTCAGCTACCTTATGTCATCACACAGCAGCAGAACAATATGGCTGGGAGCTGCGTGAATGCAAAGTAAGTCAGCTAACGAGATGAGCCGGCCTGCTGGCAAATACATGCAGATGATCTCTCGTCTTAGGATTGGAGCCGGCTGCTGTGCATAGAAAGAGTGGAGAGCTCCGGTATGGATTAGCGAGGCTGGGAGTTGCTTATGCTCTTCAGGAGAACACAGAGTGGAGCCACACTGGATTACACAGCCGGGGAAAAGGTTACACACTTCAGTATTTGTGTGTGAGTGAGAGAGAGAGGGATGGGGAGAAGGAACAGGCTCCCAGCTGCAAAGACAATTACACAAGTCGACTTTTTCTCTGTCTGACTGCAGAGCACAGTCAGGTGTTTCTGAGGAGACTAAGAGGGAGTATTGTTTGAACTTTTGCTCTGCTTCCTTTGCAAATGACACATTTGCAGAGACTCTTTCTGCTGCTCACTCACACCAGTGATGTGTTTGTAATTCAGTCATTAGTGTTGCACAGATCTAAAATTAGCAGTCAGACTAAAGGTAATATCAAAGGCCTGATGCCTGACATTGAGTGTGATCTGGATTTTTCAGAGGTATTATTGCAGTTATAAAATTATTTAACAATGTAATGAAATCAAACCTGATATGACAGATGTAATCAAGGTAAAACAATTTGGTCATTAATCACCAAGATCTGCTTATATTCTTATATTTGTCAAAAAGTGTCTCTTACAATGTGAAATATCACTGCTGGATTGTGAATGGCAGGTGAGTGTGGTAAAGTTGCCAGGCTTTGAAGAAGAACAATTTAGCCTGAAGCGGTTTGGTGGTATTTTGAGAGATAAATGAAAATACAAGTGCATGCAGGCTGCATCAGCTGGCACTGGTGTATTGGCCAGAGCGATCTATCCTAATTAAACAAAAGGCTGATTTTTGTGGTCCAGAGACAATAATTTCTGAAGATTTAAATCAACGTCTTTTGTATCAGCAGAATTGTCCCTGTCTCAGCAAAATTATATCTTCTGCTTTTATTTTAACCTCAAAATGATGTCACCATATTTTCTAGTTTACTATGGGGGTGACACAGGCACAATGCCAGTATGTGTGGTCACTTTTACTGCTAATAAACCACAGTCCTAAAGACTCATTATTACTTCCTGCAAACTCATGGCAGCGTTTTCATTCCATCATTATGCACACACAAGGACGGGCCCTGGAGCAGTTATGTTTTTATTATGTTTTAACATGATTCAGATGTAGTTCTGTCGATTGTGTGCACTAACCCTAACCCTCCAGCTTAAGCTCCATTTGTAGCTCCAAGTCATCCTGACAGGATAATCATCTGTGTTAATACTCAGGGCTCTAATTTCAGGCGCTGGCGGGATGTGTCCAGTGCACTTTGCAAGTTTCCTGCATGACGCAGAGAGGCGCACCCACAGAGGGAGGAGAAAAGGTGTGAGTGGGTTTAACGCAGTCAAGTGTTGTCTTCCCCAATCAAATGAACGCCTCTCCTTGCCTTTAAATGCACTGTGGGCAAGACACAGCAACTGATTGGTCTGACTGATCCCTGCCACCATGGCCACAGTGTGCTGGAAAGACCTAATAGCAGAGATGGTCAGAGCCACTGTCACTGTTACAGCAACTGAGAGAGCGGAGGGGCCATCACGTCACCGTGTCAATGACAGATGTAATCTGTATCTGTGTCATTAATAGTAGTAGGAGTAATAGGAGTACATTTTTTTAATGCATTTTTGGGCATTTTGTGCCTCTGTTGATAGGATAGAGACAGTGGATAGGCCTGTGAAAGGGGGTGAGAGTAGGGGAAGACACCCTGCAAACTGGTCACAGGCTGGATTCGAAACCAGGCTGGCAGAAGCATGTACATGGGACGTGCATGGCTACCACTCTGCCAAATCAACACCCCATAATAGTACAAAATTAAGTGTCAGTTACATTTAAACACAACAGCAAGCTAATCCATTTATCATGCTTGTGATCCACCTGCATTCCTGGTCTGTCATCGCCAAATAGCAGAACCTTTGGTGATATATTATCTCCCAGTGTCTCCGCCTCATCCTCATTGCAGTAATGTACTCCATGTTTTTAGATCACGTTAAGAATAAAGACTTAAACAGAGAAATATGGGCAATCACAGGTAAATCCTTAAGACTCCGTGTGACATTAATTTATTTTCTCTCTTTTTTCTCTGTCTTTTTCTCTCTCTTTTCTTTGAATTTAATGAGATGAGAGAAGCCAGATATATACTCTGTATTGGATGATGAGGCTGATTGTTGGCTTGTGAGATTTGCATCACACACCAGCTGCTGTCAGGTTAAGTTTCCATTATGACAAACGTCTTTGACAGTCAATATAGATACAAAAATATATGCTGGTTCAGACGGTTACATTAAATGGTGGTTGCTGTGATTGTTTATTGCATTGAAATGTGCCTCAGAGACCTGCCTCTGAGTTTTTGCTGACGTGTGGCACTGTGCGCCAGTCACCAAATTACAGCAGCAGAGGGTTCGCCTTGCCTGCACCGACAATCGACCAGGTTGGAGCTAGTGAGCTTTCAGCGCACCTTCCGCACAGTTTTTTGACATGAAATCGTCACTGAGCCAACCTGAATCTGTCGGCACCTCCCCCTGGTGTGCCCTCACACCTATCTTGGTACAGCTGGTCTCACAAATTGCCAAACTGGCTGCACACAGAAGTGCGCCAGATGAAATTAACACTGCACGGGGTGCACCAGGCTCCACGCATCCTGCGCCGTGTCACGAAATTAGGGCCCTCAGTAGTATTTTCCCAGGCCTCACGAACCTGTGTAATCATGTGCACAGGTTTTTGTCTTTGAGATCTGTTACTCATCTGGAGTAGCAGACCTCCATGACAGAATGGCACCTGAGTTATAACATGTTCAGAATATAAAGTAGCTAAGGATTAATTCAAATTAAATGTATCCTATATGCTGAGCATTGGAGGAGAATGCACAAAACTGTTCTGATTGATTTGACACTAAATCTTCCCACAAGTCAACACATATTTACCTCAGAATCACCCACAGTCTGTCTTTGGATTTGCTGATATGATGTAGGTATAATAATTTGAAGTTTGTTTTATTCACATTAGTTATGTGAATTTGATAAAAAATTTTATGGGTTGTAGTTTTTGCAGTGCATAATTTTAGGGATAACTAAATACATTGAAGTGAAGTCAACTGAAGTGTAGTGATTGCTTTTTGAAATTTTGAAGTGTATTTTGAAGGGAGCCCAAACATGTCATTTATTCTATGTTTTCGTTTCCTTTTACAAGCTCAAGATTGTTTTTTTTTCTGACAATGAGTCCAACTCTCAATGGGGCTGATTTGCATCAAGACAAAGCTAATCACCCTCCTCATCACTGGATTTTTGTCCTTTGAGAAGAGACACTCAATAATTTATGGAAGAACATCTATCAGAGAACAAATGTGGCTTTGTCAAAGTTAACATTTCCACTGTGATTGTCAGTGATGGAAATACAGCAGAGTACAGTAAGCTCATGCAGTGGTGTACACCAGGTCAGCACTGATAGGACATTAACATGCTTGGCCTGTGCAGCAGGATCAGCCCCCTGTATTGTAATTACTGCAGTCTACTGCTGCTCTATATCTACAGCAGGCAGCTGATAGACTGAGCAGAGTCAACATGCGATCCATTTCAATGCTGGTATGGCTAGAATCAAAGGGGACCTGGATCTGAATACAAATAACCCGACCTGGTGCAGGAGAAGCAAGATGTCTCAAACAGAGATCAAGTGTGTAAACAGGTGATCAGGGAAGAGCTTCTGGACTGAGGGTGCAGAAACTGTCTTGGTGGAGAAACTTATGCAAATATTTATGCAGTCTCTAATCTCCACACTGCACTTTCTCCAAGCTGCAGTCATTATATAACCTGCTGCAGCCCTAAAGCAAATTGACTGTTGTAGTTTATGGACAGCCAAAGACCTGGACACTAACTGTATAAGAGAGAGCTAATGTGCATTCTGGGTGTGACTCCAAACTGACAGCAGTATGTTTGTGAAGGAGTGTGTGAGAGAGGAAGACTGCAGAGGGAGTGGGTGTGCAGACACAGCAGAGAACTCCACCGTGAGTATGAATGAGGGCTGAGGGTTCCATATTTCTGCAGAGAATAAAACATGAATTATCAGCTTTCTGTGTAAAAGTGTCACAACAGTGCTGAACATGCCCTGGAAGGGAAACAAGGTGAGTATTTTTTAGACAGTTGTAATCTGTTTCATTAGTTTAAGGAAAGCCAGGTAACCTGTAACTCGTGTTAGCGACATTGAACTTAAATCTAAACTTCTGGTGAACCACTCTTCCATGAGTGTTTGTTACAGCCTCATTCAGTAAAAAGTTCTCTACACAGTGCACAATACAAAAGCAAGGCTGGCCTGGATGTACCCTAATAACATCTGTAAGATGCAAATAAGTTCTTGAGAAACCATATTAAAATGTTTGTCTGGTACATTTGATAGGACAAATGATGACTATGAACTATATAGGCAAATACTGTTTACTTTGTTTGGAACTTTGCACCTCTTGATCAGTGCCTTACAAACTTGTTTGTACACCAAGGACTTTAAAAAAGGTTGGAAAAATATTCACAATATTCCCTTAGGCTAACATGGGTAGGTGTTTCTGAATGAATATTTGGCCGAAAGAACATAGGACAACTTCCAAGGTGAAGACCTTCAAAAACTTAGTAAAGTATGTCTCAGTGTGGTCTTTGGGTCTTAAATGGTAAAGGGACTTGAGCCAGCTTTACACAACAGATCACATCTACACATTCTCTCACTGATGGTTGGAGTTTCTGTGTTGGTTCATCGTGAGACCGGGATCCACATTCAAGATTTCCTGCTGTATAACAGAAGGTTTTTCCTTGAAGCAGGGAGGACCGCATGGATGAGGCCAATGAGCGCAAGGGGCTCAAGTGCCATGCATCTCCCTCGGGAATGCCGAGGGAGATGCTAGAAAGCCCGCGGAGAGCCAACAGAGGTGGGAGGTCGAGGCTTTGCTGCTCGCTCCCTGTATAAAATCTACACCTTCTTTGGAATCACAGGAGGTGACAGGGACGAGGAGAGGAGAGCCATCAAATCCACCACAGATGCGGCAGAGAGAGCCTCTAGGTGGATTTGGATCAAACAGTCTGAAAAGTGGGCCCAGGCTTGTGGGACACAAGTCGGGGACTGATCACCCCCGTCTGGGTCGCCTGAGGGAGGGTGTCTGATGTTGCAAGACCCAAAACACCCTATGATCTCAGGAAGCACCACTGATGATGTGTCCCAGTGCATCCAGAGATGTATCTGTACACCTGTATCTTTATATGTTAAATGTGTATCCATAAAATGAAGAGTTTTATGCTCTATTGTAAAGTATCTTGAGATAACACTTGTCATGAACTGGCACTATACAAATTCAGATTGATTGATTGATTGGTTGTCCATCAGTATTACCTAACACCCTCACGCCCATTTATATGCAACTGATATAGCAGTGGGAGTAACATGGGGATGAGTGTCTGTCCCAAGGACACACCACCATGTGACAACCAGAGCTGGGCTCAGACCTTCCAATTACCAACCAAGCACACTATTATGCTTACGGCCACACCAGACGCGAATTTGCCAAGACGCACATCGAGATTGCATACAAAGTCAAAGCAAAGACGCATTTGGGGCGTCAAACGCCTCGGGCGGCGCGTTGGACGCGTTTGGCACATCTGGAGCGTCCGGCGCATTTGGGGCGTCAAACGCCTCGACGCTCGAGTTGAAAATATAGAACTTTCGCTGCAAATTCGCGTGACGCTGTGGCGCGGCAGCCAATAAGCGATGACATTTCCCCCGACGTCATTGGTTTGATGACGTGTGACGCTCCAGCCACCGGCTCCTGCTCAGACCACTCTGCAAGATGGAGGAGAGATTGATCTGCGCTGTTTACTATCGTCCGGAGCTATATGATTCGACGTGTGTACTCTACAGAGACCGGAACAAAAAGGAGCAGGCTTGGGTGAAAGTCTCAGAGGAGACAGGTTTGATTTGATGACATGTGACGCTCCGGCCTCCTGCTCCGGCTCAAGCCCCTCTGCAAGATGGAGGAGAGGTTGATCTGCGCTGTTTGCTATCATCTGAAGCTATATGATTCGACGTGTGTACTCTACAGAGACAAAAACAACAAAAAGGAGCAGGCTTGGGTGAAAGTTGCTGAGGAGACAGGTTTTGAAGGTAAGTTCTGTAAATATTAGTTTCCAGCTGGATTTGCCTGCACGGGTCATCGCTGAGTCCGAGAAGCTCCGGCTCTCTACTGCGCATGTGCATTGACGTGCGTCGCCCCTCAGCTTGTCAAAATGGTCCAATGTCCAGCCTCGGGCGTTACGCACGGCGCGTCACAGGCTTTACGCGCATTTAAATTCACCAATTTGCGTCCGGTGGTGGTAGCATTAGACTGCCACTGATGCCCCGGCCTTTAACGTTGTACTCTGTACCAATATGTCCTTTGTATCACAATGCAATATGTAACATCATAACGACTTGTTAACTGAATAAATATCTACTCGTGTTCATTCCTTTCATGACTGAAATTTTCTAATTATGTTCGTCCTTACAACATTTTCATGTAAGTGTGTGGATTATATTTGGGAGATTTGAGGCATTAATGTTGTCAAAGAAGACATTACATGAATGGAATATCAGTGGTGGCTCTGGAGGATTGTCTTAAAGAATTTAGACCAGCAGGAAATATTTCATAGTCGTGATGTTCTGTAGAATTTAGAAGCATAGGCCTGCTCTGCATAAATCCAGACATTAAACATTACCTTTCGTTTGTTTCTTTGCCCTGCAGCATTAAACTTTTGTTGTGTTTAGTTCATTCAGGATCACAATTAGACCGGGAGCGGTGCGTGTAAACAAAAGTTCAGTGGCTGAGGCAGGAGAAGAAGAAGCTCATTAAGTGAACAAAGTGTGGCTGAGCTGTGCCACACTTTGTGGATTCCAGCTCTGACTGTAATATTCACATTATGGAGTTAAACTGGGACTTCAGTTTATTCTTCAATACTTTGGTTCATAAGATTGCTTGATGGATTCCAGATATCAATATTTTTCTATTAAACCTGAAAATTACTAAGTGTTAAGATTACAGTTTGTACCTCAGAGTATAATTTGCTGTCTCATAGACTCCATTAAAAGATCTAGTTATTTATCTGATGGATGACAGTGTAATTTACAGAGGTAGTTCAGTATTTTTGAGGGGGGCTATTTAAGGTTCTTGCCAATAGTTAGTATATCAGCTACAGAAGATGATGCCATTGCCTTTAACCGCCAAGAAACCTATGTTTTACAGGTAAGGGCCTTTGATTGAGACAAAATAAGATAACAGAGCTAAAACATGGCACTGGGGCAACAGAGTGTTCTGGTAGTGACATTTTTTAATTTAATCTTTACCATGTAACCACTCATTTTTCATACAGTCTCTCTCCAGGCACTATGACTCCCCCACAGACCAAAACATGCTCATTGGGTTGATTGGTGACTCTAAATTAAAGTGTGAGCATGAATGCTTGTCTGTCTATCCATGTGGCCCTGTGATTGGCTGACTACCGCTTCAGGTTGCTTACCTGAGTCTGATGTAGTTTGACCTCTTATCACATCCTCATCAATGAGGAACATCAGGAACATCATTATTGAATACCATTGCTGTAATTGCCTGTATTTGTTTGGAATCCAAACAAGTAACTCACACACACATACACACGTCTATCTATCTCTCTATCTGTCAATCTGTAGATCTGTCTTTACATTTGTATGTTTGTACAGAATATATACACATTTCTCTCTCTCTCTCTCTCTCTCTCTCTCTCTACATATATATATATATATATTTTATATATATATATGTATATTTATATATCTATATCTATATATATATCTATATCTATATCTATATATATCTATATATATATATATATATACACACACACATATATATATACACATATATATACATATACATATACACATATATATATATATATATATATATATATATATATATATATATATATATATATATATATATATATATATATGTATATATATATTTGATAATAAGTTAATTAGCAAATGTAATATGTAGTGCATCCCTACTGCTAGTCTTTGCCTTTCAGTCAAATATGGTCTACAGTGCCGGCATATTATATTCATATTGCAAATATTAGTACTGTTATGTTAATAGTGTAAATTCCTTAATTTCATTCATAGACTTATTTTTAATTATTTTAGTTAGTTTTTATATAGCCTATCTTAAAGATTCTGCATGTTGCAACTTGGCTTACTGAATTTTTTTATGCTCTTACCTATACCTGATAACTTCTATACCTCATATTCCTACTGCTATACTGTGTATAAGAGCAGCTGAATTAGTAAAACTTCCCCTTTGAGATGAATAACATATTTCTGAGTCTGAAATATTTTGTATTTCGTCACACAGCCATGGATGAAGAAATCTTCACTTCTTCATGATGGACCTCCTAAGAGGCTTTAAAGACAAAACACTACAGCCAATGATTTATCCAACTTAAATAATGGATTTATAATTATAAGTATCATGGACCATTATATTAATGCACTGATTTTATTTTGGCCATGATAGCTGTCAAAGTCAGACACATTCAAAAGCAGTCCTAAGTGTCCTCTGCCATTCTAACATCTGCTTATCCTCTGCAGCACAGCTCATTTCATCGTCTGAGCACCAGAATCGAGGGCAAGAAATCGAGTGGTTACTAGCATCTCACATAAAACTAAAAACATCCATAGCAGCATCATAACATCACCATGAAGCATCTGCCACGGCAGCTACTTCTTTCTTTTGGTATCTTTTCTTAAGCACTCTGTGCATGCTGCCACCTACTGAACAAAAGGTAGACATGCACAGAATTTGGTAACTACCCTGAGAGCAGACCGGAGGGGGAACGGGGGAGAGCAGTAAACTCCTTCAAGCCTGCCGTCCATTAGAGGGCTTACAGTGTATTATGAGCATGGGCAGTTTATGGAGATTTGTTCTGTATTACACACACAATCTTATTTAAGCACCAATGAAAAGCTGAAGTGATGTTTAGTCACTCGGCTGATGAGTGTGTTTGGTCTTTTTTCCTCATGCTTCAAACACTCCCAGTCTTTCATCTGATTTGACAACAAACTGATTAATTTAATTTCAACAAACTTGCACTGCTCTCCATGAACACTTCACAAAGGTACAGTATATTTGATTTGCTGATTTTAAAGAACCTCTGCAAACATTCTCCAACATGGGTTACAGCCCCTCCCCACACACACACATGAATTATTTCATGAAAAATAAGCAGCTTATATTGTTTCAGTAAATCCTAAATCATGGACACTCTGTGGGAGGACTGACTGCTTTGCCAAATTTACAGCTTTGCACAGTGTGGTAAAAGATACAGTGGGGGGTGAACACCAGCATTTCCACTTTACGAATGACAATAATTAGAGCCAAATATATACAGAGAGAGACAGATAACCCACTGCTGAGAGGAGCACAGCGTTACGGTAATTACGAGTCATGAAAGACAAACACTGGCTCTGCAGTACCACTCCAATCTCCTTGCTTCTCTTTGCTGATCTTCTTTCTGTAGGCATTAAGGAAGACTGTGTCTCAGAAACATGGAGTGTATGGATCTTATAAAAGAGGAGTGAGAAAAAGAGTTTGACCCCGGAGGATTAGATGAGATTGAATGAGTAAAAAGATGGTTTTGTTAAATGGGGGTGAAAATGCTGAAGAATTTATTCATCACAAAAAATGTTTTGAGCTATTTGTCAGAGAATCCCATTCAAGAGTGCAAACAACAAGTTTTGAAATGTTCATATCATACACACAGGCTTCAAACAAGAGCCCCGACAGCCATTTCAAGGCGTAATATTTACCTCTCTGTGACGTTTCAAGGAACGAGTTGATCCCCATTTTGTTCCGTCTTCAGAACCAGTAACAGAGGCATGAAATTGGAGAGAGGGGGGCTCGCAGGAGACAGGAGTGCTGTGAGTGAGTGTCTCTGCCTTTGTGGGTATGTGGGTGCACAAACATTGTTACACACATCCAAGAAGTGAGAATGACACAGACAATTTGGCCCCACAGAATTAATCTGAAAGTCTCTAAACATTAATGAAGTTGTTGTGCCACTTTTGCATGTTGGCACTATGAATTGGGCCAATTACCCACTCCTCGGGTAACATAAGGTATGCCAACATAAGGTATGGCAAAAGCTAGTTGGAAAATCACATGGCAGATAGTCAAAATTCAAACTGAGCATCAGAATGAAGAAGAGAAAGAGATTTAAACCTGATTCAATCTGTTTGCAGACTTGCACTGAACTGTTAGGACCACTCTGCTGTCAGAACCGGAGGTTGATTCAAAGCCTTTCAAAATAAAAGTGATAATACCTTATCCATGAGCTCCTAAAAGACCATCCACATCCTTCAATGTTTAAGATCAACTTAAGGCTCCAGAATGGATTGGTTGCTTTCTTCATCTTGTGGTTCCATGGTGTCACCAAAGAGCTTTGCTGTTTCCCGTCAGTTTGTTACTGTCCATTTGTAAAATGACAGGCATCTGTAATCAAATGTTTTTTTAGTCTGCACCTATTCCTTTTTTTTTTTTTTTGAGCAGTGATCCACTTCTGAGCCCACTGCACTGATCTAAAGAAAAAGAAAAATCATCTGGATTTGTTTAAATAAATTGCTTACACTAAGCAAATAGTCCACTTACAGTGATCATTTTGAGTGTTTTCCTACATGTCAAAATGTCAACAGTGAAAGCCTTCTTATGTCGAGGTTATCCCATAGATATTTCTAAATAATACGTCCATGGCTAATCCCAAAGTTAACCTACCGCCTACCGCAGCTCACAACTGACAGTGCACACTTGAAAAGAAACATGATCAGACTGAACCATAACAGTCTGCATGTTTTATTTGTCTCTCTGGATGTCCTGTCGGCTCCCTTCTCCTCCCTCTGTATGTCAACAAAAGGCACGTTGGCGTACGGTGCTCTGTTTCATGACAGTGCAGTTACACTCAGCGTCCACAGAGGCCACTAGAAAGCAAAACGCTGGAATCCTACAGACTAGGGCTTCACAAATCTAAACAAGACGTTGCCACTGCCGCTGCATGTTATTTGCCTTTTACGTCAGGAGGCTGCACATGTCAGGTAGCAGTACATTGCTGCTTATCTCCATGGCCCCGGTGCGCCAAAATAAAAGAAGTAAGACCTTAACTTAACTACTAAGTACTGGTGAGATAGTTCCATACCAGTTTGAAGAGTGTTTAAAGAGAGCTGAGTTGAAAGAAGAAGACAAGAGTATAACTACAGTACTGTAATCGTGCTGTAAGGTGATATTCAAACTGGTGTAAATAAAGAATTTGATAACATTGACCACATTTTTTTGTTTTTTGCTGAGCAAGATTTTAGATTTTCCAAATAGTCACCTGGCCCCAAATAAACACCTGGTCATCTCGATGATTCAACAAATAAACGCCCCCGCTATTATTTGGTATTTTATGGTAGTTAGCACTAGCCACCATTACCCTAACAACGATAACAACACTAAAAATGTCTAAAGGTCCAAAAGTCATTAATTTCCAAATAATATAATGTTACATGGCAGCAAAAAGTGAAAAAAACAGAACATTCTTGTGAAAAAAGACTGTTTCTGTTGCTTTGAAAATGACAAAAGTTGTCATTTGACTTTAGCTCATCTTCTCTCCACTCTCTTCACAGCAAAAACAAACTGGAACATGTGAGAAAAACTTTATTTTGGGTCTTAACTGTGCAGGTCAGCAGCCAGTCACCTCTCGATTTAAGTGACTTTTGATGCTGCACATTGATGGTGCCAGACAGACGGATTAAAGTATTTTAGAAAAAATACTGATCAGGAATTGTCACACTCAACTATCTCTAGGTTCATAGGGAATGGTCTGAAACTGATAAAATGTCCTATGAGCAGCCTTTTCTCTGGGAGAAAGTGCCTTGTTGATGCAGAGGTCAGAACAGAATGGCAAGAGGTGTTTGAGATCATAGAAGGCAACATTTAGTCAAAAAACAACAACAAAAAAAACACATTACAGCCAAGGTATGCAGAAGACCATTTCTGAAGATACAACACATCAAATCATGGAGAAGAATGACGAAGGTGTGCCACAGTGCCTATCAGCTATGGTGGGATCTGTACTCCATTTGGGCCCGAGGACAAAGAGAGGCCTACATTTAACCTTTAAAGCCTGACCTAGAGTCTCTTATGACCGTGAGAAACTGGCGCCAACACCTGCTGGTTTCCTCATTTAGGTGTGACTTTCATTCAAACCAAAACTCTGCACAGACATTGGCCACTGTCAGGTAAACCCCGCAGGGATCCCCAATGACGTGATTAAGTCTTTACAACCAGTCCACAGCCAAAACTTGGTGCTATCCCCTGGAATTCTGCATCCAGAATTTAGCTCTTACGGGCTTCCCCAGTGATTTGACTGCCCAAAAGGAAGCACACAACAAACTACGCTTGTTCTATTTTTGTCGTAATATCCTTAAAGGGCGACAGTCTTCGACTCGCAGCACCAGCAGGCTGCTGTTTCTTTGTTTGTTAGTATTTTTTCTTCAATTTGTACGACGCAGACCACTGCACTAGCAGCTGATCACACCAGACAGAAGACAAGCATGCCAACTTTGTCAGAAGCCTAACAAAGCATCTCGTCCTCCGTCTATGGTTTGTCCCTGCTGCCACCGGACAAACGCGTACCTCGCTACCGCGAGAAGAAGCGGACCCAGAGCATACAACCGGACCCAGCGCGCAATCGTGGACGCAGGACGCACACCTGGGGGCCCAGAGCGCACAGCCGGACCCAGCGCGCAGGACTGGAGCAACGAAAGCAATAGGCTTATGTCTGGGCAGAGACAAATTAGTTTCCGGTGTGTTTTGTTTGTTTGTTTCTTATGAGACCTGTTAATATTTAAGCTGCATCTTTTATTTTCAGTTGTCCACCCGTGATCAGTTCATAAACAGTGTATCACTGGTTGAAGGACCAATATCAGACCAAGTAGCCTTCAGTTTACTGGCTCCCTTATTGTGTAGTGATACTCTAATTATCAACTGTAGGTGACGATCATCCTCGGGGTCTCTCTCTCTCTCTCCTCTTTCTTTTCTCCCTCTCCATTTCTTGCACACACACCTCCCTCACACCACACAGATATTTACGGTGCTGTCCGGTGTGCACCTAATTTTTAAAAGGGTCGCCTCAGTAGCACATGAGGCTGAAAGACCCATTTCCCTCTTCTTTGTTCACATGGTGAGTGTCCATCTTGGCTCTAGAGAGGACAGGACACTTCTCTCTGTTGTTATTTTGGTTCAGGACATGCCCTCACTTGATCCCTTAGCCACTCCCTCTCTTCCTCTCCTCCTCTTGCACCTCCCTCACACACACACACACTTGCTTCATCATCAGTGATTACATTTACTGTTGCTGCTGTGATTTGCTGTTGGTCATTAACGTGATACTGTGGGCTACTGTGGGTCACATTCGTTGATGCTGTTGTTGTCACACTCGTAGTAGTTTGTAGTTAGTAGTTAATGTTTTGCTTGTTATTTAATTATAATAGTTTATAGCAAGTAATGTTTTTTTAAACAATTTTTAAACAATTATTGCTTTAAATAAACATTATAATTTAATCTGTCATTGTTTGTGCTTATTGTGGTTATATAACTGTGATACTTGCTGGAGTCATGACATTCAGTGCTCGGACTACACGCTTTGATTTTTCACACCTTCTGAGACTAAATTCTGATTTTGTCAATTTGGTTATCGGTCTCTGGAAACAGGGTGGTGCCCCTCAAAATAATGATTACATGATCATATTTATCAATTTTAAATAATTATCTTTAATCATTTTTAATATTACTAATTGTTTTAAATTATTAATAATATCAATAGCCAATAGCCAATTTCCCTCTGCTCGCTGCCTAGAGCAGGGGGGCCTAGTTTTGTGGAAACACAAATCTAAGGCTACAGCTCATACTGGCTTACCAAAATTAAACAAGAGAAGATGAGAAAATGTATCATGGCCTCATGAATCTGGATCTCTGCACCACATTCAGATGGTAGGCTCAAAATTTGGTGCGATCATGAAAGCATGGATCCATCCTGCCTTGTATCAACAATTCAGGCTGCTGCTGGTGTTGTGGGGGGTATTCTCTTGGCACACTCTGATCCCATTAGTAAACAACTGAGCATGGTTTAAACCCTGCTGCCTTCCTGAGTGTTATTAATGACCACGTTCTTTTCATAGCACACTGCTGCAACCTTGCAGAACAACCGAACCTGCCTGAATCAATGCCTGTGGTAGGGCAGATCCATCTTGCCAAACTCTAATCTACAACAATTGTGTAGGTGTGCAGTTATGGTCTGAGAAGGCTTCTTCAGCTCCACAGGACTGCTTTGGGCACGCAGACTGGGGAGTGTTTAAAGAGAACTCAGACCTGGAGGCTTACACATCATTTGTCCTTGGTTATGTGCAATTTCCGCACTGAGGCCATTTTACCCAACAAGACCATCACGGTTTTTCCAAATCAAAGCGGTGGATGGACAGCACTGTGCGGCAGCTACTCAGAGCCCAGGATGCTGCCTTCAGGTCCGGTGACAGTCTAGGTGACAGTAGGACCCGTAGTGAGCTGAAGAAGGGCATTCAGCAGGCCAAACTCAGGTACAAGAAACGCATTGAGGAGCACTTTGAAACAACAACACACGCATCGTGTGGAGAGGCATAAGGAGAATAACTGACCACAAGAGCAGCAACCAGTATGCCAGCCTGAACCCCACCCTCCCAAGCACCTTGAACAGTTTCTTTGCATGCTTTCATACACCTAGCTGTGGAGAAACCAGGCCTCTGCCCCAGCTGGAGGAGCAACATGGGCCTCTTGTCCTGCAGCTTCACCAAGTGACTTCCTCCTGAAGAGGGTCAACATCAACAAAGCTGCAGGACCTGATACAGTGGCGGGCCATGCCCTCAAGCTATGTGCTGACCAACTGGCAAGAGTGTTTCTGAACATTTTCAACCTGACCTCCCTCACCGTACCGGTGTCTAAAAAGACAGCTGTCACCTGCCTTAATAATTACCGCCCGGTCACCCTGACCCCGGTAATCATGATGTGCTTCAAGAGGATTGTTCTAAAGCACATCAAGGTAGTCGGCCCCGCAGATCTGGCCATCAGTTCTCCTACAGGAGGAACTGATAAGCAGAGGATGTGGTCTCCATAGCTCTTCACATAGCCCTGTCCCATTTTTGAGCATCCTAACATGTATGCCAGGATGCTGTTCATCAATTTGTTCAACTTTTAATACAATAATTCCAGACAAACTGACGCTGAAGCTTCACAGACTTGGATCGTTGGCTTCTATGTGCCTCTCACCAACAGACTGCACCTAGTGAGAATTGAGGACTGCACATTGTCCACAATGGTTCTGACCACACAAATGCTGCAGGGCTGTGTGCTAAGCCCGGCTCTCTACACTCTTCACACATGACTGTTCTGCCTCACACCCCACAAACACATTTATGAAGTTTGCTGATGATACGACTTTGGTGGGTCTCATGTCAGACAATGATGACACCCATTACAGACAGGAGGTCCAGCAACTGACAGAATGGTGCTAGGACACCTGAAAGACCAAGGAGGTCATTGTGGATTTTAGGTGTTCCTGGAAGACAGAGCACGCCCCCCTTCAAGGGGAAGTGGTTGAGCATGTTAATAACATCAAATTATTGGGCATCCATATCACATCTGATCTGACTTGGTATGTAAACACCGCCCACCTGGTGAAAAAATACTTTTCCTTAAGCGTCACGGCCCATTCAGCTTTCATTAGTGCAGTGAGAGGTGTTAGCAAAGACGATGCCAACAGCTTCAGTTGATGTTTTATCAGGTTTGGAAAACAATTTTCCATTAAATTAAAATGAATGTCAACACTACACACCTCTTAGTGGAGAGTGTATTTTGTGTATTTTACTGACGATTTGTTTTGAGGAGAGCTTTTTTGACAAAGTGGCTTACTTTTTGTAGCACAGGAGCTACCACCGCATATTTGATGTGATTGACTGGACAACCATCCAATCACCTGCTGGATATGCCTCTGAAAGGTTCAGGACATTGCCAAATACTTCTTTGGGGCTCTTTCCTAGACAGATGAGTGAAATATATTAAACCATCCATCTTGTGTGTCAGGAAAACACTGCTGTGAATCCTGCACATAAAGCACGTTTATGTCTCTTGTTATAGAGACATGTTTGCTGTCCTGTTTTCATTTCTAGGCCTAATTCCATACATTGCTACTTCTCAAGCCTTTGAAAATCTTATAGGACAAACAGAATTTATAAATCTCAACACATGATGCTTAAAGTTAACAGGTCCTGAATATTTTAAGGTCCAAGTTTATAAGGAAAGCTGTGAAGAACCCATCTTTGCAAGTTGGATTCTGAACAGGATGTAATTGTTTTCTTTCACGCTTAACAGCTGTGCAGCCTCAGACTGCAGGGGTGTAAAGCTGGTTCACCAGAAAGCCTGTGTGGACTCTACGTGATCTTGCTTAAGTGAACATGGTCATGAATGGTAATTTTCCAACTTTTCTCCACAGACTTGCAACACAATAACCTGACCTTGGGCTACCAGCTCTTGCAGCGTCCTAATGTTCAATTAATTTATCTCTAATTACCCCACGTAGAGCTGAATGAGAGGATGAAAGCAGCTCACAGCACACTGAGAGCAACACAATGAGAGGGTAGGGCTGTGTGTGTGTGTTTGTGTGAAGCTGAAGCAGGGACCAAAGGAGACGGATTGCAGAATGACTCCGCGCTGCTGCAGCTGCTGCTGCTGCTGCTGCCTCAGACTTTTGGGAGGAGAAGCTGACCGTAGGGCATGAAGGAGGGCACAGGGAGAGAAAGGAGGACCTAGACACGTGTCAATTGAGCTGTGATTTGTGGACCAGAAGCAAAGGTGGAAGATAACGCTGGACATGCAAGATTAACTAGCACATGGGAGAAAAACTCAGCCAGTTGGCTCAGTATTTGCAGCTTTTAGCCGTATTAGAGGAGGCAGGGGAGCAGGGAGTGAGAGGAATAGTTAGAGTGTGTGTGTGTGTTTAGATTTGTGTGCTCTACACTTTTGTGTTAGCAGCTCATAAAGTTGTTAACAGTATACTAGATGGAGAATAGTTTGTGTGATAGTGTTGTGGTCTCGAGGCCGGTCTTGGTCTCGAGACCGGTCTTGAGACCACATCTTGAAGGTCTTAGTCTTGTCTCAGACTTGAGAGCATTTTTACTCTGTCTTGTCTCGGTCTTGGACTGGCGGAACTCTGGATTTTCCATCAAGACCAATCAAGACCGGCACTGATCTGCTGATCTGCAGCTTCATTAATGTGAATAAAGAGGAACACTTGGTAGAACAACAAAAAGCCCTCACTGAGGGACACCACCTTAACTGTTCAACACACACACACACATATGTATATATATATATATATATATATAAGTGTGTGTGTGTTTATATTCAAAAACTTACAATACATCTGCAAGTGTTGATCAAAACAGGGAGAACTGAACTCTCAACAAAGATGTTGTGGTATCCTGGGGTGAAAGGAAAATGACTCTTGGCCTTCGAGCATAAACCAATTCTCAAAATTTTACACAATTTACTTACAAAATGAAAAAAAATCCAAAGGCAAAAGATATTTACAATAAACAAACTAAAAGCGGAAATCTTAACAAAAGGAGTACAGGAACAAAAGGCAAAGGCTGGCACTCCATAATAGAAATTTCCCCTAACCACAAAGAAACTACCTAATACAAAAAAGACCAATAACTAAGAACTACCAATTAACAACAATTTACAAAAGTCAAGAATTGTTTGGAGGCCGACAGTGACAAGAGCTGCTGCTGTCAGCAGAGTCAAGACCATCTCCTGACTGAGGCTACTTGAATCTGCTCCCATTCTTCTTGAGCCAATGGGAGGGCAGCTTCTCCCTCAGCAAATCGAGAACCTCTGCCAATCACACCCGACCACCTGAATGTTGCTGCAGAGATCCTCCTGTGTGAAGTGCACTCACTCCTCAAGCACTCACACACAAACACTCCACAGGAGAGCATGTCCACAACTTTTTTTGAATACAACACATGTTAATAATATAAAGCCAGGGCCATAACAGTGTGTCTTCAAAACAGAAAAAAAAAAAAAAAAAGTACTGTTATGATGATCAGTCATGTAAAAGAGTCATGTCTGCACTTTGCCCTGGGAAGACAGCTCCACTGTTTGGGTCAATTGATGAATAGATCAACTCTAAAACACTTACTTCCAAATTCATCTTTTAACGCTTTTGTGGAGTGTGCAAAATAAACCTCTGTACCAGCTGCAAACAACCTAACATTTTCATCATCATAACTCTGATTCTGGGCCAGAAGCTGGCTTTTCCTATTCCCAAACTCATTGGGCACATTGGCCTTACCAACAACACCCAAAAATGAGTCAGAGGGAAAAAGTCATGCAGGAGTCCAGCTGATATGTCTGGCGACTAGTCAGTGTCCTAGCCTCGCAAGAGTACAGCAAGACCAGTGGGACCAGAGACTAAAACACTCTTACTTTCGTCCGCATGCTCAGATCCAGTGAGCGACATAACACCTTGTCCAGTGAACTCTTTGCCCCATAGGGGAGGCCAAGTCTGCCACTGGTCTCAGCTTCACAGCTAGCAGGTGGATAAATTACATTTCCAAGGTAAATGGACTGCTCCACAACATCTACACTCTAATCCTTGGATCTCTGCTCTAACCCAGGAGGCTTGCAGTCCCAGCGAATCAACCTCCTCACTTAGAAATTCAAAAGGCCAAAAGATTTTGAGGTGCTCAGCTGATGGGTTGGGACCCAAAAGGTGGTTGCAAATTTACTTTTGTGCTTCATGCTTTTTGCAGTGATCACACGTCAATTTGGGTTGTTTTCTAAAGATTCTAATATAGTTGTCTCTTTATATCAGGATAATATTGTTGGTTTTCTTGTGATGATGACTACATCTTTGCACATTTTAAGAAAAAAACATGTTATTCCTGAAGACAAAACACATTATTCCCTAATTTCCCTAATTTAGGGCCCTTGTTCTTAACACTGCAACATCTAAAGCTGGTAAATTCATAATTTTATGTCCATGTGGTATTAGAAGCATTCATTTTTCTGCATCTTGGACAGCTAATGACAATGAGAGAAAGGGCAAGAGATTAGGTGTCCGTGTGAATGTGTAATGTGGAGGTCTAGATTACAAAATGCAGGAGCTCCTCACTGCTGTGAGGGGTCAGATAAATGCTGATGAGAGGGCAGGAGATGATAAATGCCATCTGACTTTACTGAGGGAGGAAGTCCAGATCATGACTGGGCCATAATGACCCTGTGTCGTTTCAAAATGAAGTCACAGTTAACCAGCTGCAAGGATTAAATGTCAGCAGGAGTCATAAAACTCAACAACCTCATCTCTAATGTTAGAGATAACATATTCACACCTATGACATGTTTCTGGATGAAGTTTGCTGAGCTCTCTCGGGGCTGTTCAGCAGCCTTTGCTTCAGATTTGTACCAACACACAAACAGCTGGCAGCTGCCCAGAACAACAGACTTTGAGTGCTGGCCTGTCTTCTGCTGCTGGCTTCATTTGTTCTTTTGGGAAAAAATATGTTGCTCATTCACTTTCAGAGAAATACTGGAATTCGAACCATATTGCTTCAGTTGGCAGGATATAAAGTTTTTATCAACAATGACTACTATCTGGGAAAACAGTTTGTTTTTCTCTACAACAAATATTCAAATTTCAATCTGCTAAACACATTTAATAATGAGTGGGTAATCTTATGGGCTGCTCTCTTGAATTACTCAAACTTTCACCCATTAAATGATGAACTATGATTACTGAGTTACAAATGTGACACACATGAAGGCTACCTTTCCTTTCAAAGTGCCTTGAGGAGAAAGACCAACTCACTCTTAAACCTGAACTACAACTTCCATAATGCTGTAGATGAATGGGATTTGCTGTTAAAATCTTACATGTTTTTGTTGTGACATCAGTCAGGAATCGGATCAGCAACAAATTGTATTGGCATCTTCCTTGGACCACACCACACCTCTGGTAAAATTCTGCATAATCTTGCTAACAGACAAACAGACAACCAAATAAACAGACAAACAAACAGGCTATAATCCTTGCGAAAATATAACATCTTTGGCGGAGGCACATCAATAGTTTTCATAACTGTGTATATATAGTTATGAAAAGAACTTTACAACTTTCAAGGAGGACAGACAGAGACCCAGACTCCAGGTTGACCTGCTGACCCTGTCCGATAACAATTTCCAACTGTTTATTGTTGATGCTCTTTTCATGGACTAAAGCGCCCTCATGTGGGATAACTGGTGAAAGATGCATCTCAGAGATGTATATGTAACATTGGTATATATTAAATGCATTTGTTTTATTTCATGTTTACAATAAGATTTCTATATGCTAGGCTTGACAAGTATAACCTATAAGTATAAAGAAGCCTACACATTTAAGTTTAAATATTTATATCGCTTGTTTATCTGTGTTAGGAATCATATAACCGTTTTTAATATTTTTCTAACCATGATACCATGAGTGTTTAGTATCATAATCTTCGCTATGAAATTGTCTTTCTTTTTAATTGGGTCATATTGAGCAATATGCAAGTCAGATTTAGTTTAACTAAATTACATGTTTGATAATGCTAAGATGACTCCTCCTCAAACCTGACAATGTCCCTAACTAAACAGGAAACAAAAGACTCCTGCAGAATCCCGCTCCTCAGTTAGTTGTCCAGTAGTAGAAGTTGCAGTCTATTGTTAGTTGTTGTTAGTTGTTGTCTTGTTTCATCTAGCTTTTATCTGCCCTGCATCCATCTTGTCTAAGTCTCTGCTCCCTGTTTGAGTTTCTGTTTAAAGAATTTTGTACACGCCCGCAAGTTCTCTTCAATAGCCAGCTGTAACTCTCCAAGAAGTTACCTTACGGCAAATCGTGATTCTTGTTAATTTATCTCAGAGGCGTATCGTGAGGCCAGCGATTAGGCCGACTTTTTGATGTAGAGAAGAGAATGATCTTTTTCTTTTTTATAATATTTTTCTGCTGATCCAGACCTCTAAGTTCAGCTTCACCTGACGACTGAACCTGCAAGACCAATCAGATGTCATCTCCCTCCCATGAGACCCACTTATATCTGCACATGATCTGGATCCATAGCGCTGTTGAGTGTGGACTTCTCTCCCTTTGGAACTCTGAACCAGGACAGTCATTTGACTCTCCAGTAGCTCACAGACCAGTTTGAGACCCGATCCAAAGGCCACGTCATAGTAAGACTGCGGTTCTGAAATCTTCCAGATGGGCTGGTGTGTCTTGGTTTAATGCTCCATTAACTTAATTGATTTGACCTTTCTAAAATAGGTCAAATTGTTAAATAAATCCTCCATAACTATTCAGTATACTTAAATATATGTTTCGGATTCATAACTCCTTTCATTATTCCAAGCATCATTACAACTTTGCCATTTCATTCTGTCTATGCTTTTTGTCAGTTATAGGTTTTAATAATCCTTTTTGAATTTAAAGTCCTGTTTGTTGGGATTTGTTTGGAAGGTTTGAGATCCTGTAAAGAAAACTTCACCAAGATGGAAGAGATTGATTTAATTGAAGTAATTAATAATATGAAAAAGGATGGTGCCTCATTAAATGAGTGTAAAAATAATTATTTGAATAATACTTTCCATAATTAATATGCATAAATAATAGAACAAGTTATTTCAAGTTATTGCCTATGTATTTATATATATATATATATATATATATATATATATATATATATATATATATATATATATATATATATATATATATATATATGTGTGTATATATATATATATATATATATATATATATATGTATATATAAATATGTGTGTGTGTGTGTGTGTGTGTGTGTGTGTGTGTGTTGCTATAAACATGTGAGTAGACCATGTTCACGTTTTTTAGACAAAAAGGTTTTTATCTACTTTATTTTTCAACAGCTGTTGAAACCACAAAATTAAAATTCATTCATAACATAATTAAAGACCACTACATACTTGTAAATCACCGCAGTATTTACTGTCCATGTAGATCAACATTCAGAGAGAAGCACAATTGGCATTTTAGAAATACAAGTTTAAGACTAAAGTTGAATTTGGACAGAAAAAAAGCAAATTTGTAAACTTTGTTCAAAAGTTAGGCCACCAAGGTTCAAGCACAAAGACCAAGCCTTGAAAACACCCCAGGTTTACACACCAAGCCCAAAAACTGATGAATTCTTGGTCCTTAAAAGAAAAGGAACAAGCTGAAGGCTCTTTCCAACAAATATAAGAAGATGACTTCCTAGCCCTGAGTTGGGACTGAGTTTAAGTTACCTTCATTGCTGTATCACCTCAAGACATTGCAACAGTGTACTTCTTCATGTTGGATTTTTTTTACTAACTCAATTTGTCACTCCCCCCTCCATTTCTTCCTTGGGGGCCCCAAAGTTATCCTTTATTCGGCATCTCAGTACAGCACTACCAATACTCTGAAATGAAATGTCCTAAATCCACATTCATTCCTGTGATTGGATCAATAAAATATACAGAGCTTGTTTTCCCCAGCAGCTCGGTAAAATATTATCCTACAGACATCCTCACTCTGAATTTCGCTGACTCTCTGAACAGCAGCAATCTACCATAAATAAATAGAAGCACTGAAACTAAAGTTGAATGATACCTAAGGAATTCTATTCATACAGCTGTCTGGTTGACAGTCCTTTGGCAGATCAAAACATTGAAAAAAAAGTATCCAAAGCTAAAAACTTCTAGGTTGTCCCAGCCGTGACCTGTCAAAGTGCAGCTGCAGCTGCTGAAAGACAAGACATCTGCAGAATCTTCCTGCTATATTACCTTCAAACTTTGCTCCACAGACATGATTTCTACATTAAGACATAAGTACACTTCTCCTTTTTCCTCTGAAATTAATTTCTAACTGTACAATGACATCGTTTTGTCTCAGTGAGCATCAACATGACGGGTATGTGGCAAACTCCTCCATCTGCGCTAATATGAATCTTCAGCTCCAGAGAGCTGATCGATTCATGGTGAAGCCTGTTTTTAACTGGCCACTATGTCAACATTTTCTACAGTACAGTCATAACATTTACATTAATCGTTTTAGCAGATTCTTGGGATGCTCACAATGTAAAGCCACAGCTTGTTAACCCAAAAGGACCCAGCTTAACTTACCCTCTCCATACAGTAACATGAAATACTCTGCTTCTGTGGTGTGAGCACTACTGCTGCTGAGCATTAGTCTGGACATCACAGATTCACTCTTTCAACCTTTCACTTCTAGAAAACTTGTATGTTTTGTTCTTTATCAAGTCTATTTCAGAAAAGATTTCCCACTTCTGCTATGATTACGACCTTTGTCATTTTAGCCCTCATAAATTTGACCCTTTAACCACTCTGTACTCATGGTGGGCAAACATTTCATCATGTTTTTCTTTTTTTTTTTTTTTTTTTTGCTGTTGCAGGCCAGCTGACAGTTTCTCTCCCTCCTCTCTCTCACCAATAGTATGCCTCTGTTCTTCCGCTCCGGGGCAGCAGGCCCCTCTCGCTTCACCGTGCTTCTCTCTCTGCCTCTCCTTTCTCATCGGTAGCCTGCCTATCAGTGAGAGAGACGAAGGGGCCCAGAACTGGGTGCTTCACAGGTTGTCACTATTTCAGCAGTGGTGCAATTCTTTTTTTTTTTTAAAGGTACCATGGTTTTGACACAGTAACAGCTTGTTTAACCTAAAGACCCAGCTCCACTTCAGTGCTCTCTACACGTGTAACATGAAGTTGTATGTCACCATCTCGTGGCTTAGCAGTAATGCATCTGACTGTCCCTCCTGCGGCCCGGTTTCAAATTCTGGCTGGCACTCATACTTGTCATCTGTGTGTCCAATGCAGAGTGTTGTTTAGCTTCTTGCTGTATGCATCAGGCTGGACATCACAGGTTGTCACGCATTCAAGCTTCCACTTCCTTACAGCTTGTATTTTTTATTTCTCTCAAATGCACATTTTCTTTTTCCCCCCCTTGTCTGCATTATCTTTTCAGCTGAGCACTCTCCGATGGCAGCGTTGGAAAGACCAATGCATTTTTTTCTAGCAGTGAGAGATAAGTAAATATGATTCACTGCTACAGTGACCATCACTAGCCCTCTCTGTAGGCTACTCCATCAAATCAAACTTTACTTAACCTCTGATGTGAGCTGAAGGGGAGGGCCGTGCCACACCACAGTGTGAAAGAAGGGGAAACAGTGACAGACAGGACAAGACAAGACAACAGGGAGGAGGACAAACAGGTTGGTACATCTCTTCATGCCTTCTCAGATTGGAACGTCTTAATAATAACAGGTAACAATCCATGACTGTCAGGGTGGGCAGAATATGTAACAGACTTGTTGGAGACCAACCAAGACCCTATCAGGGAAAGCAGGGCAAGTTTAAGTGGCGGCATCAGTATGAGATAAATCGTCATTAGCTATGCTTGATTTCCCAAGGCTAACGTCAGCATGGGCTCAAAAAGAGAAATCAATGTTAGGTCATTGCATGGAATGGGACTGACACAGTAATGTTGTTATGAGCCCCATCAATGATAAAGATGGGCTAAATGGGCATGAGCTTAAAATAAGAGTGACCTCCAGCTTTTTGTTAATAGTAAACCATATGGAGGCTTGTTCTGGCTGTCTCAATAGATCCTGAATGGGATGAACATACATGATTTGTGCCAAATGTGCATGGGCTGAAATTGCAAAATACAGTATGTAGGACTTTGAAACTCACAGAGCCACTCAATGCTTTTAGGCATGTTGACACGGTCATGACCCCAGAGTTCAAACGGAGCAACAGAATAGGGTAAAGGGTGATTTCAGTGACTTTGAACATGGTTGTCTGTGGGCTGGTTTGAGTATTTCAAAAACTGCTGACCCACCTAAGAGAACTGTCAGTACATAAAAAGACAATTTCTGTTGATCAAAAGTTTCTCTGGACGAAAATGCCCTGTTGATGCCAGAGGTCAGAAGAGAACAGTCAGTGTGGCTCAAAATGATAGAAAGGCAATAGTAACCCAGAAACATGTTCTGCAACTTTCTTATGCAGAGAACAGTTTTTGATCACACAACACATTACATCTCGAAGCAGATGGGATCGAAAAGAGCAGCAGAAGAGCTCACCGGGTGCCATCATAATTGGATGATAGAACATTGGGCAAATGGTGCCTGGTTTGATGAGTCTGGATCTCTGCTGCCACATTCAGCTGGTAGGGCCAGAATTTGGCATAAACATGAAAGCCATCCGGCTTTGTATCAGCAGTTCAAGCTGTTGGTAGTGTGATGATGTGGGGGATATTTTCTCAGCACTCTGTGGGCCCCTTAGTCCCACCTGAGCATGGTTTAAACTCCACAGCCTACCTGAGTGTTGTTTCTGACCATGTCCATCCCTTTACCACCACAGTCTCCTCTTATGTAAACTTCCAGCAGGATAACACTCCCTGTCACAAAGCACAGATCTTCTTAAATAGGTTGATGAGTTCACTGTACCCCAATGGGATGTGGTGATGGATGTGAAGCCAACAAATACTTAGCAGCTAAGTGATGCTGTTATGGAGATATGGGCCAAAATCTTCCCAGCACCTCCCTGAATTTAGGTATCTTTGAAGGCAAAAGGTGGTCTAATCTGATGCAAGCATGGTGCAGATGAGAAAAGAGGCTGTTAAGTTTATGGTTTTGTAACAGCTGACCAAGGTCACATATAGGGGCTTAGAAAGTCATACAACAATTCAGAGCTAACAGTGGGAGGCCTGTTTCTTATATATCAGTTCAACATTAATCCCAGGACCTGTTTCCTTGGCCTTGTCTTGTTTTTAATTTAAAAGAAAGCATTGTATTAAGACCTATAAAGACACTGACTTTAGAGTCTAGGGTCTGCAGCATCCTGTATGAAAAAATGGAGCATTGAAATCACAGCCCAGATGACATCAAACACTTTTCACAGCCACCTGATTGACTTCTCTCTGACAGCTATGAAGGTATTTCCAAAGCTGTTGATTTACATTTCCAAGGAATAGGGAAGAGCAGTAAATCAAGGTGACAGTGCTATAAATGATGCAGGTGTGCAGCCAAAGGCAGAGAAACTATCTACCATTCTTTCTCTCTGACATGATTACAGAAGACATTATTTGCATGCAGATATGAAATTTAAATGAAAATGACCAATTTCTAAAGGATTATTTTCATGAACAGTTGGCATGTCTGGATGTCATTTCTACTGTAGCTGTCTCAAATATGGCAAAGCTTGCAAGACGAGTGCAGCACACAACCAAGAAAACAGGATCTGAATACATGTGTAAAAAAGAGAGATAAAGAAAAAAGCCTAGCGCCTTCATTCATTTCCTAGATGGTGCAGGGTGAGCAAGGAGAGATGTTCTTGTGCAGCAGCAAAACTGCACTGAATAACACAGCCAGCAGAGAGGGTTGCTAAGCACTGAGATAAAAATCACAGCAGAAAAACATGATTCAACTTTGAATAAGAAATGTGTGTGGAAGGAGGGTGAATATGATGATGCACCATGAGGTCTGATGAAGGAGTCAGAGGAGATCGTGATGGTGGCATTGCTGGTGTTTTCTGTCCATATTGTTGGGTATCTTAAGTATCTTTGAATTAAAAATGTGATAAAAGCCTAATGAACTCCCCCCCCAAAATCACAAAAAACACAATAAACAGTCAAATTTTGGGGGATTTCAGAGATTGTTTTGATAGGATTGAGGAGATGCTGAACAGGAGTTCTTATGGTAGACTTAAAAAATAATGTAAAAAGTGTTTTCATTGGAGGAATATAAGGAGTTGAAATTAACAGTCAGAATGTAGTCAGAAACTGAATGTGTTCAAGTGAACACCTAAGTTCAAGTTATAACTAGGCTACTTTCTTTTAAAATAAATAAATCAGGAATAGAAGTGAAGTAAATACATTTTTGAAGAGGATTATGATATAATGTGATATTAGAGGCAGGAAAGCTACAGCCTATATTATCATCTTACAGCCCATTTCAATAAATGGCTTCGGTCTTAATTTGCAATATATCTACAGGCTCCCACTGCATAAGAGGTGAATTATTATTTTTTTAGACATACTTTTATTTCATTGAAGACAGTTGGAAATTTTGTATATGACTGACATGTTTTCAAGTCTGAGGAGTCTTTGTATTGTTCAGACAGCCTTGCCTTCCTGCCTCATGTCATACATTCTGTTTGTGAGAAGGTTGATCTAAAGTTCTGCCAGGGGACATGGTAGCATCCACGTATTAGGCCTGTGCTCAAAATATCGATATGGCAAAATATCGTATCGCACTCCTTTGGGATACATGTATCGATACGGATTCTACAGAATCGATACGGCCTAAATATTTAGACAGTTGTTGTCAATATACTTCGGGTAATGTTAACAGTGGCACAGTTCAAGGTAGAAGACGAGCTACATAATGAAGCATATGTTCTAAATTTGAACTTAGGTCTACCATCTTTGAGGATCTGAATTTATGTCTCTCAAGTTGTAGAACCACTTAAAACTCATCTTTGTTCTTTTTCTTCTTAAAAGAAAAAACTAAACTTGTCAAGAATTTTGCTTAAAGCGTAGTCAATGTTCACAATTTACGTGTATTGGGATACGTATCGTATCGTGAAGTTGCTGGAAATACCCAGCCCTACCATGTATTTGCCTCAAGAGCAACTCAAAGGCTTCATTGGAAACCAAACAACTTTACTCACACGGCTTTGTCTAATTCTTTCGACTATCTTAACCAAAGCACATCACAGACATTTCTTTAAGACCACAGGGGACTGTGTTAAAAGATGCTGAGGTTTTACAATATGTCAACTTTAAAATATGGGAGACAGTACAAATCATTCAGTTGGGGGGGGCAACTTATCCAGCGAAGGGTCTACAAAGGAAGGATCAACTCCTCTGCCTCTCCGCAAAGGTAATAAATCTCTGTGGTTTAGTGGAAATGGACAGAAGTCCCTGTGGCCTGCTGATCTCAAGCCACAGATAGGAGCATTTTTCTCTCTCATTCTCCTTCTGTTAGTGTCCCCATACCTACCTCTCTGGAAAGTCTCCTTATCTTGCTCCATTTTCTCGATCTGTCCACCTATCTCTAATCCTTCATTCATCACTTTTACTTCATCACTTCCTTTTTTCCACTCTTTTTAATACAACTCTTTTTTTTGTCTCCCACCCTCCTCCTCCTCCTCCTCTCTGCTGCCTCGGTCTCTTATGATGTGTTTAGCATTCAAGGCCTCTCGCTGCTGCATCACAGGCCTGTTTGTTTCAGCGAGCTGCAGAGAGAGGAAAAAGATGTGATTCCTCAGAGAGCAGGTACATTTCTTCATGCCTTCTCAGTGTGGAGCTAAATTCATCTGCATGGATATGCTGCCACATGTATCTCAACGAAAGTGCTGAATGTTAGGGCAACCGCTGAACATTTTCACTATTTTCAAGTCCTGCTTTTGCAATTCTACCATCAAGAGGAATATGGTAGAAATTCAGCACAGGAGAAATGTCTTAAAGCTGTTGTGATCATGGGCTAAATGTGAATCATGCCTTTCCTTTCCTCTCATTACCTCCGCCAAGGAGGTTGTTTTCGGGAGAGTTTGTCTGTCTGTCTGTCTGTCTGTCTGTTCGTCTGTCCATCTGTCTGCCTGTTTGTCTGTGAACAAAATAACTCAAAAAGTAATGGATGGATTTTGATGCAATTTTCAGGAAATGTTCAGCATGGGAAAAGGAAGAACTGATTCGATTTTGGTGTTGATCTGGATCAGCGTCTGGCCGCCATGGCGAAAAATGTGATTTCTGTGAATTACTACTGAACTAAAATAGATAGCATTATGAATCCAATTGTTAATGGTATGTTTTCATGGTCAAGGAATCTAAATATGTCGATGAAATAAAGGTAGGACTAATATTTATGGTGAAAATCACAATATGGCTGAGGACTGTGGAGCTGGCGGAGGTCTGCACTCTCCAAGTCCTTTTCTAGTTTACTCTTACTTTCTGCTGTTTTCATGATTTCCTCTGTCATTTATTTATTTTACTTTTCTCTTATTTTTACTTCTTTCCTTTATTTTTCTCTTTCCTCTTCTTCTTTTTTAACTTTCATGCCTCCATTCTTGGAGTGGCACCATGTGTGCAGGAAACTGAGGCCAGTTCACACAGACTCACCCCAGAACCTACAGTCAACCTGAGTACTGCTGTTGACCATGTTCACTCTTTTATGACCACAGTGTGAGGAACAATTTGACACTTGTATATATTGTGTATATTTTTTTCTTATGTATTTGAACTATTCTGAATTGCTTGAAAATCATTGCTTTGTGACATGACCTTACATAACCCGTACATGACCTTACATAGCCCTCTTAGCCCTCTTGTAGTCCTTTCTTCCCAGAAACTGAAGTTATTCCCTTGATCTTGCTGAACTTACTGCACCTGCAAGGCCATCTGCCTCACCAAAAACAACCTCACGTGACCACATACAATGTTATAAAAAGGAGATGACACTGTACTAGTTTTCAGTTCAACTCTCAGACTGCTTTGGCCCTCTTTGGTTGTAACTCCTTGTCCAGGCAAGAAGAAGAAGTAAAGCTCCATTTGATTGCATCCAGCTTGCTGTTTGTCACTTTTATTCTGAATAGATGTCAGGTGTAGGTACAAACCTGAAACTGAGCTATCTTAGGACTGTAAAGAGACAAATCCTGACACACAGTGTACCCATATTTCCTTCCAGCAGGATGACCCTCCATGCCACAAACCTCAGATTCTCTCAAACTGGCTTCTTAAAGAAGTTGAGGAGTTCACTGTACTCCACTGTCCTCCATGGTCACCAGATCTTAGTCCAATAGAGCACCTTTGGGATGTGGTGAAACATGCTCCACATCATGGATGCACAGCTGAAACCCTTCAACAACTGTGTGATGCTATCGTATAAATATGGACCAAATTCTCCAATTAATGTTTCCAACATCCTGCTGAATCCACACCATGCAGAGTTAAGGACTTCCTGAAGGCAAAAGGGGGTCCAAGTAGGTATAAACAAGACATACCAGATAAACGTGTTGAGTGTCAACCACCACTCTCTCTTCCATGCTGTGCCTCTTGAAACATCTTCTTCATATCATGTTGTCTTCTTATTCAATGTAAACATGGGACCTTGAATTAGCAATGCGAAGGAGTCTACTGACCAGTGCTGCCCAAGTGTCAATGGAAAAACCTCCGAAACTCAATACCCTCTCGTTGTTCATCATTTCTATTCTTGAGGTTGCTAGGCATGGTACTTTGTACCAAATGGTAAAAAATACTGTCCCTTACAGTGAACATTAAACTAAACTCACTGGCTGCATGTTGTTGAACTCCCTTGTCATTGGAATAATGTCTACTAATCTCTCCCTCTCCCACTTTCCCATTCCTCTTGTTTGGTTCTATCAATAATAGTAAGAAGACAAAGACAATCAACAAAATAAATCCATGACATTAAACACTAAGCACTGGTTTCTCCTTCTTTGTGGGTTTAAATGTAGTCACCTACTTTGTACAGTCACACATGGACCAAAATGTGTGTTCCATAATATATCGATCAACCCACACACTTTTGCATGCACTGTGTTTTAATTACAAGGCAGAGCATGAACTGATAAAACCTTAATACCCCTCAATGTTAATGCCCACTGCCATCTGACTCTGACACTTAACTGCAGTTCAACCCCCATACAATTAACCTCTGGTCGTTTGCATGTAGAATACGGAGGGAAGCTTTCCTCAATCTGTGCCCCTTGTGCACACAAATGCTGCAGGTCAACGAGCTAATGAAGAGCCCTCACTGTGCTCATGTAGGAGTTAAGTACTCCAAATCCTCCATTGCTTATTAGAGCACTGTATACAAGGCTTCCCTAACATATTCCAATTAGAGGAGAATTATCACAGCATTAAATATTCACATTCATAAAGCAGCGTGTTTACTGGCTCGGGACAAACTGGGTCAGATTTAGTTGTCTTAGGTGTCGGTGCTGACACACAAGATCTGTTTGTGCTGAAGCTGCCGCAGCCCCTCTGTGTGCTACAGCGTCCCCTGGCAAAGTCCTAACCTGCAGGGAGGCCGACACACATACAAACACTAAAAGACAAAACAGACCCACATATAGCAACCTAAAATTAAAAATAAACAAATAACCTCATAAGGCTGGTTGGTTGTGATTAAGAAGTATGAGGTTTGTGGAGCACAGAGGGGCTGTCTGAGGAGAGATGAGGGTGGGAGCTATTCACCCATTCAGCCCACAGGCCTCAGCTAATTACCTGCCTGTGACAACAACGAGGAGGACATCTGAACATGGTAAATACTGTCCCAAACTGCACAATCTGCACCTAAGTTCAAGGGTAATGCTCACTGACTTGGGGAATACACTAAGACACCATATGTTGGAGAAATTTTGGGATAATTAGAGATTCTGCTTCAAACAAAATGACCATTTGTTGTTGAACAGGGTGAGTCTGAAAAAAGTCAGCCAGCAGACAGGAGAGGAGAATTGAATAGCTTTAATTTCAGATTACAGTTTTACCTGATTATTTGAAACAGACATACAGAAAAATGTAAGTGAATAATAATGCATGTCAGTCCCACACTCTCTAGTTTGCTGATTGATGAGTACTCTCACCAAAATACTCCATACTGCACACTCCATTCAACAACGTACTACCTCTTCCCCATACCATGCCATTTTCTGTTGTGCTTTGTTGATTTTATTGTTGATTTAGATGTTTTTTTCTAATTTTGTAGTGTCCTCGAGTGTCGTGAAAGGCACTTTTAAATAAAATGTATTATTATTAATAAATAATTTTATTTGGTGCCCAGTGATGTACCAACAGGCGGCAACAAAACACCTACTCTACAGATCAGAGAGGACCAATTTAAATGCAAATGACTGCATGTTTGAAACAATGGCAACTACAGAAGCGGTCTCCATGGATGCAGCAACATCTGTAAACTTATCAGAAATTGACTACAATTTGTTGAAAGATGCTATGAGGGGTTTCTAAGTAATTACAAAAAAGTCTCACTTTTAGATATATGCCTGATCGAAATACACACTTTAAGATGAGCTTTATAGCATCAAAATAGGTTATCTATAAATGCTATTCCTTAGCTAAGTGGTCAGGTCAGACGGCCGGCTACAAAACTACGATACTAAGTTTTCCAAAAATTGCTTGTTGTCACACATCAAAAACTACCGCTACGTAACTAGAAAGAGACACATTACCTCGTCGCTTTGCATCCTGTAAGTTAGTGAAAAAAGAAGTTGTAAAGCAATGCAGAGTTCTGAGGAAGGTCAGAGCTGCATTTATTAGCATCACAACAAACACTCACTTTGGCTTGGGTCACGTCTTTTGGTGCGTTCCAGTTTTAGTCAGAAGTAGGAATTTCCGGGTTCCGAGTAGGAAACTGCAACTGGACGTTCCCCGAAGTCTGAATTTCCTACTGGGAACTCGGTGAAACCTCACCACCCCCGAGATGACAGTTGAAGATGGATGCCCCCGGTGTGAACAGTTATTTAGCTCCTGTAATCAATTTATTTGCACTTCTGACTGGGGTGTGTCACTCTAGATCAACTGTATACATAGTATTGTTAGACTTATATTTACAAAATTGCTGCCGTAGTGATAATCACTTTCTTCATGTGATATTTGTGAAGAACAACGCCGGGCGTGCTAACAACAGCTAACAGTAGCCTGGTAGATCGGCAAGTTTTTTTTCCGACTTCAACTAGAAAGTCCAGAAGTTGTAGATGATGTCACTCCCAGTTCTGAGGTTACTGGAATGCAGCATTACGACAGTCACCGCACGTGCTCATGGGTAGCAGAGTCTTTATGTCTTCGGAAATAGATTCTCCTCATAGCACCTTTAAAAGACGAGCAAGATACATCATTTAAAACTTTATTTACAGGAAATCATGTTTTTGCTCTTCTGGTGAATGGGGATCACTGCTGAGAAACTGGGAGAAATGCAGAAATGCTGCACCAACGATGCTGGGAGTGTGGTCGCCCAGAGTCATGGCTACTCTGGCGAAATCTGCTCTCCTCAGAAGGTTACCGAGAGAACTTGGTGGGGATTGTTGTTGATGAGGTTCATGTCACATATAAATGTTAAATGATACTAGTACTGTCAGGAGATTAAATAGAGATATTAATTAATTATGATCTGCAATTAATTAACCAAACTCCTTTTTCATCTCACTTTTAAAAATGCTGAAAAAAAATCCTCAAATTGAGGTATTTCATTGAAATTCATCAGATTAGTTTGGCAAAATCAAAGACTGTTCTCCACCCCCAAAAAACTCAAGCAAAAGAAGCCCAATGCGCTCTCCAAATTTAAAGGATAAGTTCGGTTTCTATAGCTTTCACATTGTTTATAGAATGAAGTAGAACAATATACTCACCCAGAAGGCTTTCCTGATCCAAACAGTGCTTCAGGAGATATTTAAATCCAAAATCGAGTGGCGGACATATAATGGTAGCACACAGGGCATACAGCGCCGCTCCTAAAACTGCATTAATCGTCCAAAAACTCATTAGTTTCACCAATATTCCATCATGGTCCGCTCGGGCTACTCCTCCACGACAGTCTGTGTCGCCCCAGACATGTCTTTGTGACTGTGCTGACCTCTGAACTAAGCTAACAGCTAACATTCGGTTGTGACACTGTGGCTTGATATGATTGGTTGTGATGAGTGTGACTGGCAGAATGATTGTTGTGATGAGGACTTTTTTTTTTTTTTTTTAAGTTTCTGCTTTCTGCTTTTGAAAACATTTTCGGATGAAGATGTTGTGGAGGAGAACTTTGAATATGATGGGTGTCCTTACAGTTTCAAGCCAGAGTTTACAGATGAGGAGCTCATCGAAAGGAGTACGCGGAGGCAGCGCTCCAGAGTGTACTGCGCAGGTGCAGTACATACATTCTATAAACAATGTGAAAGCTGTAGAAACCGAACTTATCCTTTCACGGCCCAATCAGGGGACAGAGGCGGGAGCTGCAGATGTGACGACAACAGGAAGTGACTGCACGTTTGATAACCGCAGTGGTGTGTAAAGCTGTCTCCATGGATGCAACAAAACCTGCTGTTTGTAAAAAACTCATTTAAACCTCCTTTAAAGAGAAGCAAAGAACGTCACGTCAAGCTTTCTTTTGTACTATCATGATTTTGGTCTTCTTCCAACCGAGGATCACTGCTGGGAAACTAGGAGAGATGTGGAAATTCTGCGTGAATGATGCCGGGCCGTAGTCATGGTTACCCTTCATTATGAATTATGCCCTGCTCAAAAGTTTACCAGGAGAACTTGGTGGGTATTGTCAATGATGAAATTCATGTCACATATAGGTGGCAAACGATACATCTCTGTGGATTAATTTAATGTAAGATAAGACGATGGTCTAAGGACTGAAGTACTTGCAGTTTAAGCTAATGGCTAGCAACACGGTCTAGCTACTTCGGCATACTGTGGCTTGATATGATTTGCCTCAGAAGACAATGATGAGCGGACTGATTGTCCAATCACCAGCTGCTCTGGTTTTTTGAGGTTCTGCCTTCTGAAAATACCGAAACACTGATATATGATTAAGAATTAAATAAATGTGATTAAAAAACCACCATGCGCTAAATATGGCTGTAATTAATGAGTCTCAATTACTGTGATAATTTGGCTCCCCTAAATGATACATCTGTGTGGTATAATTTGATGTAAGACGATAGTCTAAGGAATGAAACATAATTTAAGCTAACAGCTAACATTCGGGTTGTGACACTGTGGCTTGATATGATTGGTTGTGATGAGTGTGACTGGCAGAATGATTCTCCAATCACCTACTTTTTTTTTTTTTTTTTTTAAGTTTCTGCTTTTGAAAACATTTTCAAATGGCTCTTTCCCACTGGTAAAATGGTAAACTGGTAAAATATTACCATGACGGATATTGAACCGGCTCAAGTTTTCAGTGGCAAAGGCTTTAAAAGCTTTTTTATGCATTAATTAATTCAAAATGTTTTCATTTTAAATCTTAATATCAGAATGTTTCGTTCTGGCTCTTTAAAATTATGATAGCAAAAGGGTCACATATGGCAGCGGTGTAAGGTGTATTCAGTTGCAAATATTTTTGATTTTCCAACAGGAATTTTCGTCAAAATTAGGTTATGCTTCTCAATTTGTGAATGGAACACTTTGGAATAACAACCATGGGTGAGTGAATGAGAATGAGGGAGAGGAAAAGTGAGAAGGTGGAACAGTTCAGCTTAGACACACGGGTCTCAGAGGTGTTAACTACCTCTACTGCCTGTGGCAAACAGCGCTAGCCTTTGTGCATAAGATGCTCCCTGCAGCAGGGCTTATATACAAATGGAGTCTCCTGAAATTTAAATATTTCCCTCATTTGAATCCAAGTAAATGACATTAGACAGATCCACTGGACAGAACACTTTGTGAGCATTTGCACATGCTCTGTGGATAAGGAACTACATGTTTCTGTAAATTTCACTGCTTTAGTCTCCAAAATCCATGCAAAATTCTCAGTGGATCTGGTCCTTAGTGCACTGCAGAGGATATTAACCCCAGAAAATAAAATAAACAAATCTGAGTTTTTGTATTCCCTACTCTCAGAACAGCAACACAAGCTGGAGACATTTTAAGGTTTGTTTTCTTCTTCTGACCATCAGTAGATAAAAACAAAAACATTGATCAAAAAATGAAAAATATTCAGCCAGTTTTGTGTTTGTTAAGCTATTCATATTGCTGCAGAAATCATCATACTTCAGTCTTTTTTAATGAAGTCTCAGGTTTTTTCTGCCCAGTTAACCTATAAGCTGTCACAATCACAGTCTCAGTATCCTTTTGAGAAGGAGAAATTCATCCTAATGCAACAACTGATTATTCATAAATTTTAAAAATACTGCTCAACTGGTGAAAACATGTGCACACATTCTACAAGAACACAAATATAGCTTTACTCTCGAGTTTGTAATGCCGGAATCTCTCTGTCAGGGTGTTTAGAGGCTTTACCATCATCACCCAAAACGGAGCTGCCAGTCACCCAAACACAAAACCAAGCCACAAATCCTCACCAAACCTGTCCTCTGATTCAACTGAGAAACAACAAATTCTTCATCACTTCGAACATTAAAATGAAAACATTTTGAATGAAGAGTGTGTGGAGCTCTGACTTCACCAAAATGATGTACCAAAGAAGACCTAACACCTCAGACAAAATGAAGCAAATGTTGGTGAGAAAAAGCAGACACGCCACCGCCTCGGGTTTTGGGGTCACGGTTCGGTACATTTTCGGAACAGTATGGGAACAACGCAAAACCATTTGCTTGTTTAGCACGTTCATTAAAAAAAATTGGTCAATATACAAACCAAAAACATTCGATGTGCTGCTTGGTAATAATAATAAGATAAAGAAAATAAATTTGTAGATTTAGTTATTTTTAAAAAGATGGGAAAATACATGTTAATGAACATATAAATGTAAACACGTGAGATTATAGCCGTGTGGCTAATTTCCATCTCTAATCCCATTTGCAGGTTGGTGTTGTACAAAACATTTACATACAATAAAAACAAAACAAGACAAAAGAAAACAAAGACAAAATAAACAACAAATGCATGAAATTAAAAGCAATGAGTTTCTTTTAAAATTCCTGGCTTAAATGTGGACGACTGGGTACTTTATACCGGTGCTCAATCACCTTTAGCATTTGTTTAAAACCAGCATTTTCCACAGCTGAATATGGTCTTAGATTGTATGCTATAAACACGCTGATGGATGCTGTTATCACTTTGGCCCAATCTAAGCTGTCCAGGAGAGGCTGCTTGAATCCAGACGGCAGTTGAATTTGCACTACAGTGTTTTTTTTCCCTTACCGTGGAAATCTTTACACTTGAGTGGTGCCGTTTCAGGTGAGCCGGCATGTTTGACGTGCTGTCGGAAAATACTCGACCTCAATTGAACAGTATCGGCACACCGCCTTTGTTTTATCCACCTGTCTTTCTCCATTGCAATATTTCAGCAGGAAGCCAAAGTGTTCCCAAACAGGAGATTTCAGCGACGGTGAAGGCTCTTCAAGCTCTGGTTAGCAGTAGCCATGATGCACAAGCTCCTGTGGTTACGGAAGCTCTTTGATGTTCGTCTTCTGATTGGCTTGCCGTGAGACGTGACGTCACGTTCACATGATATGCACATGATCACAAGAGCAAGAATCACAGACCACTTTCCTCATGAATATTAAAAAGCCTTCCCTAACCACATGTCGTGAAGCGAGTGCCCCGTGAATTATTAAGAGCCATGTGCAGCGCTAGCAATAAACTTACTGTGCTAGATTAAAATTACAGCACTGCAATATAAACCAAGCGTCCTTTTGAGCAGTTCGAAATTGCAGATACATGTGATTACACCCTAATTTATATATATGTATATATATATATATATATATATATATATATATATATATATATATATATATATATATATATATATATATATATATATACACATATATATATATATATATATATATATATATATATATATATATTTATATATATATATGTATATATATATATATATATATATAATTACTACTACTTTGTGCCTGACTATTTGTAAAACTATAATTAAAGTAAAACAAGAAGTTCAAGCATATTTATACACTCATGTCCCTAAAAGACTTAAACACATTTTATGATCCTGTTTTTATGTTTCCAACAACCCCAGCATATCCTGTTTGGTTTCCATGGTAACTCTAACGCAATAATATATCAACAAATACACTATAGATAGATAGATAGATACCCCAGATATATATATATATATATATATATATATATATATATATATATATATATATATATATATATATATATATATACATATATATATATATATATATGTATATGTATGTGTGTGTGTGTGTGTTCAGTTATGACTTGTATTTCTTACATTGATGATTCATCATCAGCACATTTTTCTCCACAGCACGGGTCTTTCTTTTCTCCAGAGACTCACAGTATCCAGATCACTGCAGAAGGTGTTTACTTGCTGTGAGTTTTGTTTGTCTGTATTTATGCTGCTGTTGTTGTCTTTTATGTTTCTGTTGTGTCTGCTGCAGATTAAATTTCTTCCACAATAATAATAAAGCCAAAGTTGAAATTGATAGGGCTGGCTGGATGCTGCTGCATAATTCATAAATTTAAGAGAAGCCCCTGAAGTCTTTTAAAGGACAATAACTTATCCTATTAATGTCCAACAAGGATATAAATATGTACAACCTAACAGTCAGAGGTCTTGTTAAACCTGGGGAGATATCTGCCTCAGAGAAATAAAAAAAGAAAAAAACGACACATTTCTCAGCATTCCTGGACTCTTTGGGGGAATAGTCTGAAACCAACAAAAGAAAGCGGATATGAAGGAGATCCATCAGAGGACAGATCTGAAATGGACCGCACAAGGAAAGGAAAGACTGTGTTTTGTTACACCTCATGTTGGCAAGGTGCTGGCACAGCAGGCCCATACGCTGTCTGTTTTAATCCAATAGGGCCCAGAACACCTCTAAATGGTGCTTAGCTTCTGCCAGAAAGTCATGGACATCAGATAAGTTCAAGAGGTTATCAGAAACAAGAAGAGGAAACAGAGTAGAGGAATAATCAACCTTTAATCACTGTGAAACATATTCCTCATGGTACATTTGCTGTCATTACAATAAGCTCAAAAAAGTGACTATGAGGGACTATTTACAGACATCTGTCATAAAGATAAGCATGTCAACATCAGATAAGTCTGAGCAAGATTCCAACACTTTCTGTTTAACTCATTAGTTTGACGATGGAAGATAATTTAGATAAACTTTGAGAGGAAAAGATAGCTCAGAGTAAAACAAAATGGCCAGATCTTCTAAGATCACAAATAACGGGCAACGAAGCACACTGTTGAACACCAGCAGAGACATCTCTGTGTTGCCTGAAGAAATGTGATTTGGGAGGCCATCTGTGAAAAGCACACAGTTCAAAACTGGCATTGCCGGATGGAAAATTTGTTTCTACTTTTTTTTATTTCCGACCAGACGTTACTGTAACCTTTTTTTCTGTTGCCTGTCATTTTAACAGACAAGCTCATTACTTTTCTCTCATGCCATTAATGTATGCATCATTTTTAATTTTTCTTTTCTGATTCAGTTGAGCATAATCTAGATGTCAGCACACATAAACTTACAGATTCTCTTCATCAAAAACCTCTCATGTAAAGATCAGTCCTACAGTTATGTGCAGTTATGGACTGAGGGTGCACCTGCCCTGTGCCACAACAACGGGTGTGTCTGGGCACTTTGCAAATTTCATGTACCTCGCAGTCTGGCATAATGAGGAGTGCCCATGCCTCGGTCCCGCCCAGCAGCGCAAGTAAAAGAGAAGAAGGAGGAGAGGTGTGAAGAGGTTTACCACAGCCAAGTGCTATCTTCACCAATCAACTGAATGCCTCTCCTTACTTTAAAATGCGCTGCGAGAAAGTCACAGTGGCAATTTACTAATATTGACAATCAAGTTTGCAAAGATTTCTGAGAACCGCTGTAAAAAACGTTTCAATGATGTGAGGAGAAGAGCCATTAGAAATCTGTCCAAATAAAGAAGGCACACGGTGGCCACTGGGGAAGCCCCTCCACCAGCCTCAGGATGAGCTCAGCAAAGGACATCGCGTCCTCCACCCTCTCCATGATAAGCATTGAGGGCTTTGGTGGGATTGAAGTTGGGTTTACGGTTAAGGCAAAAATATTTTTCTACTAAAACAGGGTAGGACAGCTCAGTGTCCTTCCTTTCTTCTCCAACCAGCAGTCCAAGCTCGTCAGGAAAAAGAGGTAGGAGATGTGTTGAAATACGATTTACTTTTCTCATGAATGGTTTTGTGTATCTATAAATGTGCATATAAGCACATTTAAGGACAGAGCTGCAGCCAGGTGGTCTCTCTCCCGTGCACTCTGCAGCTCTCCCTGCTGTCATGGCTCATGCAGTTCAGCCTATCTTGGTATTAAGTCCTATAATGTCTCCTCTTTGAAGTCAAAGTGGCATCCATGGTGTAAAGGCTATGTTGTGTAGCACGCAACATGCGACAGAGGTTGCACTGACACTGTTGATACCTGCCTGTGAGCTCCTGGAGATGTGTGTGCACTGCATGCCTGTCAGCCAAATTTCCACTGCACCAGGTGCGCTTCGCCTGTGCCAAGAACGGACCAGGTTGGAGCTGGTGAGCTATCAGCACACCGCCCAAGCATTGCTTTAGCACAAAATTGTCACTGCCCCAACCTGAATCTGTTGACACCTCCCACTGGTGTGCCTCCACACCCATCTCTGAATGCTGATCTACCAAATTGCACCTGGAAATTAGGGCCCTGTGTGTTTATTGAAACATATGTCACACTCTCCATGCATTCACAGCTCCTAAAATTGCTGTCAGGGTGTGGAGGGTGTCAGTCAGCTCTGAGTGACAAATGGAATGATTCTGGCAATGACGGGCATCTTTTTTACGTAGGTGAATGACCTCCTTCAGGATGTTTTAAGAGTGCAAAAAAGAGAGGCTTCCTTCACCTGTGTGTCTGCATGAGTATGATGACACACTGCATCTTCCCATTTTTCTGTCCTTCATAATGACAGATGGCCTTTGTGCTGCCCTTAAGGCATCAAGACTAAAATATTTTTGTTTTATTGTTTGTATGTTATTGAATATATCCCTAGCTTAGGTGTCGTTATTTGATCATTGATAACAGTACATTTTTACATGTAAGTTTAAAAGTTAGTCACTTCTGGGTTTGGTCCATTCAGCTCTTATGAGAGAAGCTAGCATCCTGAGTGAATCCATCTCATTAATTTTTGAGCTTTGGTCTCCCAATGCTGTAATTTGATGATTGTAGAAATGAACATATTGGGCCCTAATTTACAAAGCAGTTATTAGTTATTTGTTCTTAAGTATTTGTTGGCAAACTTTAATTTTCAGCCACAGTCCCAACACAAGTTTCCATCAAACACAGTTTTTGGAAAACTGCTTTGCCTTCAGCTAATTCCAGCCTATAAAACATGTCACACTGTTCTACTATGCAACACTTTAAGCATTTCAGTCAAACAACTCATGAATTTAGTGATTTTCTTTTTCGTATTTGCAAATAAGTCTATCTATCTATCTGTCTATCTATGTATCTGTCTGTCTGTCTGTCTGTCTATCTTTCAGCCCTTCATTGGTTTATCCATCCATCCATCCATCAAACATGTTTGGAGCCCCTCCCCTTCTAACTGTTAGCCTTTGCAACAATACACTGAGACAGAATGTCCAACTTACTCAGAGATGCTGTTAGAAGAGGGAAAAAGGTTAACTTCAATCCCAAGTTTACAATCAAAAAGAAACAATGGACTTTCAGAAGGAAAGATAAGACTTTGTTTGGCCTAAAATATATCAAAGAAATAATAAAGCATCACATTGTTGTCTTGATGGCTGGATGGAGATCAGTCATAGAAATAGCTACATATGCTAAAAAAAAGAAGCTGTTTTCATACTTTGAGTGTTGGGCTTTGGATGGTACGGAGCCCAGGTCATGTGATCTGTTGGCTCAGAATCAGTATAGGACAGTAGACTTAAGCCTGCTCTATGACACACACCTCTTTCTATTGCATTTGGACACATTTAATATAGTTTTAATACATTTTAATTTATTCCATACTGTAAATATGAAAATGACATTTTAATGTAGTTCTCATATTTTTTAGAAAATCTTATTGTATTTCACAACCACTTTTTATTTTGTAAACCTGAATTTAACACACGCTTTTATAAGTAAGTTAGTGCTGACTTTTCCACTTATTTTTGTGCGCTTGCCATACAGTCTGTAATAAGAGCGCACTTAAAATGTTGGAGCGGCTGGCTTGACCACCGAAATCGAGAGACGGCTGACGTGACCGCAGTTGTAAATGTTGACATATCACAAAAACCTTCATGGTCACAGAACTATAATAAAGTTGTATTTCCCAGTCACACTCACAACTTATCTGCTGTTTATCAATGTCAGTAAGAAAAAGGTAATTACATATATTTTCAACAGGACAGCAAATTAAAGACAGCACACCAATGTTTAACAGTTAAAACATTTATTGAGATCACCATTTGATTCAAACAGCATTCAACAACGCCACGTGTCCCGATCTGATGTCAAAAGTCAGTGATCGTCAAACTCTTAAAAGGCTGCAAAGTTTACAAAGTATCATTCGACCATCACATTATGAAGATCTTAACAGGGATTAATTTTCTACTATGGGTTACAAGGACGAGTCATTTTGTCGTCAACAAAACCACTAACTACAGTAGAATATAACCCTCAAATTCAGCATGCTTACAGAAATGCACTCTTGCGCTTACACTTAATGCAGACACATATGCCATCAGTTTGATCACAAGATGAAGCGAAAATTTCCTCCACATTGTAAAAAAAACCTACTCCTCTGTACCTATTTTCAAGTCCTCCCGACTCTTGTTATGCGTTGAACATGAACAAATTGTTTGTTGATACCCCGAAGTGACGGTAAAATGCGGGTTTCGGGGCCATCACAAGTTGACACAGTCGGAAATTTGTCATTTTGATCAGGCATCTAAGATATTTACCTATATATTACCTTACGTTTCTTTACGCTGTTAAATAAGTCTGTAATCCTTAAAAACCTTTCGTCGTCATGCTCAATGTTGTGAAGTCACTTCCACCACTAAGTAAATGGGTGTAAAGAGCTCATTTTTGTGTATACAATTGATTCGGGAGGTGTTCGGATAGTAAACAAAAGGGTCCTTCAGACACGCCCCCCTCACTTCTGCCTGGACGGTCACCAGTTAATTTAATACGGTACACCGGCGGAGCCTGTTGTGTTTTAGTATAAGCAGCAAAGTTCTCCTTCAGATTATTCCATCTCTCATAATAAGAGCAACAAGAATATCATTATATGACAGTCCGAGGTGGAAGTGAAAGTTAACAGGCTCACTTCTTCTCTCCATTGTGTGTGTTTGTGAACGTCCGGCTTCTCTACGGGAAGCCGTAGCGGACAAGAATAAGGACAAGTCAAAATGCGATGAATAACTTTATTTCGAGCGCACGTTTTACCTAAAACGTGCGCTTGAATAACTATTTCGTGCACACGTTTTAGTATCTCGTGCGCACGTTTTAGTATGTCGTGCGCACGCTTTAGCTAAAACGTGCGCACGAATAAGTATTTCGAGCGCACGTTTTATTATTTCGTGCGCACGTTTTAATATATCATGCGCACGAATAAGTATCTCGTGCGCACGAGTTATATATTTTGTCCTCTGTGGCACCTAAGGGGCTCCGTAGGATGGTAATACTTTGAAATCCTTCAATAAAAATGGTTTTGCTTTATTGATATACAGTTTTGAGTTTACAATTCTCTTAAAGAATTCTTCCATCTTTCTTACTCAGTCATGCTTTAATTATTAAACATCATGTTTCAGTTTGAGTCTTGTTCTCATTCTTTCTCATATTTTTTTTACTTTTTATTCAATGATTAAGAAAGCTTCCATCCAACAAAAAGTCCATAATATGGTAAAGACCAGTGTCTGCAGATGACACTTGAAGCTTTCAGGTTGAAGCTGAGGCACTGAATCTGAAACAGGTATGTGTCTGTCTCTTCACACCGCCCTGACAGTCAGAGGTAATGTGTGTTTGATGGGCGGACTGATGAGTCATGAGGGAGTGTGTGTTTGTGTGCATTTAAATCTGTTTCCTGTTACATCATGTGTGTATTCAACACAAAGTTCACACTGTGGATGCCTGCGTCGTCTTTCTGGTGTGTGTAAAGATGTCTGCTTCACTGCCCTTCATGTCTCCAGTGAGAGTTCCTGTTTGGGTCATGTTTATCTGTTAACCTTCATGATATTCATACAATACACATACAAAACTGTATCCTGCTCTCCAGTGGGCTGATCTTTATAAGAGCTGAGTGTTGGAGTTTCTAATAAGGATGAGGCTCATCCTCAGAAATGATCCTGGGTCCCTGAAATGAGTCTGAGCTGAAAAGATGGAGGGTTTATTGTCATGGCAACAAAAAAACCTTGATACTTTCAGCATTCAGATATAATATTATACAAGGTCTCAGCCTTTAAGTAGTCCATGTTGTAAAAGCATAAATCCATGCTGCTCTTTGTAAAAATCCCTTTGGGCGAGAAGGGTAGTCTCATCATTTCTCTCAGGGAATTAGTTGTGGTCGTTGCGTGACATTGGAGATGTTCTTCATCATGCAAGTAGGTTTCTACTCTCTGATGTGATGTATTTTGGAGAAGGGGAGATGGATTTGTTATGTTTGCTGGGAACCCTGGGAAGGCCAGAAGGGACCACGAGTTGGCTGGTATTACAGAGGGGTTTTCATCTGGGACTACGGAGGGTAGGGTCAGAGAAGCTTGAGGTGAATAGTGCAAGAGTGAAAGTTAGCTCACTGGCCTGGTTACTTGTTGTTGGCTTTTCTGTGGTCTGGGTGTTGGTTTAGGCTAGTCTGGTGCCTTTCTGTTGCTGATTTTTACAGTTGCCTGCCAAAACTTTGTCAGCAGATAATGTGTAATTTTCATGAACACAGCATTAGTTAATGAACCTGCAGTCGTCTTGCATTTCCATGCATCCAGCCATGCTTTAAAGAGGTAACTTGGATGGATAGGCAGGAGCTTGCAGGTAAGAAGAGTTTTGGAAAGGCAGATGCAGACAATTTTCTTTTTTTAGTCCTTGGGGTTGTCAGGGTTCTCAGTTACCATAAAAGACATTTTCTTGAAAGGATGAACTACAGGGTCCTTGTTTGATGGTGTGAAGGGCGTTGACTAACAGATCATGAGGAACACTGCTACTTAGAATGCAAAAATCATGGAATGTCTCCTCTCATAGCTTCATAAGGACGTTTGCACCTAAGTACTGGTGTTTTGTCATTTACCGAGCAGATTTCTGGTTCTTTCCCGAAACCTCAAGGATAACTTAATTTCTCCACTTTTGTTATTTCATGATAAACACTAGAACACACACAAAGGACACTGGATAAAACTGTCAACACTCGGATCAAAGCTATATTTCACTGAAGCTTTCCCACATCATCAAACTGATCAAAAATAGACACACATGATGTCTGAGTTAAAATATGACCTTTTAATAGGGATGTAACTAAATTTCATGCCGCGAAATTTCGCAAAATAAAAAATGACGAAATAAAATTCAAAGATGCACGAAGTAAAAGCACGAAATAAAAAATGCGCGTGCATCACTGAGACGGGTGATTTTTTACGCTCCTCGCCTACCGTAGCAAAACACTCGCTTCAATATGGAGGAAGACGAGGTCGAGGAATTAGCTGACGGTCCTTCGTCAAAAAAAATGGTTGTGTGGACCTATTTTGGCTTCCCATGTAAAAGACGAGAGAACAGTGAGAAGATTGCAGACAAAACAACAACCGTGTGCAAAAACAGTTCGCCGTATACGCGGCAAGTACAACTACGAACTACTTTGAACTGGAGACAGGCAGCAACTGTATGTTTGTGTAAGTCTGCATAAAAAACAATATTTGATTTTTACATCTACTGTTGAGTTGACAGAATTTGATCATACTTGAAGATCAGAAGTATATGCACTGTTATAGGCTAAATATTATAGTTCACAGTTCAGACATTTATAGGTCTAAACTGCAGCTCTGAGGACTATTTGTTTTCCTTTACATTCAAGAATGTACTTATCCTGATTGTTAAAACAACAAAACATTTTTTATTGAGATTTTATGTTTGTATTTGCACTGTAGTCTACATAAGGGGAAAAAAACTACAATTTAGTTTTTTTTAAAGAGCATTTATTTTGTACTGATGCAGTAATATTTTTTGTATGTCTGCATTAGGAAGAAAATAAAGAAAATGAGATTTTTGCACAACTTCCTACTGCTGGGGATTTTCTATAATCTTTATTTTGTATCGTGAGTATTTCATATCATGAGCCCTGTTTCGTATTATGTATCGTTTCGTGAGTTTTACATTTCGTTACACTCCTACCTTTTATTCATTCAAATTTCAGGAAAGGACTGACTGGATCAGACGGGGTTTTATTTTTAGGGCTATATTTGCATCGTTTCAAATTATGGTTGGTTGTCAGCATATATTTACAAAATAAGAATGCATGTGTAAATTATTCTAGACAGCCTGTCATGTGACCCTGATCTGTATTGAGTGGTTCAAATGAAATAAACAAAAAAAAAAAAAAAACAGTTGGACACCTCGAGATTAGAGTACACATTTATTTTGCTTATCAAGAAATAATGAGCATGGGGCATAAAAATAACAGCTGTGTCAAGTAGAAAATGGAAGAGACTTATGTGCAACAAGCAAACTGTCTGAAAATATTCCCCGACTGAAAGTGCTTCCTCTCATCATGCTTCTCCCTTGTTTAATACTGTGTCACATCACAAAGTGAATGTATACCATATCTAAAGCTTATTTTACCCAAATAAAGACAAACTTTGGGGACAGATAGCAAAAGGTATGTTCTGTGACTCAGCAACACAACAAAAACCGAAGCTCCCAGAACTTTTCCCATGAATTTAGCAGTAATGGGACACCATCGGCAGCAAAAGAAAACCTGCTTCTGGAGTAAAAGCCCAGTTCAAACTTAAACTTCAGAAGATGTTGAATATGTAACTTATAGACGGAGAATCAAATTTCTTAACCCAATGTATTTATACAAATAGAGATTCATTCACAATAGAGGATGTTCAATGGCTTTTCTTTTATGGTTGGGTGATGATGACAAACTGCTATGAATGTGCTCATGTGCTCCACCTGCACCATCTCATTAATGATGTTAAAACACCAACATGCATTCAGAGCTGACCAGCTTCATACAGTTCGCTTTGAGCTGGATACAGGGTTACCTGGTTGGTCACCTCTAAACATTTCAATTTAATTTAAGAAAGGTCTTTAATCAAATTAAGCAATCAAAGTGGTCCTTTAGTCTTGTGTTTTTAAGAATGCAGTCCTTAAGGAGAAAATGTTTCAGGCTACTGACCAATCTGTGCCATTCAAACACATCTTTACTTTCGCCAAGGAGGTTATGTTTTTGGGAGTTTATTTGTTTGTTTGTCCGTCTGTCTGTGAACAAATTAACTCAAAAAGTAATAAATGGATTTTGATGACATTTTCAGAAAATGTTCAGCATGGGAAAAGGAAGAAGTGATTCAATTTTGGTGTTGATCCGGATCACCATCTGGATCCGCCATGACGAAATATGCAATTTTGGTGAATAACTAGTGAACGAAAATAGATATCATTATGAAACAATTGCTAATGCTATGTTTTCATGGTCAAGGAATCTAAATAATTAAAGGAAATTAAGCTAGGACTGATATTTATGGTAAAAATCACAATATGGGAGAGGACTGTGGTGCTGGCGGAGGTCTGCGTTCTCCGAGTGCTTTTCTAGTTTTGGAATATATTTAAAAAAAAACGTTCATACAGGCATTTTGTTCTATAACACTGTGTTAATCGAATCTGCAGCACAGGTGCTCATCCCTCAGGAGACTCGATATTTGCAATGTCAAATTAAAATTGATTAATTTCTTTTCAGTACAATGCACCAGAACACACACTGTTTAACCGCTTCAAATGTTTACCAAGATGAAGTAACAGCTCCAGATTATGAACTGACAGAAAATTTCATCGAGAAATACTGGGAGTCAAACGGGAAGTTTTCAATCATCCGAGTCACACATCAAAATTACACATGGATTCATACGCCAGCCTGTGAATGTAAAATATGTCTGCCAACAGCACTTTGCAAAGTCCCTCACAGGCTGTGGAATATCTAACTTTAATTATTAAGTGGATGAATTCAGAGCTGAATTAGTAAGAAACTACCTTGAGAGGTCACCAGAACTGGTGCCCAACTACTTGTCCTGTGAGGTTTCGAGGATTCTGATAATTGTTGAAGTTTCTGAAACATGCCCACTGAAAGTCAGAGAGGAAAAGGGTAATATTGTTTCAGGGTGATGATAGCTTGAATGCATTATAGTGTTTTTATGGGCTCCTGAAGTCCCTTTCCCATCCCCTAACAATCCCCATTAAAGCGCCTCAGAGCGGAGAGCCGCTGAGCTGTTGCAGATGAAGCGGACCGCTCAGAGGTGTGAGACTGTCAGCCGCTCAGGGAGGACGAGCTGCGGTCATCGTGAACATTAAATGAGGTGGAAAAAGGATCGCACTCCCAGCTTATGCACAAAGACTGACCTTTCCTCCACTTCTTTTCTCTGGATTATACACTGCATGGGCAAAAAAAAGTTGCCACCCACAAAAAGGTCACACAATAATGTTTCATCGGACCATTTTCAGCTTTGATTACAGCACACCTCCTCTGTGGCATTGTTACGATAAGCTTCTGCATTGTCACACGATTTATCCATCCAGTGTTGCATTCATTTTTCACCAAGATCTTGTGTTGATGATGGGACAGTCTGACCACTGTGCAAAGTCTTCTTCAGCTTTCACTATCAAACATATCCAAGTGCTACTGTTGTTTTTCTTCTATTTGATTTGGCCAAAGGTTTAAGTGATAGCCGATCACTATCATTCAGGATTTTTTTGTTTTACATTTGCTCCTCAAAGACGATGGTTCCCCACAATCCTTCCATTTTTACCTCTGCCAAGGAGGTTATGTTTCCGGAAGAGTTTGTCCGTCTGTCCGTGAACAAAATAAGTCAAAAAGTAATGGATGGATTTTGATGAAATTTTCAGGAAATGTTCAGCATGGGAAAAGGAAGAACTGATTCGATTTTGGTGTTGATCGGGATCAGCGTCTGGCCGCCATGGCGAAAAATGTGATTTCTGTGAATAACTAATGAACTAAAATATATATCATTATGAATCCAGTTGCTAATGGTATGTTTTCATGGTCAATGAATCTAAATATTTTGATGAAATAAAGGTAGGACTAATATTTATGGTCAAAATGACAATATAGCTGAGGACTGTGGCGCTGGCGGAGGTCTGCGCTCTCCGATACCTCTTTTCCACCAAGCTGGTTCCAGGGCTGGTGCTAGTGCTGGTGCTAGAGCCGGTTCACAGTTGGTTCAAGAGCGAACCGGTTAAGAACCGTTTGCTTTTCCACAAACGGGTGCCGGCCAGAGAGCTACGTCAGCACGTCAATGTATAAGTCTGTATACGTCACGCCAGTTTCCCATAACAACTGGCGAACAACAATAAACAAAACAATGAACTTACCAGGCTCTGTGGAGGTTTGCTCCAGGGTTGTGTCCTCCTGCATAGACTCCAGCATGGCTGTGGCCGAATTCAATGCCCCGGTAGCGCTGCACGCCGGTCGGCCCCCGAGAACAGCACCGAGCATTTTGTAATGCGGGCTGTTAAAACGTGGCCGACCCTTGCCACTACGGCCCAGCTCGGTCTTCTGGTCCCTATATTCTTTCTTTATATATTCTTCATAGATATATATTCTTTTCAATCTGTTTTTCACTTACTCCAACCTTGTCTTTTTAAAAATGGCTCTCTTCCGTGTTTTTACTCTGCTAATTCCGCCCCCACCCCCTGACGTAAGCGCGTAGCCCCCGATGTAACCTGGTTCTTTCTGCTGGCCCAGCAAAGAGTTGGTGCTTGCTAAGCACCGGTTTTGAGAGCCAGCAACCGGTGCTTAGTCTGTGGAAAACCAAAGAACGGGTGCTAAGTCTGGCTCTAGCTCCGAACCAGCCCTGGAACCAGCTTGGTGGAAAAGGGGTACGAGTGCTTTCTAGTTTACTAATGTGTTTGACAGTTCTTTGAGTAGTTTCTTCAGTCCCCTTAGATGTTTTCTTTGCTTTATGCCAATGATTTGACCTTCTTAAACAGACTAACATCTTTTCCAAAACCACAGGATGAGTCTTTGACATGGTTGTTGAAGAAGTGAGAAGCTACTTATTGCATCAGCTGGGGTTGAAAACTTGTTGCCAGCTGAAAGATAATCACCCATGCAGTAATTATTAAATAGTAGGCTCGTACCTATATGCTTAGTGAAATCCAGGTGGCAATTTTTGTTTGGCCATGCAGTGTGTATATCAGGTCTTGAACTAGAATGACCTTCCTGCAGTCTCATGCCTCCATGTGGTATACAAGTGATAGACAGTGGAAGTACAGTGAGGAGGGGCTGGGGGCTTTGTGGTGGTGTGATTCATAGACATCTTATCCTTTTGTTGATGTTTGTTCTTGTTTTGCAATAAACCTAATATTACAAATATGGATTCTTATGTGATATGCTGTTGATAAAATATTGATAAAAACTTTGACCTCCAAAATGTGATCAGTTCGCCCTCATGACAAAGTGCAGTATTGATCACAAAGATGAATCAGACACTAGGAGCATAAAAGTAAGACGCATTTGCTTAACAGCGCGAATGTATGTTATTGTTGGGCCTAATGCACATTAATAAAATGTATAGCCCAAATTTATGCTCATGGTTATCATGACACACTGATAGAAAACATTAAAATACACAAAACAAAAGTGCCAAGGTGATAAGTTCTTTGCTAACATTGCCTCTATTAATTTATCTACCTTTGAGATGAATGACCAACAGTTTGCCGGAGTTGTAAACAGCTCTTCTGCTCTTATCTGTTGCAGTGGATGGGGAAAAATATGCAAGAGTGCAAAGAAACATTGTATAAACCACAGAATAAACAGTGGACAGATGAAGCAGTAGTGTGTCCTCTTTTTACTCTGGCGAGAAGCTGCAGCTTATCATCCCTCAGTTAAAGACCTGCAAGTAGACAGCGATACAATCCAATGACACCACTTTTTACTGTGGCCTGTTGTCTTCTTCAGTTAATTTGTTTATATGCTTTGGTTGTTCTCTGACTTTATTACAGTGAAGCACTTCATGAGTGGGACTGGAATTGAAAGTGACAGTCCCTCTGCACCTAAAAGGCTCCTGCTGTAAATTGGCTGCTTGGTTTATGTGATGCTCTCGGTCATCGTGCCTTGTTAAATCAAGATTATCGTAATGGAGACACAGTATGGCTTTGGCCTTTAATGTTCTGCAACCCTGCTCTGTATCATTACAGTTTCTCCATGCCAGGGAGTCACTGATTCAGTAATAATCTCCATCACAGGTCTGAGTCACTAATGCGTAAATAATGGTGCTGCGTTATGCTGGTGGAACAGGTGATAGTGGGATGATGGAGGTGATAATGTGAGGAAGCAGTTACATGGCATATCATCTACTATCTACAATGACAGAGAACTGCAGAAGGCGTATTCTGTGGTACAATATATTTAAAGCAGTGTTAGTTGCTGCAAAATGAAGCCAGAGGTGGTGAAAAAGTAAGACAGACGCAACAGAATACAATGCTAAGTCTTGTGCAAATGAAAAAATGAAATCACGCACTTAAGTGGATTTACTAGTAGATGGCATTCTAACAAAGAGAGTGGCATCTCCTCCATTAGACCACCACCACTCCAAGCTTAGCAGGAAGTCACAGTTAAGTTTACACTCAGCTACATCAGGCCATCTAGCCAAGAAGATCACATTAGCCCTTCTCTGCACAGTGTTCCACAATGGCTGAGAACTAGAGACAACAGAGGGTGAGGGCAGATCAGATGAGGCAAAGATACGAGTTCAACGTGTTGGCAAGGGTTTCAAGAACCAACAAGCTGCAATGATGATGTTGGGCTGGATACATCACCACTGCTTTGCACTTTTTATGTGTTGGATCTGCTTCTATGTTATCATGTTGACACTTTTTAATTGTAAATCCATTAAAACTATCTTAAAGGTGCTATGAGGAGAATCCATTTCCGGCGACTTCAAGACTCTGCTACCCAAGAGCACATGCGGCGACTGTCATAAAGACGTGACCCAAGCCAAAGCGTGTGTTTGTTGTGATGCTAATAAATGCAGCTCGGACCTTCCTCAGAACTCTGCATTGCTTTACAACTTCTCTTTTCAACAACTTACAGGATGCAAAGCGACAGGGTAATGTATCTCTTTCTAGTTACGTAGCGGTAGTTTTTTATGTGTGACAACAAGCAATTTTTGGAAAACTTAGTATTGTGTTTTTGTGGCCAGCTATATATCACTACTTACAGCCCGGTGCTCTAAGACGTGTCCGAATAATATAAATTTGCTCTAGTTTTAATTGTCTTGTTCCTGAAGTTGAGTATCCAGGACAGTCCAGCCCTGTCCGACCCGACCGGAAGGCTACGGAATAGCATTTATAGATAACCTATTTTGATGCTATAAAACTCATCTTAAAGTGTGTATTTCGATCAGGCATATATCTAAAAGTGAGACTTTTTTGTAATTACTTAAAAAACTCCTCATAGCATCTTTAACAATAACGTCTTAAATTACCCTCTCTAAAGTGTCCCTTCAGGTACAGTCCAGACATTGTGATAACCGCTGAAAACATACAAAAATACTCTACATATAGTTTGCAAACAGTGAAATGTTGAAATAAGTAAAGTCTCATTTGCTCATCTAAAAATAATCATACCACCCCTAATTATCAGACATAGTTCAGTGGTTTCTCACAATGGTTTAGCAGCTTGTTGTCAACAAATGTACATTGTCTATGTCATCAGTTCACCTGACTGTTTAACAAAGTCATATTTACTTTATGAATATTTTTGATAACCTTTTGACAGCACAAATTCCTCTCTCTGACTGAAACTCATTACAGTTGGATTTTCAAGGATCTTAGAAGAGCATTTGGTCTCATGGTCATTACTTTCCCATGGAATTTTATGTATCATTGGACCACAAAAACACAACAGCCAGTATGCAGGCTTAGTATGCGGGGGGGAGGAAACTCCTAGTGAACCTGATGAAAAGTCGTTTTAGGGCATGATACCACACTGCTGTATTTTTTTTTTTGAGAAGGAGCTAACCTAAAAAACAAACAAACAAACAAATATATGTTAATGTCTATGTTTGGGTTAAGAATACAGCTATATCTTTTTGGTCCATTGACACAGTATCATTTTATCAAACTACTTTTGCACAAACATTAAGAAGGCTTGCAGGGTGAAAATGAACTCCAAGCACACATGCACGGTGCATCAAACACTACATGTCATACCCTCTCACCACAGCTTTGAATAAAGAACCCTTAACTCCTCAAAAAACATTCCTGCTGAGAAAAATCAAAGGACCAGCATCTGGTCTAAACGGTAACAAATAGTACACCCAAAATTTGCAGATGAGTCTGTTGGTTTAAAATCATAGCCCATACTTACGTTCTTATGAGATCAGACAAGTTTTAAAAAGCCTTAATGTGTCTCATAATGGATATCAAAGGTCAGATTATGATTTGTTCAGTGACAGCTCTAAAAAAAAGGACAACACAATGACTGAGAGTGCCAAGTCATCATGATGTGTTTAAATGACATTTAGAGAAGAAGAAACTGTTTTTCCAAAGTTTGATACATCACAGCATCCTGAAGGTCAAATGTGTTTGTCTTTTTTCCTGCATATAAAAACTGCTTGCTGTCAATAAAATGCATTGTATGAGAGCATTTTTAGCTGCTTAGTGTACTATATATATGTATATGTATGTATATATATATATATATATATATATATATATATATATATATATATATATATATATATATATATATATACATACATATATATATACATACATTTGTGTGTGTGTGTTTTCACAGAAGCTCTGCTGTAAAGTTTGTCCAAACCAACCAATCGAGTACCATGACCAAAGAAAATCAAGACAGAATTACCAAACTGTGGGCTATGTTTATTGGTGTACACTTTCTGGTAGTGCTTACTTGTATTTTTTATGTTGCCTTGATTCATTTATCATAGCTTAACTGGGAAAAACATGTGTATTATGAGTCATGATTCACCAAAATTATTGAGGCAGTATTCTGGTTGATATGTTCATCTCTGCGCAGTTGTGAAACATCTTAATGACTCAAGTTAACCCTTTCATGCATGAATTATCAAATCACAAAGGAATACTTTTTTGAGTGTTTTTTTTTTTTTTTTTTACAAAAAAGTTGAAAATCATGTTCATTTTTGTCAGTGTTATATTTTGAGGGAAGTATGCATCTATCTACTACAGTGGGCACCATGCATTAACAGTATGGACTGTAATTTAGTGCGACTTCATAATAATCCACAAACACGTCTTTGACAAACATGAGCTTGAGTATGAGTATGAATTATTGCTGTTTTATTGAACTATTCATCTGTGAATTACACAAAAATAAGAAAAACATATAAAATTATGTGAAATATGAGTAAGGCATCATCCCCAATTTAGCCTTTGTTGGCTAATTTGGATTTAAGATGCAATATCTTGATATGGTAAAAAAGCTCAAAGGTAATACTTTTCTGAAATTTAAGACAGTGGTTTAGGAACTGACTACCTGGTAGTACAACCTAAAGGGTATGGAATTTATTCCACATATCTGTCTACTGTTGTGGACACCATGCATGAAAGGGTTAATAACAACTCTAAATTATTTTCTAGGCTTTACACCGATCATATCGGCTATATCGGATTGGCCGATATTTGGCATTTTTTGTAATGATCGGGATCGGGTGTCATGTCATAAATCAGCGATCGATTAATGACGTCATGGTCGTGTTGAAATTTTTAAAATCTGTCTCATTTACTCCAAACTAGTTTCACAGCATCGACATGTTTATTTGTTTGTATCCGAGAGCTAATGATTCATGATTAAAAAAAACTTCATTTTCGTCTTCGTGCCTCTTCCTGTTTTGAGTACTGTCGCTATGTGACGGACAATAAAGTTTCTCTGAATCTTCAGCAACATCCGGGCGACCCAAACAAAGATGTCGGAAGTGTGGAAGTTTTCCAAAGTGAGAGAAACAGACATAGCACAAGCTATCTGCAGTATATGCAACGCTACAGTACCTCGCGGGGGAACATCGGCAAAAGAATTCAACACGACAAATTTAATCAGGCACTTGGAAAAGATACATCCGGAGGAGCATGTCGAGTTCAAGAAACGCAGCGCGGAGAAAGAAAAAGAAAAGCAAACTCCGAAACGGATGCTACAGCAAACAACTTAAGACAGTGCTGCTCGTCCATATAGTCGGGACAGTGAGAAGGCAAGGGGTGGCACCATAGACTGTATCCATGGGTGGCACAAGGTGGCTGCTGGAGTTCATTGTGCTGTCTGACCTGCCGTTTAATATTGTGGAGAACCCTGCATTTCAACGGCTGCTATCTTACTTTGATCCACGCTACCGCCTCCCAGGGCACACGTATTGCGGTGAGACTATTAATTTCATTGATATGCTGCAGTAGGCAGCATTACTGTCCTTAATTTGCAGTATTTACTTGTTACAGGAAAGTAATTAATTACAATAAAGTCATTTAATTACTATAAGTTGTGCTAATTATTTTTGTCTTGGGTTATATTTTTGATTGTCCAGACTGAACTTAACTGAACTTGTCAGTCCTTTAATGCCCTCCAGAGGTCATTGATGTTTAACCCTTGTATCTCAGTCAGATTGGGGCATGGCAAGATTGATACTCAGGAAACAGCACATAAGTATATAAGTACATAAACAAGAAGTTTAAATATTGCTCCTCACGTGATCGGATCGGTGATCGGTTATCGGTTTATTTAAACTCACTGATCGGTGATCGGCGATCGGCCCAAAAATCGTGATCGTGTAAAGCCTGTTATTTTCCCACTAAAATAGCATACTTTCACTGGAAACATGCAGACTTGATTAAGAGAGAGGTAATGAGCAAAAGTCTTGAAAATATCACCATGAATCTAAATTTAACAATGTTTAAAAGAAAATCCATCCCACTGAGATTTTTGTGCGAGAAAGAAAACCCAAGAACACTCAGCAGCACAGATATAGCACTGAGACAATAATGCATAAAAAAAAAATCCACATCCAGCCCGAGGGGGAGAGAGAAACCTGTCAGAATCATGAAGTGCAGCATGTTGATGTGCGCTCTGTGTTCACCAAAATAAATGTTTTTCTCCTGATTGAACAGGATGATTTTATGAAAATTGGTGGAGTGGCCTGCCCACTCTAGAAAATTAACACACAGGTACGTACATACATGCACACATTGCACACACAGCCTGGAGCCAGAAGGAAGTACAGTATTTGCTGACAAAACCACAGAGACTTGACACTGACTCAAGATTAATGAAACAAAAAAAAAGTGTGTAGACTGAAGGACAAACACAAACAGGGTGTCATCTCAACAGGACAAATAGGCACGAGCAGACTTCAGAGCAATTTAGGGTAATTCCTCTCACATGCTTCATCTGTGTGTGGGGCAGAATCCATTTCTCTGTGCCCACGAGCTGCTCTTCAAACTGTTCTCCCCTCAACCATTTTTAGAAATGGTTTTCCACTAAGTTCCTCTTCTCCTTCAATTTGTTCTGACCCAAAAGGAAAGCACAAATGTTGCAAGTTTAAATATGTCGCTCTAGTTGTTAAACATTAGTTCAGAATATTTAATCTTCAAGGAAAGTGGGAACACAGAACCCTGCAGGGCTCCTGCTTCCCTATTTTCTTTGCTTCAAAGCAGCCTGACAGTACTCAGTTTGGGCTGTTTCTGTGTAAAATGCTATCACAACTCATTTGGTAAACCTGTGAAATTGGTTTGCTGAGTGCAGCTACCCTTACCTGCGCCAACACTCCACTCCACGATTTCTCTTTTTATCTATCATCCACATACTTCAAGGATGACCCTGTGCATGTTACTGTGTTATACTCCCCTGTTTCATCTCCTTATCGCTTTTCAATGTACAACAAATACAAGCATACAAGCCAGATCATCAAAATTCACCAATAACCAGCACCACATACCACAGATGGTCACAGGTCCAAGTCAAGTCTGAAGTCTCTATCCTCCTGGTGTCTGTCTAAACTAACAGCACATAGCCAACCAAGCTGAGAAAAGCTCGAAATGACCGTCACAACACTTTTAACTGCAGACCTACCTTGCTGAGCTGACTTGCTGGCGAGCTGCTGCTGTTGACCATGTGACATTTTAAGTTAAGGAGAGACTCTTCCTCGGCACCACTGTCTCGGTGTATGTCCCTGTTACTGGTGGAGTGGCTGCCAGGGCGGGCTGAGGTGGGTGAGGAGGAGGATGGGCGCTGGAGTGCCGTGCAGGACAGACCGAGAAAGTTTGAGGGTCGAATCAGGAAAGCCTCAAGAGCTATGTTTGCAGATACCTAAGAGGAGAGATGGAGGGGTAAGAGAGAGACCCTTATTTATTATTTTGTTGATATCTGAGCTGGGAATTTGAGACCAGGAATAAGGTTATGGTCGTGTACCACCTTTCATTTGTATGAGCAGCTTTAAACTTGTTTTAGGATTGAGCATTACATCAGGTGTTTAGACACAACCCAATGACATGGCTGATTCCCAGAATCAGACTCAGACGCAGACAAAAGTAAGACAACCATTTGATGTTTGTCAACAGCCAATAGAAGAATAAGAAGATAAGAAATGGCAAACTTCTGTTGCTACTGTTGACAAAAATGAGGAAATAAAAAAAATTGCTTGACTATTTAATGACAGTACATTTTAAACAGAGTAAACACAGCAACTCCGAATTGTCTTCTTTTCCTCCTTCTTCTTTGGCATAACCAGTTACAACAAATTTTCTTCTTTGAAGACTTCCTGTAAACCATGCTAAATATGGTTTTATGGACACTGCCACAGGGAAAATATCTGTTTGTGGAAATGAGAGAGCTGTATGGAGAATGAAGACTTTAAATGGTTCCCCATCATGCTGCTGCAGATGATTGTGATCTCACATTCATCCATGCAGAAAGCAAACCTGAGTTTGGACCAGTGTAGCAGCAATGAGCCTAAAGGCAAACAGACTTAAGCCTGGTTACATTTCAGTTTGGTTAAGTAGCATTTAAGGTAACTTTTACACCTGTCAGTTTTACAAACCCTGGTATGGACCAAAGAACTGAACTCTGGCCTTTTGAAAACAGGAGGTCTCAGGCCACTTCCAAGTGTACCTGAGTTCAGTGGGTGTCAAAGCCATCTGAACCACACAAGGAATGAATATGAGATGCAAAAGGAAAGCAGTCCTGTCTTTGGCTGAACATTACTACAGTATGCAGACTAACACTGTTTTTAAACAGTATTATGCAAAGAGTAGGTTAATGGTAGCATTACCAGGGCCAGCCATTGCCTGCTGATAGATCAACATCCACATGTCCATGCAGAAGATGGCTACACATTGCTCTCCTCAAAATGCCAGCACCATGTGACATAGAGTAAAGATTGTATAATTATTTTAGTGTTTGAAATACTGACAAACTGCACATTTCCAAACAGTGTTACTCATTAATGCCCAGATGTCTATTGTCGTGTCATGGTGCAACAACAGGCATGATGCTAAAAGAAAAGATCACTTTTAAGAAGGCTTGATAATGCAGTATTTTACAGACTTTTCTTTCTCTGACAAAGAGTCGTCTGATCATGAAAAAAGAGGAAGAAAAGCTGTTAAAAAATGTTTACTCTTACTTTGTGGCTAATTCAACCACATTTACCTGTTCTGCAATCTTTGCAGAAACATCAAGCCAGCTTGAACTTATTTTTGTCAGGTCGGTTAAGTTTTCCTTTATTTTGCACATTCATGTCCTTTGTCTTGTGTTTCCTGCACTAAACCGTATCCCTGTTCAGATTAGTTGCTGTCTGTCCTGTCCCCATCTTGTTGCACCTGCCTCCTGATTATTCCACCCTACCTGCTTCCCCATCACCCCTCATAACCTCTTGACCTCATGCTCTCACTGTTGTGCTGCCAGTTTGTTGTACCTCACAGACTTGTCCTACCATTTCATAGTTAAGTATAGCCATGTATTAACTCTTCTATTTTTTTATCTCATGTTTTTGTATACTGCTGCCACAATTTGACAGGCTTCTCGTGTATCAACCCTTGCCTGTTTACTGATTAAACCTTTGCCTATTTGACCTACTGAGTTGGTGTTGTGCCTTTGTGTCTGACTTTTCTGTGCCTCAGTTCATGACACTTTCCTCGCTCACTTTGTCACCAACATGCTTCCAGAGAAAACTGTGAAATACAAACTGGTAAATGATTTTAAGTAAAGTTGGTTACTGAAGGGTAGGTTCAAGGCTCAAGATGTTAGGAGTACCAAAGTACCAAAGACATGTCGTGACAAACAAATTTAAACAATATGAAAAAAATAAAATCATTGAAAATGATTTATAAAAGAGACAAAATACAAAGAATAAAATCATGGAATAGTGCTTACACACCTCCCTGGGTCCTACTAAGGTGCAACGTTTACAAGATCACCTTGTGGCCTTAACATTCATCATAGCAATAGCTGGGGGTAAAAAAATTACATTTGTACCTCTTCATCCAGCCCATAGGGACCACAAAAATGACAGCCCATTTGTAGGAGCTAAAACTCATATTGAAAGGATGTGAGCAGTCTTTAAGGATTGAGATGGCTTTATGCTGCAGCTGTAAGGAATAGAGGACTGTCATAGTGAGTTGAGGCTCCCAATTAACCTCCCAGTCCATTTGACAATTTGCTGAAGGGCATTTTTGTCCTGTAAGTTATCAAACCAGAACACCAGAGAAAAAGACAACACAAACTCAATAAAAGCTTGATAAAAAAGGGTTAAGGAAATGTTGCACCAACTGGTAAAATCGTTTCAGACTGAACTAAGGCTGGATTCTTTATTTTGCAACAAACTCACGATAACTGCATTGTCTACAAATTTTAAAATGTGCCTGTTTTCATTAACACTCTTGCACATGTTTAGGGATAAAAAGTTAAGGGGAAAGAACACATCCCAGAGGTGAGCCAGAGGAGGAGCACAGCAATGCTGTTTACTTTGACTCTTTTTGTCTGTTAAAACAAAAATAAATAAATAAAATCCAACCCATAAGATTATGGCTCAGCTGAATTGGGGCTTTGTTCCCTTACAGATGTTTAAACAAAAGGTTTTAAAGCGAAAGTATGGCATTGTCAACGCCTCCGTGGGCCCTGTCAGCAACTGCATAGGGTCAAGGGCATGTGCTGTCCTCTGTAGAAGTTTAGACTTGACAATTCATTCATTGGTTCATTCATTTTCTATACCCCTTGATTCCTTTTGGGGTCTGGGGTGGATAGAGCCTATCTCAGCTGTCATTGGGCAAGAGGTGGGGTACACCCTGAACCGGTCCAAGTCGACCGCAGGGCTACACAGAGAGACAGATAACCATTCACACTCACACTCACACTCATACCTAAGGGCAATTTAGAGTCACCAATTAACCTAATGAGCATGTTTTTGGTCTGTGGGAGGAAGCCGGAGTGCCCGGAGAGAACCCACGCATGCATGGAAAGAACACGCAAACTTCACACAGAAAGGTCCCTGTCCAACCCGGGACTGGAATGGGAAACCTTCTTGCTGTGAGGCACGTGCACTACCTTCTGTGCCACCATGCCGCCCGAGACTTGACAAGTGTTTCGAAAAATTTTCATTAAAGAGACAGTTCAGTATTTTTGAATCCATGTGACCACTAAGTACTTCAGATGCAGTAGAAAGTTCTCTCCTCTCCCTCAGTAAGACACAGTCTGTAAGAGTCTGTTATGCAGAACCAGCTGCGAACGGGGAAGTATCGTACCAAGAACAAACAGTATTTTCTCCACCTACAAGAACTCAAATACAAAAATAATACCATAATTCAAAAGTACGCCACCTAGAAATGTTTTGAAGTGCATTAACTCTTCTTCAATATAAAGTTTATGTGGAACTAACCGACTCAAGTCACATTTTCCTCCACACAGCACTGCTGCGAGCAGCTGAATCACTCCGCCTCCCTCTCAGCTGAGGTAAACATAACAAGCTAGCGGCTTCAGATGCCAGTTGTAGCCTCATGTAACTTGTTTTAAAACAATGCAGGAAATTAAAAAAGGAGCGATTATGACAGCACCGATGAAGTTCCATTCACTTTGGAGTCAAGACGAAACCTGTATGAACCGGAGTTCACAGAAGAAGAGCTGCAGATGGACACCGATGTCTGTTAACCACAGATACAGACGGCGGTTTGTATCACTCATCAAACAGACTTTTGCAGACATTCATCAATTACCTGAAGATATACTGAAAACACGTCTCAAAACTGAAGGACTAAATGACAGTTTCTTCTTACTTTTTTATTTTATATATTTGTCCAAAGCATTTTTTTTTTTTTCATTTTTCATTTTTCAGATTGTCTCTCAAACTCTTGACTTCCTCGCTGAAGTCAAACTGGTCAAATTGTAGACAAAATTTATGGAGTGCACTGGCTAAATCACAGTTAGACCTAAAACCATTCATGGTGATGTAGGGGCCTTTTGTCTGTTTCATGTTTAGCCCATAAAAGTTCAATTTTCAGCTCTCTCTGAGCTACTTTAACTCAACAGGTCCTCCATGTACTTAGTGGCCACATGGACCTTATACAACCCCACTTCAAAAAAAACCCCTACAACTTTAAAGTTTAAGAAATGCACAAGGAATGACGTCAAGTTGTAAATAAAAACAGAATACAATGATTTGTAAATCCCTTTCAACCTATATTCAATTGAATACACAGCAAAGACAAGGTATTTAATGTTTGAACTGGTAAACTTTATTTTTTTTGCAAATATTAGCTCATTTGGAATTTGATGCCTGCAACACGTTTCAAAAAAGCTGGCACAAGTGGCAAAAAAGACTGAGAAAGTTTCTGAAATGCTCATCAAACACTTATTTGGAACATCCCACAGGTGAACAGGCTAATTGGGAACAGGTTGGTGCCATGATTGGGTATAAAAGCAGCTTCCCTGAAATGCTCAGTCATTCACAAACAGGGATGGGGCGAGGGTCACCACTTTGGGAACAGATGCATGAGCAAATTGTCCAACAGTTTAAGAACAACATTTCTCAACCAGCTATTGCAAGGAATTTAGGGATTTCATCATCTACGGTCCGTAATATCATCAAAAGGTTCAGAGAATCTGGAGAAATTACTGCACGTAAGTGGCAAGATCAAAAACCAACATTAAATGCCCGTGACCTTCGATCCTTCAGGTGGTACTGCATCAAAAACCGGCATCACTGTGTAAAGGATATCACCACATGGGCTCAGGAACACTTCAGAAAACCACTGTCAGTAACTACAGTTCGTCTACATCTGTAAGTGCAAGTTAAAACTCTACTATGCAAAGCCAAAGCCATTTATCAACAACACCCAGAAACACCGCCGGCTTCACTGGGCCCGAGCTCATCTAAGATGGACTGATGCAAAGTGGAAAAGTGTTCTGTGGTCTGACCAGTCCACATTTCAAATTGTTTTTGGAAACTGTGGTCGTCGTGTCCTCCAGACCAAAGAGGAAAAGAACCATCCGGACTGTTATAGGCGCAAAGTTCAAAAGCCAGCATCTGTGATGGTATGGGGGTGTATTAGTGCCCAAGGCATGGGTAACTTACACATCTGTGAAGGCACCATTAATGCTGAAAGGTACATACAGGTTTTGGAGCAACACGTTGCCATCCAAGCAACGTCTTTTTCATGGACGCCCCTGCTTATTTCAGCAAGACAATGCCAAGCCACATTCTGCACGTGTTACAACAGCGTGGCTTTGTAGTAAAAGAGTGCGGGTACTAGACTGGCCTGCCTGTAGTCCAGACCTGTCCCCCATTGAATATGTGTGGCGCATTATGAAGCATAAAAAACAACAACCTAGACCCCGGACTGTTGAACAACTTAAGCTGTACATCAAGCAAGAATGGGAAAGAATTCCACCTGAAAAGCTTCAAAAATTGGTCTCCTCAGTTCCCAAACGTTTACTGAGTGTTGTTAAAGGAAAGGCGATGTAACACAGTGGTAAAAATGCCCCTGTGCCAACTTTTTTTCAATGTGTTGCTGCCATTAAATTCTAAGTTGATGATTATTTGCAAAAGAAAATAAAGTTTCTCAGTTCGAACATTAAATATCTTGTCTTTGCAGTGTATTCAATTGAATATAAGTTGAAAAGGATTTGCAAATCATTGTATTCTGTTTTTATTTACGATTTACACAATGTGCCGACTTCCCTGGATTTGGGTTTTGTACATGCACACTCGTTCTCTCCGGGATTTCCCTGTCATCTCTGCATTCAGGTCCTGATGGAATGGGCCATGACGCAACAGTCCTTGTAGTCACAGAGGACTGTTTATTCCACAGACTTTGCGTTCCCTGGGATCAGGGAGGGCAGAGGGAGGTATTTCATCTGCCAAAGTTTACACTGACACAGATCTCATACGGTAACTCAGATGATAATTGGATGTTAGCCCAGCAATTTGGCTCTGTGTGTGTTCCACTGTAGCAGATTACTGAAAGTTCACAATGTGACGAGGATGAACAGCTCTGTCATGGACGATCAATAGGAAAATTCCTAGAGGCACTAGTCCATGACTGTTAAAAAGCATAAAGACAGGAAACTGATTATATCACACGACATCAGATGCCGAACAAAGTATGGGATCTTGAAGTAAAGTACATTCGACTTTGTATCCGATCACTCTACACAAGTGTTAATGACCAGGGTCAGAGAGAGAGGGTGCAAAGATTCATAATTTTTATCATTTAGTAGATACTTTTATTCTATGTGACAGCTCAGAGGTTAAAATTGAAAGAGGGGAGAGGAAACAAAGGAAGCAATTTATCTTCCTCTGGCCTTCTTGTAGTTATCTGCTGGAGCCAGATTAACTTCTCATTATCCTGCACTGTAAGAAAAGAGGTGTAGCTGTGGGACAGTTAGTCAGATAATAAACCTTTGGCCTGCCAAAGTGTGGTCTGAGTGTCTGTGCCAGTAACTTCTCAAAGTGCAGCCGTACCTTTGAAATGACCTGGTTGTCCCCAGTAAGGGCCAGGTCCGCTATCCGCTCCACACACTGGACAATGCGGGTGCACGCTCTGGCCTCGTTCTGCGCCATCCACAGGACGTGCTCCTCCACCAGCATCATGTTGCTGGCTATGTCGGATATGTAGTTCCCAAGCTGCAGAAAACACAAGCCCACATGCTGAGAAGCAGAGTCATCACGCACATCAATCATCTCCTCGACAACAGGCACATTTATAATCTCAGTCAAAGCTGCGAGGGCGGCCATGGTGGCTTCATTCATTAAAGGCAGATTTAATTTAGATTAGTAGCTCCAGTGGGGCCTAATCACTTCCATGGGATGGCACTTTGCTATTTACTTACTGTTCCTTTCATTGTTGGCTCATTTCACTGTTCTTTATTGGATGACTGAGTGTGGCCTCCTCAGTATTGTCTGAGGGATGATAAAACTCCAAGTATCTCCTAATAATAACCCCTCCTTGGAGGCCTATGGAGAGTAATCGTACTATTGACAGTGTTTATTGATTCTTTTCCCTGACTAAGCTAAATGCCCTCTCCTACCACATACTGACCTTCAGTGATGCAGCTCACCTCCACACACAGATAGAAGAGAAGTTCAGTTAAGGTAAACTACAAAAAAGAGATGCGTCTTCATAACCATGATTTTCATCCATGTCTGAAGCCCACAAGAGTGAGAGGGAAGCATGAGGGGTGAGGAGTTAACCTGTCTGAGATCGACTGAGGAACTAAAGGTGGAACAGCGGCATATTAACTCGTATGTCTCATGCTGGTGTCCACAGACGCAGCCTTTACTCTCTTTAATCCAGGAGGCTGCAGTTTACTTCAATATTAGGCTTTTTTTTCACTCAAATCATTTTCCAAAAAAAATAGAATACCGCTCAAGGAGAGGACTGATAAAGAAAAGTATTAAGCAGCTTTGTGTTTCCAAAACTATTATGAAATAAAAAGATGTTTTTCACGCTAACCTTACAGCTGATCAGCCTGATTCATGTTTATAATCAGGCAGATCCAAACTCAAGAACAAGCTAGAACAATTGAGCTCACTCTGCACAAGCACAGCCCAATCAGAGATCTTGGGTGAGAAAGAGATGAGAGCTATGAGAAAAGCAGCCATTTTATCAGAACTGAAAAAACATTTCCTCATTCAAGTAAGAACAAACAAAAACACTGAAAGCATTTCTCCATAGGAAACATTCACACCTCTCCAGACAGGTTTTGTCACCAGTTTGATAAATGAACTGGCTTGTGTTATGTATTTACTCCTTGGCTGCAGCACTCGCCTACCATATTATCTGATTGCCTTTATTGAGTAGGATTGACAGAATGATCAATCAATCATGGTTCAAGTATATTTATGAATATTCTTCGTACTGTCTTTGGCCATTGTCCAGATGGAGTTGTGAAATAGTTCTGTAATGTAGGGCATAAAGACATTGGGGAAGAATAAAGTTGTGGCAATATTTTGTTTCGGATATATTGTATGATTTCTTCAAGGTACTTAGCTGCTTCGCATTGCATTTCCAAAAATGATAAAAGTCAATTAATTAATTAAAGCCATTATGATTCTGCTATGCTGAACATCTATCTTTGTACCATTGCCAAATTTCATCCCTGAAATAAGAAGACTGTCAACATGTCTGGCACACTGGGTTTTGTCCCTCTCTCTCTCACACTCTCTCTCCACATCTTCATTTGCCCCTTTTGTTTGCTCCTGTACTCATTTCTGGCCTCAATAACTACAATTACAGACATGACACATATTTGGCCATTTCATTAGCCCCATTCCAGTTCATTATCATTATAGCTGTTAATGCTGATATTAGCATGATCTCTCTCTCCATGGTTGATTCATCTATAGTATCTATTTTTATCACCATACAGACATGAGGTCCTTCTTGAAAGGGATGTCACATCTCAAGAGGTCTACCTTTAATACATTTATACTTAGCAGAGACAAATATGGCATGGATGAATTTATGGTCTGGGCACCCATGAGTTTGTCACTACCATAAATTCTTGTTTTCAGTAAGGCTATCATTGATTATACTTCTATAAAATTATCACCACAACCATTCAGACATGAGGACCCTCCTGAAAACCAGATGTTGCATCTCAAGAGGCTAACCACTGATAAATTTGTTTTCAGCAGAAACAAATTTGACGACGACAGCTCTATGGTCATGGATCTGTCACTAACTTAAGTTCTTACTTTAGTCCACTTGTCTCCTCTTACCTCCCTTCCTTCGCCCACACCCAACACAGCATCGTGTGGATTTGCTGTTCATCATGAGACTGGGATCCACATTCAAGATTTCCTGCTGCTTAACAGAAGGTTTTTTCTTGAGCCATGATGGAGGGATGGAGAAGGGATGTTGGGTGTTGGATGGATATAAATTGTACATATATATATATACATATACATACATATATATATACAAATATATATATATATATATATATATATATATATATATACATACATATATATATATACACATATATATATATATACATATATATATATATATATATATATATATATATATATACATATATATATGTATATATATATATATATATATATATATATATATATATATATATATATATATATATATATATATATATATATATATATATATATATATATATATATATATATATATATATATATATATAGATATATAGATATAGATATAGATATATATATATGTGTGTGTGTGTGTGTGTGTGTGTGTGTGTGTACATATATATATATATATGTTTTTTTTTTGTTTTTTTTGTATGGTGTCAAGCAGCTGGGATGAGAATCAGCACCTCCAAATCCGAGTCCATGATTCAATAAGTTTGTTTAACAACAGGTCTGTTCTTGGTCCAAAGAAACATCAATATAAATAATTGACCTAAAATATACTTTAATATGCCAACTTACAAAAGCCTAGCTGAAACAGTTTAAAATAAGACCTTAGGTATTATGACATAAAGAATAATAATTATAAAAACATATATGTTTCTACATCTATCTATAGTTAAGCAGTTTATTCATTCATCCATTTTTAAATTTTCTGCCCTGTCTGCCTGAAATGATGTGCAGAAGGATTTGAAATTGATTCGTCTTGTTACCCTAAGAGAATTCAAGAAAATTATAAAAGATAATAGTAATTAATTAATAAATAAATAATAATCCCAATGTTGTTTTTCTGTAGTGTACAGTACAGGCCAAAAGTTTGGACACACCTTCTCATTCAATGTGTTTTCTTTATTTTCATCACTATTTACATTGTAGATTCTCACTGAAGGTATCAAAACAATGAATGAACACATGTAGAATTATGTACTTAACAAAAAAGTGTGAAATAAATAAAAACATGTCTTATATTCTTGATTCTTCAAAGTAACCACCCTTTGCTCTGATTATTGCTTTGCAGACTTTTGGCATTCTTGTGATGAGCTTGAACAGATAGTCATCTGAAACGGTTTCCAACAGACTTAAAGGAATTCCCAGAGATGCTTAGCACTTGTTGGCCCTTTGTCTTCACTCTGCGGTCCAGTTCACCCCAAACCATCTCGATTGGGCTCAGGTCCAGTGACTGTGGAGGTCAGTGATCTGGAGTAGCACTCCATCACACTCCTTCTTGGTCAAATTGCCCTTACACAGCCTGGAGGTGTGTTTGGGGTCATTGTCCTCTTGAAAAATAAATGATGGTCCAACTACATGCAAACCAGATGGGATAGCATGTCGCTGCAGGCTGCTGTGGTAGCCATGCTGGTTCAGTATGCCTTCAATTTTGAATAAATCCCCAACAGTGTCACCAGCAAAGCAGCCCCACACCATCACACCATAGACTCCATGCTTCACAATGGGAACCAGGCATGCAAAATCCATCTGCTCACCTTTTCTGCATGGCACAAATACACAGCGGTTGGAACCAAAGATCTCAAATTTGGACTCATTGGACCAAAGCACAGATTTCCACTGGTCCAATGTCCATTCCTTGTGTTTCTTGACCCAAACACATCTCTCATGATTGTTGCCTCTCCTCAGCAGTGGTTTCATAGCAACTATTTGACCATGAAGGCCTGATTCATGCAGTCTCCTCTTAACAGTTGTTGTAGAGATGTGTCTGCTGCTGGGGCTCTGTGTGGTATTCATCTGGTCTCTAATCTGAGCTGCTGTTAACTTGCTATGTCTGAGGCTGGTGACTCAGATGAACTCTTTTTCAGCAGCAGAGGTGACTCTTGGTTTTACTTTCCTCGAGCGGTCCTCATGTGAGCCAGTTTCGTTGTAGCCGTTGATGGTTTTGCGACTGCCCTTGGCGACATATTCAAAGTTTCTGCAATTTTTCGGATTGACTGACCTTCATTTCTTAAAGTAATGATGGCCACTTTCTCTTAACTTTGCTGATTGGTTTTTGCCATAATATTAATTCTAACTGTTGTGCAGTAGTCAGGCAGATGCTCAGCCGACAGCCCTTTTAGACAACACAACTGATGGTCCCAACCCCATTTATAAGGCAAGAAATTTCATTAATTAACCCTGGAAAGGCACACCTGAGAAGAGAAAACCGTTTCAGGTGACTACCTGTTGAAGCTCATAAAGAGAATGACAAAAGTCTTCAAAGCAGTAATCAGAGCAAAGGGTGGATACTTTGAAGAAACTAGAATAAAAGACATGTTTTCATTTATTTCACACTTTTTTGTTAAGTACATAATTCCACATGTGTTCATTCATAGTTTGGATACCTTCAGTGAGAATCTACAATGTAAATAGAGATGAAAATAAAGAAAACACATTGAATGAGAAGGTGTGTCCAAACTTTTGGCCTGTACTGTATGTGTCTGTTGTTATGGTTTGAAATTGTTTGTATTATTGGTTTAATCGAATTTTGTGCTTTTCAACTCCTGTGTTTCTCCCTCTGCAGTGCAGGCTGTGGCTGGGGGTGTGGCTGACCTACATTCTGTCAGAGTGCAGCAAGGCACACCTGAACTCAGTTTCCAATCATCCACCTCTCCATAAAGACCGGCTCAGCCTTCACTCCAGTGCCAGACAATTCCGTCTCATTAGGTAGTGCCAGGCTCGGAGGTTTGAGCTGAATGCAACTGTTTTGCTAGAAACCTTTTTGCTGATCTGTTCTTTCTTGTGCCTTTTCAGGTCTGTGCCCTGCTGCTCTCCTTTTGGTGTTTGGTCTGTAGGCAGCAAACCTCGGCCACAGCCTGCAGAGAACAGTTTTTTCCCTTTTTGTGTTTTTGAAATTTTGTGTGTCTCAAGGTGAGACAAATAAAAGACTTTGTGTTTTCAAACTGTCGAAAGTCTCCTGCATATTTTGGTCCAACTAAAAACACTCAGGCCATAACATCTGTGACTGTAATCTGTTTTATCTTCTGTTTTTGTGCTGCTGTCTTGGCCAGGTCACTCTTGAAAAAGAGGTTTTAAATCTCAGTGAGTTTTTACCTGGTTGAATAAAGGATATTGATTGATTCATACATACTTATCACTTAATCTCAACTCAAACATATTTCATGTGTTACTGTGCCATTTTTACTTTTTTAGAAAAAATGTACATTACTTTGATTTCAGTCATTGATATTAAAATGCAAATAAAAAAATTAAATCAATACCTGCAGCATGCTTAATTTTATTATAATGTAACACATAACCAATGTTTCTTAAATACATGTCTTAGCCAAAGGTGAAGTAAAGAGACCTCTTGCACCTACCAATCTACAACAATGAACTTTAAGATGAAGAAGCTTGAGCAGACTCTTTGCTTTGATTGATAAAGTAATTACCATATTTTAGTCTATCCTCAACCTTTAGCCACTGAAACTTTTAATGCATGTCCTCCATGTCGTTCCTGACAGGGCAGCAGAGAGCCATGTAGGCGACTTTGTTTAGCTCAGGTCGTCACCTATGAAGCAGCTAGCACACGGCCAAATCATGGAGAAATCATCTATGTGGGAAAGAACAAAAACTGAGTTACAATTATTAGTTGACTCTTCAAACAAGAGGACTGATGATTTGTCAAAGCAAATCTATGAATTCAAGGTGAGTCGGGAAATGACTCAAAGGGAGTTTGATTATTTTAAAATCTCTTGTAAAACCTGCGGTGATATCAGAGCAGATATGGACACAATCTGCAAGAGCTTGATCTCAATCACAGACAAGACCGAATATCTGGAGGGCCAGCCGAAACATCATGATATTGTTGTGGATGGCATTCAGGATTCTATGAGAAAAAAATGTTTCTGAATCTGAAGAAAAAGTCAAAAAGCTACAACTGGATCATATGAAGACAGAGTTGGAGTGGGCCCACAGGACTGGGAAGCCAGTGGTATCAGAGAAGCCCAGGCCCTTTGTGGTCAGATTTCTATGACCAAAGGACAAGCTCGCTGTTCTGGACAAAGCTAAAAACTTGAAGGGCTCAGGTTTTATCATCAGTGAGGACTTTTCTGAAGCTGTTCAGCAGAGAAAAAAAGGAAACTACTCCCAGCAATGAAGGCAGCTCGAGAGAAAGGTGACATTGCATATTTAAGATATGACAAACTTATCGTCCATCCACCTACCATGAACCAGGCCTTACGCTAAATTTTTGGTTTATTAGTTTCTATTATTGGGTTTTTATAATATTTAATTTTTTTATTATACTTTTCACTTCCTCTTTTCTCTTTAATACTCATTATGGACGACAACAAATTCTACTTGAGGGACAATCCTTGAACCCCTTTGATGCCTCTAACACTGACTCTCATAATCTTATTGTTGACACAGATCTACAGTTTTGTGCATGTGCTTCTATGTATTCTCTACTTTTCATTTGAATGTAAGAAGTATTTCGAGTAATTATGACAAATTCCTTCATTATATATTTTCACTTACACACTTTTCTATTGTAGCCCTGTCAGAAACATGGCTTAAAGAGGATTCTAAAGATATTTTTCAATTACCTGAGTGTAATTCGGTTCACTTTATAAGACAGAATAGATCTGGAGGTGGAGTGTCTATGTTTATTCATGATGACAATGAGCTTAAAATTAGAAATGGTCTCTCTTTGAAATCAGGTAAAGATGAGATGGAATCTGTTTTATATTTAATTGTAATGGAAAGAATATTATCGTTGGTGTTACTTATTGGCCACCTGACTCCACCACAAAGATTTTACCTCTCTCTTGACCTGATGAACAGTGAAAGAAAACTCTGTTATATTTTGTGAGACTTCAATGTAAACCTTTTCAAATACATCAGATACTGTGGATTTTCTCAATATTCTCTATTCTTGTTATTTTTTCCCTCCAAATCATAAATCTACACGTGTTAAAGAAAACTCAGCAACTCTCACTGATAACACATCAACTAGTTCTTTGAACAAGGGGATGAAATCTGGGGTCTTGTATTCAGACTTATCCGATTATTTTTCCATATTCCAATACTCTTTAAGCAAGTTTAATAGAGTTAAAGATAGGCAATTCAAAATTGCAATTCAAATAAGAAATACAGTCTGGACTCTAATAAGCCTTGGTTTACCACTGAGACATATAAAAGACAGCAAAAACATTTATGTGTTCAAAACCACATGGAAGGTGATAAATCAACTACTGTAGACAGAAAATACTACATCAGAACTACCTTCTGTATTTTGGGGGGGGGGGGGGATGAGGAAAATTCTTTTGATAATTTGTTTGATATAGTTAAAAAATGTAAAAGTTTCTTGGTATTGGGTTTAATTAGCTAGTAAAATTCACACCTGTCAAGGTAATCCACTGGATTTTATTCCAAATGAGTTTCCTATAGTTTCTTCTTTCAAGTTGCCTGATATTTAGGAGATAAGTGACATAATAGATGAACTAAAAACATCTTCTGCTAGCAATGACAGCATTTCTGCATTCCTTGCAGAGTTAATATTACAGCCTCTTGTTCACATCATTTACCTCTCTTTGAAAACAGGTGTTGTATCTATTGATATTGTAAGGAGGGTTAGTTACCTGGTCACCACTAATAGTCTCCTCACTCTTTACTACAGTTTAATTTTTCTTTGTCTTTCATATTATAACTTTATTTAGGCAAGCACATTTTCCTGTGATTCTTCACAAAACTTTGGTCACCCAGAAACGTTTTGTTAGGATTACAACCTGGTCAGAGTCACGTACATCAGCAGTTCCTCTAATGAAGAGACTCAGAATTCTTCCCACTTGGCATTAATATTTTTCAAATATGTGTTTTTATTTACAAGACACTTTCAAGGAAGGGGAACATTCCTGAACAGTTCAAGATGTATTCAAAAAAACTCACAGGTTCCTTCTTTCTCTACTCGTCATTTTTCTGATCTCCATCATCCAAAAATTTTTGCTTGCAGAGGATTACATTCATTCCAACACTGAGGTAGTTAATAATGGAATAGCTTCTTTCACCTGCTAAAGAAATGTTCCTCAACAAATTGTTGTGGAAGATGTTTAAAGGATCATTTAATTACTGTTTTGAAATAGTTTCTCTCGCTTTTTTTTTTACGGTCATTTTATCTCTGGAATCATTGGCAATACAATCCCTCATAGAACTCGCACATGATCATACACACCACTCAGATTTTCTATTTGATCTTTTCATTGTTTTCTTCTTTTTGAATAGTAGTGGTATTTGTTATGTATTTTGTTACCAGTTTGTCATAACTTCTGAGCAACTTGTTTTTGTTGGATTGCTTTTTTTTTCCCTTTTTTGAATGTTGCTGCAAGATAGAAATAAAAAAAAAGCTTAATAAATGATCATTTAGGTGGGTATTTCTTTAAATCACAGAAGAAGGTCTTCCAATTTTACTTACAACATTATTAATGTTCATGGTCCAAGACAATCTGTAGTATTCGAGGAGTCATTTTTACAAGAAATCATGGGGCGTCGATGGCGCAGTTGGATAGTGTCCTTGGTCAGTGATCGGGAGGTTGCAGGTTCAAGCCCAGCTCCGGGCGACACATGGCGATGTGTCCTTGGGCAAGACCCTTAACCCCAAGTTGCTCCCACTGCTGCGTCAGTGGCGTGTAAATGGGCATGAAAGGGTGTGGATGTGTTAGAGATACTGATGGTATGGCATAGAAACTTTGAACCATCAGTGAGTGAATGTGAGAGCGAATGGGTGTGAATGGGTAGGTGTGACCTGCGGTGTAAAGCAGCTTTGAGTAGTCAAAGACTAGAAAAGCGCTACATAAGCTCAAGTCCATTTACCATTTATGTGCTTCAGTTCACAATGGTTGAAATTATCTAAACATGTGATGTAGTCTCGCCCAAAGCTGTTATGTTCCTAATGCTACGGCCACACCGGACGCGAATTGGCGAATTTTAACGCGCGTAAAGCCTGTAACGCGCCGCGCTTAACGCCCGAAGCTGGACGCCGGACATTTTGACAAGCTGTGGGACGACGGAGCCGGTTGGACTCAGTGATAAACCCGTGCAGGCAAATCCAGCTGGAAACGAATATTTACAGAACTTACCTCCAAGACCTGTCTCCTCAGCGACTTTCACCCAAGCCTGCTCCTTTTGTTCCAGTCTCTGTAGAGGACACACGGCGAGTAGTTTAGCTCCGGATGATAGCAAACAGCGCCGATAACCCTCTCCTCCATCTTTGAGAGGGGGTTTAAGCAGGAGCAGGAGGCAGGCGTCACACATTATTAAATAAAACCTGTCTCCTCAGCGACTTTCACCCAAGCCTGCTCCTTTTTGTTCCGGTCTCTGTAGAGTATACCCGCCCGAATAGTATAGCTCGAATGATAGCAAACAGTGCCGATAAACCTCTCCTCCATCTTTGAGAGGGGCTTGAGTGGGAGCAGGGGGCATGGGCGTCACGTCATCAAATCAATGGCGTCGGGCGAATGTCATCGCTGATTGGCTGCAGCGCGCCGAACTGGCGTCGAAAGTTCAATATTTTCAACTCGGCGTCGGCGTTTGGGCGTCAAAAGCGCCTCGGCGCTCTCCAAAGCGCGCCAGCGTAAGCGCGTCCAGCGCTCCCAGGCAGCGCCCGCGCGCCTCAGCGCGCCAAGCGTCAAAGGCGCCTGTTTGCATAGACTTTGTATGTAATCTCGACGCGCGTCGACGCAAATACGCGTGTGGCCGTAGCATAACATGATGATGATGATGAAGGAGAAAATTACTGCACCCAGCTAAAACCTGATCCAAAGTACATGGTGCAATGTGTTTTAAGGACACATTTGGAAGACTGATACAACTCTGCAAGATCCAAACATGTAACTGAGCTTCTTTCACTCGCATGGGATGCACAGCAGCTGTGCTCTTTTCATACTGTATGTTGGAGAAATTCCTTCAGATAAGCAGGAACCCAATCAAGGTTCTAACAACACTCCAAACAGAAGCTTCCCAGGTCTTTATTGGATCTGTGCAGATGGATAAACCCACCATGCAACAACACATGCTGTGGCTAAAATGTGTAATATCCAGGGCCCTTATTCCCAAAGATTCTGAGAATCCTCTCGGAGAGCTCCTAACTTAACCTAAAGATTCTGAGCAAAGTGTCTCAGCTTAGCAGTGGTTCCAGAACATTCTCAGTGAACTCTGAGCAAGGACAGGACAGAAACTCTTATCTTAGTGAGGAGGTGTGCTTGACCCTGTTGGTTGGCATGAGTAATCATTTCAAAAGCTGTGATTGGTTGATGCTAAAATCTAGATAAAAAATATACTTTTGGTGATAATGGGCAAAGGATGGACCCTCAACTCGATTAACTCAATCATAGATTCTAATCTTAAGAAGACTGTGTAATTGAAAATAATTCACATTAAAAAAAATCTGTTAGATGAATAGTTAGCTATACTTAAAATGTCCTACAAAATGTGTGAAAACTTAGGCCCACTTGCACAGTGTTCACAGATGGCCCTTTTCCATTAGCTCTACTCTACTCTACTCTACCTAGCTCTACTCTACTCGTCTTGTGCTGCTTTTCCATTAGCCCCAGTCGCCTGCCCAACGGGATTCAGTGTCGCTGTAAACAGCTGAGCGACACTGCGGTGACGTCATTTTGAGCGTGACACAACAATCTGTGGCTTTTTGTCACAAACCGAGTAAAAAAAAGGAAAGCAGAGGAAGGCTGCAGGTGGTAAGAAGAAATACCCCTTGAGAAGCACAGGAGAGTTTTAGAAGCTAAAAAAAAAAAAAAAAAAAAAAAAAAAAAAAAAAAAAAAAAAAGATGATGACATTGTCTGACCACTCAGTAGCCGGCAGTCGGTGGCGTCATCTTTTAATATGAACTCAGCTCAAAAAAAAAAAAAAAAAAAAAAAAAGCAAATTGAATAGGGCTGAGTAGAGTAGGGCCAAGGCATGCTAGTGGAAAAGGGCCAATAGTGATAGTTACATTTCTTTGCTCATTAATTGCCATGCTGGTAATTTTTGCACTTTCAACATTTCAGCTCAATTTGGCATTAATGAGGATAAAATGGCTCAGCTTTCATCAATTTCTATGATTGCTGACCGGCCTATAAGAAGTGTTGCCAAATACCTCAGTGTTGTGATGACTTTCATTTGGGAGGTATTGCATTGTGGTTTTGGGTTGGAAAAGTAAATGCATCTCTAATGAGATCAACTACAAACATGATTCCTGCACGACCCAATCTGTAGCGTTTCATTAATTCACTGTCATCCAGTGTTTGGAGAATATCTCTCCTGCCTCTTCCATCCACCATTTTGTCCTCTGCTTAAGGAACTCCGAAGCCACTTAAAAGTCCTCTTTCCTGCTCTTAACAGATCTCACCTTAGGAGCTCTCTTAAGAGCTAGGAATCTTAAGGAACAGCTTTTACCTTTACCAGGATCTACTCTACACTTTAAGGAGAAATTCTGAGAATAAAAAAAAATCATGATTCTAAGAATTTTCTTAAAATTTGGCCACCAGGAGCAACTCTTTGCACTTAGAACGTTTAGGAACATGGCCCCTGATCTAGACTGTGGATTTAATACAACTTATGAAGTTTGCTCGCTTTCCTGCCTTTCTTCCAGGCTATTTTGCCCCAAAGCCGTGTGATTTATTCTAGTCTAAACAATCAGGCAAGCTGTTTCTGACCGGCCCTATTGTTGACCCTAAACTATTGTCAGTTATAGATACCCCTTTCATTTTTATGTCGGTAATGATACCTATTGGTTAAAAGCAAACCTGCCCACAATGTGTTCAAATTTTTTTTCCGTGCAGCACACAATAAAATCCAACAGTTTTTGCTGTGTAGCAGAGTAGCTCCTTTTACTCAGATTGTTTTAAAAAGTAATGAGGTTACACTGTTACCCTAATACTGAATGCCTCATATGCCTCTGCTCTGTGATGCTTTAATGTAAAAAATATCACCTCAATCTTAGCATTAACATATCTCATGCATTATCCAGTGTGCTTTCTTTGGGTATAGTGGTATGATAAAAAGAGAGACATTAATTATCTCGCTATATTTCAATCACTGATAACAAAATGTCACCCAGCTGCAGTTGGTTTGATTAGTGTTACATCCAGAACACACCCATGAATAATTAAAGCACATAATCCATTTGTGATTTTTGACATATATCCCAGGAGGTTGGTCATTGATTCAGCTTCAGTGATCAATGTTTTTCTCCTAAAGGATCACTGACTTTAAAAATTTCCTGGATGCACAAAAGACTAAGCTACATATGTTCTTTCTTACATCTTTGAGTTTCTCCACCAGCCTGGTCAGCCTCTCCACCAGGTGGGTGACGAAGATGACGTCCATTACATCATTGAAGTGCGCCGCCCTGCTGGTGAAAGCCACCAACTGCTGCCCCAGAGGCTGAGCATTGGTGGTGTTTATGGGGATCTGAAAAACAAACATGTAAAACATGTTAGGATATAACCAACTTGATGAACACATGTCTGCTGCTACTATTCAACAGGGAGCTATCAAGAAACCTCTTTGACAACACTCAGTGAATAATAAATCATCTGCCGTACATGGAGGTTGGTGAACTTGATTACTTTAATGTGGAGCAGTATTCCCATGAGGAAAGGATCACTTATTCTTACTTATGCACATAAAAGCTTTACATGCTTGTATCTGCAAATATCCTGGGGCCACAGATGAATCAGTAGTGATGTTACTGTCTGTGTTGTGGAAATCTGAAGTTAGCGCTTCTTACATAAAGCAACACTTGAGACAGATCTCAGTCAATATGGGTGCAGAATATTTGCATTACAATTATTTTAAAATTGCAGGGTCAAACTTGGGCTGTGTGTTCCAGAAAAAAAAAAAAAAAAAAAAAAAAAAAATCAAACATTTCACTATTTTGCTGTTCCGCTTTTAAATTTCTGTAAACTTTCGGATCCTATGCAAGTTTTTTTGATCTAATGTTAAAGTGTCCAATCTTACCAATGTTTTTAAAAAAAAAAAAAAAAAAAAAAAAAAAAAAAAAAAAAAAAAAAAAAAAAAAAAAAAAAAAAAAAAAAAAAAAAACACCCAAAAAAAAAAAAAAAAAAAAAAAAAAAAAAAAAAAAAAAAAAAAAAAAAAAAAAAAAAAAAAAAAAAAAAAAAAAAAAAAAAAAAAAAAAAAAAAAAAAAAAAAAAAAAATAAAAAAAAAAAAAAAAAAAAAAAAAAAAATCGGAGCTGCAAGAAAGAGGCGTATGAGGAGTAAATAATGGTAGCTACTGCTGAAGTGTCCTGGATGGAGTGTCCCTCATGGACTAATGTGTGTACGTGAATATCTATGCGTGTTTGTGTGTGTTCATTCATATCGGATTCATTCAGTCATGTATAGTATGTGTCTGAGCCTCTCTAGTTTCCTTGCAGTGGACAGGCTGCAGAGCTATTTTTAAGCTTTACCTCCAAATATTTGGTAACAAAGGGGATTTTAAAGAACAAATTGGTGCGATGTTTCAGAAATAAAGCATCAACAGAGCCGAGTAGACTGTTCAGACTCTTTGATTAGAGAATAAGATCATTCAGCCCAGCAGGGATCACTCAGAAAATTCATTTTCCTCTGTAAGTTTCTTGCTAAATTACCACGGTTTAAACTTCTCTGCATGGATTTTTGACAATATTTGCTGCATCGTACGATAATGATGAGCAGCTGAACACTCCCATTGCCCACAGTCTTACAGAGTAAAGATGATGTTTGACACACAGACCACAGAAACTCCTGAAACAGTCACCTGTGTGAGCTCATGCAGCAGGCGCGTCAGCTCGCTGGCATACGGACACTGAGTGTAGTCATCCTCTGCCCAGCGACCAGCCCGGTCACAGCGCCGCCATGCCTTCTTCACCCTCTGACCTGAGTGCTGAGGAGCGGTGCCTGATGGGTGGAGGGCGGAGCCAAAAGTGGCGGGAGCGCAGGGCAGGAAGGCAAGGATGCCTGCAAGCGTCTTTGGCCACCTGCCACACAGAGACATGTGAGTTATCAGGGATGAGAAGAGCAAAGTTATCTTGACTCACAGCAGATGGTAATTTCATAGTTTATGTACTTAGGAAATTAATAATTTGCATATTTGATTTACAGCGAGCTCTAATTGTTTTTGCAGAAGACTGCCAGATTTGGAGAGCTGATTTGGAAACAATATGCTGTCTTACTGATAACTTCTGACTTAATTAACTTTGTGTTTTAACTTTATTAATCAACTTTATTGTCCTTCCTCTTTTACACAGCAAAACAAACAATTCTTTATTAATTACACAAAAAATGCCCAAAAGCACCTTGACAGGGGACCAATCAGCCCGAAAGACAGCTGGTTTATGTAGTCTGCTGTAAATGATTGTGAAAAGAGAGGAAATTAATAACCAGCTTGTTTCAGAGGTTTGTCCTCTAAGATTAAGTGTGTAAAGCAAAAAGCTGTTGATAAAATTAAGGGACAAACCTAAAAGACGACAGAGAGACAGCCAGAAAATGTCAAATGATGGATGCTGGCCAACTTTCTGGTCATAGCAGCTTTAGTGAGGTGCTTGTGTTGTTTTGTTTTTTTTGTTACAGCTGTGGTTTTCAGCCAGACGCTGACTGCATTACTCCCCTTCTGCCCAAACTGTGGCTTCCCCAGGTGGACCAGGGTGTACATCTTAAAAAGTTAATACGCTTATTCTAAGGCACATCAGGAAACGCCACTGACAAAACAGCATTGCCATTAAAAAATCCAAACTTCTGCAACAGTTCATTTAACACCATGCAGTAGATAAACTTATTCCTATAATCTCTACAGTTTGTAAGCTCTACTGGTCAGAAGGCAGTGTTCTGAGCACTACATATTTTAGCCTAAATACTCAGTAAATCACAACAGCATGGTCAAGATGGCCCAACTACATGAGACATGCATACAAAATTAATTAGTAATGATTGATCTGTTAAGAATAAGAATATTTGCATTTCATTTTTGAGGATAGTCAGGTATATTGCAGGCCACTCAGTTTAAAAAGCCAGGTGTTCTGTTTTTTTGATGCACTCCTTAGTGTTTCTCAAATACAGTACTTCTAAGCACCAGACAGAAAGTATCTGTCCAAACAGCTCTTACACCAGTCCCCCAGAAAAGACCTTCCTGTATGACATCCTACCATTGTTTCATCATCAGTTCAAGCCCATTCTCTCGGTGTCATAAGCCCAGCGCAGAGCAGAAACCATGCTATGAATATAGAGTTATTGAAAACATTGCACCAGTAACCCAAATAATCAGGAACTTTACATTGATTGACCTTCTTGATTCTGCAGCTCTGACAGAGCATCTCAGGCAGAGTGAGCATACAACTGGATCAGAGCACTCTGTACATTACAACTGAAAGATTTTTTGAACATTTGATTATATAATACTCTACTCATCACTGAAACTGAATATCAAACCTGATATACGATAACATTTTGGTAACACTCTCTATGAAGCCCACATTTATGATGCATTACAACAGCATCCAAAATGCATTATAATGTATTCATAATGCCTCATAACTACACTTCGAAGCAAACATAATGATTCATGATGCTTTATATCAATGGGCATAAAACATTATAATGTCATTTATAATGAATTATTACGACTTTTCCATGGATGCTCATGAATACTCATGAACCGTATATCCATAATGCTTTATGAGGTAAGAAGCCCCGACAATCACAATGCATTATGATGGCATTCATAATGCTTCATAACTACACTCATAATGCTTTATGATGCACTATATCAACAGTCATAAACATTATGATATCACTTATAATGAACAAGTAATAGTCATAGTAATGCATTATAAATGTGGGCTTCATAGAAAGTGTTACCAAAATCTGGGCTCCTCAATACAGTTTGACTATTTGAAAATTAATTTTCTTGGCCATGCTAACCCATTTTAATGAGCCACCGCAAACTGTTCACTTTCACATTTCTCTTTAATGAAATTTAGAAAACATAATCATTAATATTTTGGCAATCATCAATGCAGCTAAACTGATATGGTTTGTTGTATTCAGCTAAACAGAACAGGCAGAATTGTAAACATGCCCATAAAAATGTGGCCTGGGTCCCTACAAGCTACACTTTATGACAGATTGCCACATTCTCCATTGCACTATTTTACTTTCTTTGTACTATTATTTTCATTTATTTGTTTACCAAAACACTACCTAAACGTGAGTCTTTAGCCTGATAGTAACAGTATGTTCTTTGCTTACTGTTGTAATATGCATTAAAAATAGTTTACTAGCTGGGAAATAGAAAAACTGCAGTGATTATGATTATTTATTTAAGTTAAAACCATTGTGTTATGTGCCATGGTATAAAAAAGGCAATGTACTTGGACGTCAATGGAGGGATGTGTATCTAGCAGCACAGAGAAAGCTGTTAGCTCATCATCAAACCTGAAGCTGATAGTGCTGACAATGCTAATGTTTGGCACACTCAGCTTGATAGTGTCACTGAACAACTCATCAGCTTGCTCACTATTGTTGTCTTTGGCCAAATTCATGCCACAATTCACTGCTTTTTGATCTACTTTCCTTGGTACCATCATCAAGAATGTGATGTTTTTCACCGTGTTCTTCGGTTCATTTGTTTGTCTGTCTTTCTGTGCGGCATTGATCTTGATGACTAAAATATGTTAAAAACATTTTGATTAAATTTTCAGGGAATGGCAGTCACTATAAAAAAAATTGTGGGGACCCAATCCAGATGTGGATCCAGGAATTGTTTTGCACAAAAAGTTGTTTCCTACATTGATGAGAATAATTTAATGAGCACTGTCGGAGAAACCTTAACCGAGGTTTGTGCTCTCAGAGCACCTCTACTGTGGTCATGCTGGATGTTTTTTTGTTTTTTTGGTTTTCATTGCAAAGACAAACAAACAATACAGACAGAGACTAAGATACTGTATATAACAGGACAGGTTACATAACATAAAAGCAGACTGGTTGACCAAAAGAAGACAAAACAGAATGAGGAGCCAAAGAAACAAAAAAAGAAAGGAAATAAAGTAGAAAAACAAAACATACAAAAAAGCAGTGAGCTGTTTTTGTATCAATGATGTGTTTGTGTGCGTGTCTAAGTGTGTGTGTCTTTTGTTTTTTATCAGCAAAACATTGTCTTTGTCAATCTTTTTTTTACCTTCCTATCCCCTTTCAGCTTATTTATTGCAACCACTCATACCTTGTAGCTCAACAACGGTGCCCCACCAAAGGACCGCCAACACCCCCCCCCCACTCCCAGCAACAAGGCCATCCCCAAGCATGTCTGCAGATCAGCCACTCCACTACCACAACAGACAAACATACTTTGTAAAACTTTTTCTCTTTCTTTTGGTTTTTTAAATTTTATTTTATTTGCTATGATGCTTTGTTAAAGGCAGAGCCTGGTCCCAGACAGACACCCCCCAGACCCTGAGGAGGAAGCCTGACTGTCAGAAACAGACTCAGCCCTATTTCTGGAGTTAATTTATTTTTCAGATTTTGACAAATCTTTTTTTTTAACTATTTAAATGGACTTTAGTCTCTTTTAACAGACCCTGATGAGTGTGTTAAATTGTTATCAAGCAGACTTTCTGTTATGCTGGAGCAGCAGATCAACAAACGCGCCCTGGGGCGACCCCGCCACCAAAATACACTCGATGTTAAAGTGACAGTCATTGATGGATACATTTTCTTCTTAAAGGGACTGTGAGGAGTTTCTAAGTAATTACAAAAAAGTCTCACTTTTAGATATATGCCTGATGGAAATACACACTTTAAGATGAGTTTTATAGCATCAAAATAGGTTATCTATAAATGCTATTCCTTAGCTTCGCGGTCGGGTCGGACAGGGCTGGACTGGCCTGGATACTCAACTTCAGGAACAAGACAATTAAAACTAGAGCAAATTTATATTATTCAGACACGTTTTAGAGCACCGGACTGTAAGAAGCAACATTTAGCCGGCGACAAAACTACAATACTGTGTTTACCAAAAATTGCTTGTTGTCACACATCAAAAACTACCACTACGTAACTAGAAAGAGATACATTACCTCATCACTTTGCATCATGTAAGTTGTTGAAAAAAGAAGTTTTAATGCAATAAAGAGTTCTGAGGAAGGTCCGAGCTGCATTCATTAGCACCAACTTTCAACAAACACATGCTTTGGCTTGGGTCACATCTTCTGGTGCGTAGTTATAGTCAGAAGTAGGAATTTCCGTGTTCCAAGTAGAAAACTGCAACTGGAACGTCCCCCGAAGTTGAAATTTCTGACTGGGAACTCGGTGAAACCTCGCCACTCTCAAGTTGACAATTGAAGATGGATGCCCCCAGTGTGAACAGTTATTTAGCTCCTGTAATAATCAATTTATTTGCACTTCTGACTGGGGTGTGTCGCTCTAGATCAGCTGTATACATAGTATTGTTGGACTTATATTTACAAAAATGCTGCCATAGTGATAATCACATTCTTCATACAACAATGCAGGGCGTGCTAACAACAGCTAACAATAGCCTGGTAGATCAGCATGTTTTTTTCACACTTCAACTGGAACGCCGATAAGTCAGAGATGATGTCACTCCCAGTCCTGAGGTTGCTGGAACGCAGCATTACGACAGTCGCCGCGCGTGCTCATGGGTAGCAGAGTCTTAATGTCACCGGTGTTAGATTCTCCTCATAGCACCTTTAAATGTGAGTTTCAAACCTGAACGATGCAGTTTTGACTCTATTCAAGAACATTTCCTCACTTTGGCATCTTTTAGTGAAGCTTAAATCAACAGATATATTTGAAGTTTGCTGCTTAACGGCTCTAAGTCTCACAACCTTTTGAATATTAGAGCTACATTGCCGCAGTGCCACGGACAGAAACTGAAGAGGAGGATGTTTGTATTGAGGAGAAACCTTTGACCGTGTGCTCCTTCCTGAGGGAATTCATCTTTAAAGAGTAATTACACCAGTTTGTTATATGGCCACGCAAAGTTCAGCGGAGCCTCCTTTGGAGCAAGAAATGAGACTTTGTAAATAACGTCATCAGGATCCAAACTCTTAAAGCGCTCTACTGATCAACCTTTGATACAATCTGGGGTGATTTCACAGAGGAATGGAGAATGTTCATTTTCTGGGTTAAGAACTGTTAGTGTTGCAATAAAATCAGGCTCATTAGAGTGTAAAAAGTCAGCCTAACAGTCACAGTCCACTACATTAGCCTCCATCTCCTACATTAAAAAGGAACTGTATGTTAACTTTGGAGGTTGAGGCTCCTTTCTTTGGTTTTGTTTCCTTTAGTGGAAAAGTACTGATTAGTTTGTTAACAGTTGCAGGAGAAACCTGCATCGGTTTAGTGGTTTTCTCCTTCAAGCAGCATCAAAAACTGCAAAGGAATGCCTAACACTGCAGCACTTTTGACCCGATCTAAATGAAAATAAAGGAGCAGAACACTCAGAAGGCCTGTAATCTGTTCTGAGGGTACAGACCTGCCATCAGGCTGCAACCCCACCCCCCACCCCCCAACTCGCTCACTCCCTGCTGATCCACCTTGTTCCAGCAGCAGCTACTTAGTAATAAATGGCGTTAATTTTACCCTCAACAAAAAAGGAGGCTCATTTTCCAGGCCATTACTCCACCACTCCAACAGAAACAAAGAGTGTGTGCTGCTTGCTGCTGTGGAGGAGGGCTGAGAGGTACAGCAGCCGCAGAGGATCATACATGAGGGAGAGGAGGGGCAGGGACGGGTGAGTGTGAGGTTACAAGGTGGTGGCATAAAGCTGGAAGATGGTTAAAATAGGATTCATCATGGGCTTCAGTATAGGATATGTGTAAGAAAAGGGAAAAGTGCTTCAGTTTGAAAATCAAAAGTGCACAGGGCATCAATAACAGGACAAACACTGATATACACCAACCACTAATGCATGGCAGGATGGATCCATTGTTTCATGTTGTTCAAATCTGACACTTCCATCTGAATGTGGCAGCAGGAATTCAGACGGACATTTTTCCCGACTTTTATTGTTCTATTTTGTTGTGTCTGAGCAAATTGTAGCATTAGGCCTATCTGATTCACCTGTTGTGCATTTAGAAATGAGCTCACCTTGGTTGTTAACACTGATTATCTCAGTAACTGTTGCCTTTATGTTATGTCACACCACACTGTTTCTTCTCCTCTGGCCTCTGACATGAACTTGAAATTTTCACCCAGACAGCGGTTTCTCACTGGAAACTGTATACCAGACTCTTTTCTGTACATCCCTAAATGTTTGGCACCAACAGACTTTCCTCGCTAAAATCTACTTAAATCACTTTTCTTGTCTATCCTGACATTCTTTTAGAGCTCTGGTAGTACATCTTGATCATCTACAGTTTGCTTTTTTCACACATTAATTGTACACTATCCCTCCAGTTAAAGTGACAAATGAACCCCCATTAATTAAAAACCAAACATGAACTGTGAGAGCGATGAAACCACCTGCACTCACATGGTCAAGCAGAACTTGACTCACCTGAAGTCACCCTTGTTGTTGGTCACTTTGTCAGTGGGACAGTATGGCGCTGATGTCTCCACGACAACTATCTCCATCTGCTGAGAGGTGTTTCCACGGGAGCTGGTCACCAGGCACTCCCAGATACCTGCGATGTTCATGTCAATGTTTGACAGGATGGCCTCACTGGAGGATGAGAAACATAAATACATTAATATATCTATATCAGTCTCTCTCTCTCTCTCTCTCTGTGTATGTATATATATATATATATATATATACATATATATATATATACACAAGTTAGATATATAGAAATATAGATATATTTTAAACATTTTTAAGAAACATCACTGTGGAACAACAGCAAAGTGATCACATTCAAAATGACTGCGAAGAAATCTGCTGAAGAATTCCAGTCCAATTTTTGGGCATATAAGTCACCTTAGAGGGGCAGTTTGGGATTTTAAAGTGGAGTTGTGTAAGGTACATAATATTAGTCTGAACATTTGCCACAGTAACTGAGATCACCTCTCCGTCTGTACAGACATGTAGAGCAAAACCAAGAGCTATATATCACTCCAGAAAAGGCCACCTTCTCTACGGGTTTTAGCTGAAAACACACCACAAAAACAATGTGGTTTTGACAGCTTACTTATCCATGACCAAGCCTGGTACAGCTTTGGTACAGCCAGCGTGTCCTTCCAAAATATATATATTTATATATATATATATATATATATATATATATATATATATCTATATCTATCTATCTATCTATATATATATATATATATATATATATATATATATATATATATATATATATATATATATATATATATATATATATATATATATATATATATATATATATATATATATATATATATATATATATATATATATATATATATATATATGTATATATTTATATATATATATATATATGGTGGTTTTTCTATGTGCCTTTGCAGTCTGCAACTCTCATCATATAGAGCCCCCCTGCTGAGGCCAACATTTATATTCTAGTCCCAGCTTCACCGTTTGACAAATTCAGTCAAAAAACAAAGGAGCTTAATCAAAATATTTGGTTTATACTTTTTTTTTATAAGGACACAACCTTAGCTTCAATCAGGAGATTACTTAATGAGAACATGCTGTATGTTTGTTGCTTAGGAAGATGCAGTTATATCAGTGCGCTTGGTAAAATGAAAGTGACATTGTGCCACGTACCAAAGTACTATTTGAAAATGCAAGTAAGTAAAAGTAACTTGTTGTTAGTGAATTAGATATAGCCTTCTGTGGTCTATTCGAACTTTTTATTTTTCTTAATTATGAGGAGATGGTGGCATAATCTGCAGCTTCAATGCTAACTCCTTTTGTACAGGCCCAGAGCCGACCTCCATGTTCCTCATACAACCCTACTTCAAAAGTCATAAATTATCCAATTAACCCTAAAGTATGTTCTACCAGGGTCCAGATCTAAAAAAAAATGTATCACACTAAGGGTCCTAATTTCGCAGGGTGGAAGAGCCTGGCACAGTGACAATTTTGTCCAGTGCACCGTCGCGCGCAGCCAATTTTGCAATATGGTATACTTGCTGAGCAGAGATGTGTGTGACGACGCACCAGGGGGAGATGTCAACGGATTCAGGTTGGGGCAGTGACAATTTTGTGACAAAAACCTGTGCAGAAAGTGCAAAAGCTCGCCAGCTCCAATGTGTATCCCACTTTGACCTCAGGAAGGGGTCATTACAGGACTTATGATGGAGAGGGGCCAAACTGCATGTGCTGTATCAGCAGGGAGATCAGTTGGAGTGCATGAGGGAGGATAGACCTCCTGGCTGCACAGCTCTGTCCTCAAATGTCCTTATATGCCTACCGTTTATACCTGTTTTTTGCCACAATTTATTCAGTCACATTAAAGATGGACAAAATCATTCATGAGAAAAATAAATCGTATTTCAGTGTGTCTTCATCCTCTTCCACCTTGGAAGAGAAAGTAATTATTATTATATCAGCGTTTGGACTGCTGGTTGGAGAAGGAGGGAGCCTGAGGAGAGCCATTCCCCCTGTTTTAGTAGAAAAAATAATTTTGCCTTAATCCCAACTTCCATTCCACCAAAGCCCTCAGTGCTTATCATGGAGAGGGTGGGGCTCCTTACATTATTAAAACCATATTTGTACATTGGACAGCATTTTTTAAAATATTTGGGCAAACTTGATTGACAATATTAGCAACTTCCTCATAGGCTGTTTTCATATCATCACCCCACGGAGCACAAAATCATTCATGGGAAAAATAAATTTGATCTAAATGCCTCTCGTTCCTCTTGGACTGCTGGTTGGAGAGGGAAGGAGGGAGGCTGAGGAGAGCCCCGTCTCCCCTTGTCCGGGGATTCAGACCAGGGAAGGACTGCCGCATCCACCAGCCTACCAAGGCTGGAGTCAATGGAGGAGAGATTGAAACTGTCACTGCGCCTTGCCAACAGCACATTTACAGGCAAGGAGAGGCATTGATCTGATTGGTTAAGATGACACTAGGCTGTGTTAAACCCACTCACACCTTCTCTCCTCCCTTGTGCCAGTGGGAGGGACAGAGGCATGGATGCGTCTTGGTGCACCTCCTTGCGCCATGCACAAAACTTGCAAGTTGCCCTAGAGACACCCGTCAGCAAGGCGCAGGTGCGGCACAGAGCAGATGCGCCACACCTGCGCCTGGTCTATGAAATTAGAGCCCAAAATCTTTTCAGTCATCAAAAGACTACATCAGAATGAACTACAAAAATCTGTTGAATACAAAATGTAATTTAATACCCTTGTGTGACTTTAATGTGTATGCTGAGGTTTAAAATGTTGGCTGAGAGTGAAGATGATCATTACTCATGCTTATCTTTCCTGCTTTGTCACTGATTCCTATCTGAATGGGAAAATGCCTGATTAAACAGCGGATGCTAAAAGTGTGAGAGCCAAAGCAGGCCATTTGCCAGAGTGACTAATCTCAGGATTTTCCTTATTAAGAAAAAGAAGTAAGAGCCGCAGGAAATTTCTCAACAAGATATTATGTCCATGAAAATAAAACCAAATGTTTACTTTCTTAACACAATCCAGCTGACGTCAAAAATACACTTTGCTGTGAGAGTATTTAAGGAGCTAATTCCTTTTCATTTTGTGATTTAATTAAGCTGTTTGTGTTCATAATAGGAGTCAGAATACACCCACACAATACTGAACAAAGTTTTTAAATGCGACTTAGGGAACAATGCTGCTCAGACGGGAGTGTGTGACAGATGGTTTTTAATGACAGACTGGACTAGAAAGTGAAATCTTGCAGAGTAAAGATGATTAGCGGCTGAGCGCCTCTGATGTGGAGCCGCTGTAATCCTAAAAACTGTTCCTCAGAGAGAGTGAGGGAAATATTTATGATGAACTTCTAAATGCTGCTCCCCCCCTCTTCCCTGTCTGTTGCATTATGCTGATTCCTAGCGCAATTATTGAAAGTCTGCCCAGCATGCAGTGGGTGAGAGGCTCTGTCTGAGGCTCCTGGTAAAAATTTCCAGTGAAAATTGGAAGACTCATCATCATACCAGGTCCTAAAATAACATTAATAACATTTAACAATAATTAATATAAATATGAACCTGCTAAGGGAATTTCAATATCAAGTCATAATCTGGATTGTTCCAATGAGCAACTTATATAAGTTTGCATTTTAGGTCATTACAAACATTTTTTTGCCAATCTTATCAGGAGGATGCTTCCTTAGAGGCCAATCACACATTGCCCAAGGCACAGACGCACCAAAAAAGCCCTCAGGGGGAAAAAAATGCAGGGAGAGGATCAGCGCCCTCGTGCATGCAGCCAAATAAATCAAGTGGAAAATGAGCTTGGACAAACAAAATTCTCTCAGTGTTGCTCAAACACTCACACAGAGCCTTGAGTTGCTTGTCATTCGGTGGTTTGAGTGAAGGACTCTTTTCTTTCACCTTCAGCCTCGGTCAGAATGAATTATAATATAAAATACAGTTGTCTCTCTGCGTGCATCAGTACCCACCCACACCATGTGTTTGTCTGTTTTCATCTCATGTTAGTCCAATTTGGCTGAAAGTTAAATAAAATAAAATAGTTGAAATGTTCCAACCTTTATGTGTCCTCAAAAGCCCAGAGACACATGGTGTGGAAGCAGAAAAAAAAGGCAGGTGAGCTGCACCATAAGAAAACAATTATGAAGTGGAAGCCCTTTTTTAGCAACATGTTTCTGTGTGATCGGCTCCTGAAAATGTTTCTCCACCTGTAGTCAGACCGAGGACCAATGTGTTACAGGTTTGCAAAGTTATCTCAGGATTGGTAAGTGTTCACTACGGCACTGATAGATGTGGCTGGGGTTGTGGCTGAGATCATTTTTGTTGATTTAGAAACACATGAGCAAGGTTTTGAGTTTTACTCTAGTTTGGTAAACATGGTGGTTCAAAAAAAGTCTTTTCAGGTACATTTAGGACCTGATCTACTAAAGGTTTGTACATGTATAAAAACATGTCCAAACTTGATAGAGCACGCAAAGCTGAACTACCAACTGGGTACACCGAGGATTGCGTCTGTCAAATGAACAAAATAGCACGCACAGTCCATTTAGCATGTTTGCCTTCATCAATATGCAGAATACATGCCGATGATTTGGACAAGCAAAATACTGGGAGGAAGGGATGTAAATGTGATCATTCAGAACCTCCAGTGTGATTTATCAAACCTGCTACTGACTTCACTTAGCAAAAGGCAAAACAGGCACAGTGCTACACACAGAGGGCTGGGATCATTGTGGCGAGAAACAGGAGTAGCATTCACCAAATAGTTTTCATCACGGACTGAATTTTGTTATAAATGACGGAAAAAAGAGGGACGATACAGTGTGCCATCATACTCATGCAGGCACATGTGTAAAGTAAATCTTCTCTGTTTTGCATTCTACTTGCCAAAGGAGGTCATTTAACCTATGAAAAAAAAAAGATCTCCATAGCTGGCTATGAAGGAGCCTCTCTTCACATGAGAGGTTATTGGTCATGAAGCTGCATAACTATGTTTAATTGGAATCAGATAAGGAAAATTAAAAATAACAAACTGACTACTTTGTCTGTCAAAATGACAGACAAATGCATGTGCAATGTTTTAGTTGCCACACGCAATTTAGTGCTCATTATTTTGGATCTTAGTAGATCAAGCCCTAAATGTCTTCTTCATGCAGACTAAGATGTGTGATGTGTGTCTAATACTTTCTCATCAGTCAAAATGTACGAAAGCATGAATGACTTCTGCCTGGCTGTGTCTGTTCTAACATAGAATTTCAAAACTGTAGTATAGTAAAACTGTACTATTATCAAATTCATAGTTATACTCAAGCTACAAAAAAGATCAGTGCTCAAAAAATAGTTATAGACTAATACTGGATTATTATTTTTTGTTTGTTTTCCCAACTCTTTTTCTGCAGCTTGTCTTATCTATTTAAAAACTTTCTTCCTAACAGAACCATAATTCTGCTCAGTTTCCCTTTTTTTCACCTTTGATTCGATTTGGTAGCAGCTGGGTCATGTTTATGATGTCACATATGAAGTGACTTATAACCACCAATATTGTGTACACACATCCACACTTTTGATTCAACAGCAGAAGATAGCATTTGACATAAAAGATCCAAAATGAGTTTATTATCAATAAGACGTAACAAGCGTCCTTCACAGCACAATGCATGTATGTAACAATGTGCAACTATAAAAACTGTGTAGTAAATGGTGCTTGATCTTTACATTTTTTTATAAATATAATATATTTATTAAGATATTTTTTATCTGAAAAGAAGGCAAAAGATTGGTTCGCTTTATTACCTGCATAAAATCACACAACCTTTGGAGGCCAACTCAAGTGCCTTTAACCAGACCAAATATGTTAGATGTGAAGTACCACCAGAAACTCTGTTTACAGTGCTCACAGGGTGAACTGAGAATTGGTCTTGTAACATCTCTTTTAGGGCCAGTCGCTACAGCGGCCAGTAAGGGCATTCTCACTACTGTGACAAGTTAAGAAGTAATCCATTAAATGATTAAGTAAGACAATTAAGTTCATTGGGTACAAGAATACTGAGCTCATGTTGTCAGTATTCTTAAAGATTTAACAGAGAACAAAAGTGTTTTTTACCACTGAGCTAAGTTAATTTCAAGTTCTTAAAATCCTAAATACATTTAAGATTTTTTAAGTTTAAGATGCTTAAACAATGTTAAAAATATTCTAATTAATTAATTTCTTGCAATGAGAAAAAGTCAATACTTAGTTGTGTTTCTCTATGCTCTGTTAAGCAGGCAGAGCGAGATCATCAGGGATTGATTGCTTTTGTCTAGCTCCCTCTGGAGGGCAATTTGCAGTGTTTTGTGTTTGTCTATTAAAGGCTAATGATGAGGAAACATCATGGCTTCGCTCTCGTGTTTATTTCCCCTGTTTTTCACAGGTGTAACACTGCAAACAAAAAAAACACAACAGTGAAGGCTAAATGCTGCAAACACAGCAATGATGAAAAAACAAAAACATACAAACAAATAAAACAATTGCAACAGAAAATCGCTGCACCAAAAGAAATGATGCAATCACATAAATGCTGCAGAAGCAAAAACATACCAACTGAAAAAAATAATGGAAAAGAGAAATGCTACATACAAAACTCCAAAACAACTGCCAGAGAGAAACAGAGAATATACCCAACAAGTGGGTTGGACCAGACCCTATTTATGAACAGGAGATACCCAGGAGAACATTGACCAAGAAGGAAACGGGATACCAAGAAGAAATTTAGCAAATGTTCAGAGAGGGGAAAAAGTTTTTTTTTTTTTTGTCTATTTGTTTGTTTGTTTTTTAAACTTGGCCATAATGTCTTACAGTAATATGGAATGTGATAAAGATGAACAGAGGGATTGCCAGGAAGCAGAGAAAAGACACAATGACGAAATGGGAAAGCAAAGAAGTGATGTGAAGAGAGCATTAGACATTCTTAAGATTAAATAAAAAGACAACAACACAGATAAATAAGTCAGCGCAGGTCATCACCTCAGCCCCACTGAATGGACATCTTTGAGGGGAAAGAGGAGATTATTAAATCAACGAGGTTATGTCAGACAGCGTGGATATTTAGTTTTCCTAAACATATAAGACTCTTATCAGACCCTTTTTTTAATATTGCCCCTACAGAAACTTGTGTGGATGTCTGATTTGTGTTCCTGTGTTCTGGTCTCATTTGATCCCAGCGCCCTCCTCTTCCACGGATAAGTTTGTTCATTATGCCCTTGTTGACCACCGTGAGTTTCTCTTTTCTATAACAAAGGCAAGAAGTTCATCTCTGCTGTTTAGCAAATGCTCACAAATGCACACACATGTACTCTGGAATAAGAAGGGAATGCCTTTTTCTGAAGCTGATCGATTTTTTGTGTTTTAGGATATAAGTTTGCATGATCAAGGGCATGGCTACCAGCGGTGGCCATGCTGCGTTGTTGTTTGTCAAGATCCTTGAGATCCAACTAAAACTAATGAACTACAACAAATGAGAAGTTGGTTTAAGTTTCTGTTTGTCAACTACGTAGCCTTTGCAAAATTGGACTCGAAGCCCCCTCCATAGACTCAAACAGATGAGGCTGTAGGGATGGTCATTAAAAAAAAAAAACAAGTTATGAATAATATGTAATAACAGATACGTAAAAAAAAAAAAAACATTAGTAGACTTTCACTCAACACTCCCCTCACCAGTCCCTACAAAAAGTATCTGGCAGACAGGCTTGAGGATTTGAAAAAGAAATCATGACAGACAAGAGGGTGTAGCTTGATTAAACACAATATAATATCTAATACTACGTCTCGAGCAATGTCTTTGTCACTGTATCTAAAAAACTAAAAACCTCTGACTTTTTTCACTCAGACAATCTGAAGGAATAAATAAGGAAATCAATAGAGAATTGAATTTCTGACCAAATTTGGTAATGAAAATATTTAAATCCTGTTGATTCTCTGTGGTACCAACCTGTCAGTCTGCAGGAGCACCTGGATTAAAGGGAACTGTGAGAACTGCCACTGATTCATATTACACCTAAATTCAACTAGTTCTCACACCTTCAGCTTGGTTGTTTTGTTCTGATGTAGTTGGATCAAACACAATAAATTTATGTTCACATTTATCTTCACAGGGCAGTATTTGAAGCGAGCTGTGTTCAGCTGGAAGGGCCTTGAGTCATTACATCACAGCCAACGTTCCAATGAGTTCCAGTTGTGCTGTGTAGGAGAAAGCTGGCAGGTTAACAACCCATAAAACTATAATATAATAACAAAACAGCTGAACAGATTTAAAAGGCCCTATTCATCAGTGTAGGACATGCCTCACAATGTAGGCAAGGCAGAGAGCAGCATTAAAGGTGTAGTCAGCGATCAAAATTTGGTCAAAATCATCGTATTTCTCCTCTCCATCCACAAGATGTCACCACAGACAGCATGTTAAAAAAAAGTCTGGTTTCAATACACAGCCTTGGCTCTGAATTTCGGCAGGTAAATGCTGTGGCTCAGGCCGAGCCACCAAAACAGGGTACGCCCCCCCCACATCCAGGGGGCGATCATACTCATGCGCAGATCAGACAGAGGGGGGAGGGGGAGTAGTAGGTTGCGTAGCGTGTGCAGTTAGCGTAAGAGAGAGATACAATAGGTGCAGTAGCAATGGCTGAAAAACAGCCCAAAAGAAAAACGTCAGAGGGTTGAAAAGTGAAAAGAAGGACTATGACCATGAAAGAGCGAAGACCCGGGTCAACGTAGGTGTTGCTTTCTGACGGTGGAGGGAACTCCGCTAATTAAAAGACCTGAAAACGGATGTGAATGTCGCCGTCTGTCTGCTGGATAGGTAAGCAACATTAGCTTTGTGGTGCTTCACATAACAGTGACAGCCGATGGGCATTCATCTTATTGTCTAATCTGCCAGAATGTACTGTTGTGATGTTATCAATAACGGCAGTCGAGTTGTCTGACGAGTCGGGGTTACCTTAGCTACGTTGGTCAGCTACGCAGCTTCTACGGCCGTTTCCATGACGATGCACGTCCATCAGCTTTTGGAAGGCGGGTCTAAATTTGTTTATCAACAACCACTCTACTCGTGTTCTCCCACATCGCTGACTACACCTTTAAGAAGGATGAATTCTCCCGCTTAAATTAATACAGTATATATTTTTAAGTCTGTTATCAGCCATGTTACCTGATTGCTGTGATTCAGTTATTACTACTACTGCTGCTGCTAAAACTACTACAGCAGTGTGATGAGTTCACACCCTGCTGGTGTAAGATCCTGGGTCAATTTTGTCCTCACTGCCAAAAAAATGCTCTAGGGGTGGACTGGAAACAAGCTAAGACCACCTCTTTCAGGTGATCCCTGCATGGTGATGAAACCAGGATTGATAGCTATGCTAATATGCAATGATTTATGCCTTACACAGAACATCCTCCTGTATAGGATTTATTTTCTCAAATGATCCTGGTGTGAAAATGACTAGACTTATGTATAATTAAGTAACTTAGTTCAACCTCTTTGCCCTCTTTGTGTCTCACATCGCATCTACACTGTTCGAGGAAGATGCTCTAAAATATGTCTTGTTTCCTCTGGCCTCTTAGCCCTGTTAGTCCTCTGCTGCTGTTTTGGTGTACACGATTACACACTGTAAGTCAGAGCTGTAACAGATCCCCTGATTGCCCCAATGACTTTCTGTGGGCCAGTGATGAAAATAGATAAATAAATATGAACGTCTCTGAGTTGCTCTCATTTCTGATTGGTTTTCTGTAAGGGAGTAAATCAGATTTAAAGCCATGACTGAAATGATGACACTGTGTGAGAGAGCCATGTGAGGGTCTCTTCATGTTTCAGATTCAGACTATTTTCAGCTAGCTTAAAGGATTTCTGCTCCTGTCATTAAATAGTTTGGACTAGAGCTTTATGAAGAGTTGTCATTAACACATGTATGAAAAAATATCTTTGATGGACTGTAAGAATCTCACCATTGGACTGAGACACTCTTTAATGTAGCTCTTTTAAAGTCTTATGATCTTCTCCTGCTTCTATTTTGATGCTCTTATTATTATTCCTGTTTTATCCATTTTTTTACTCTTCCTGACAGAATGCTTCCTCTTTTACAGGATGTTAGATTAACTAGGCAGGATGACCTCTAGAAGAACTTAAAAGACCATCAACATAAGGCCTCTTTTAACCAAATTTTGAGACCACACACCTGCCATCTGTAGAAACGTTTTCACAACAGAGATTTAAAAGACAGCAGATTTCATAGAAATTTGTGAGACCAAACGTGGCCTTTAGAGATAGACAGACATGGAAGAAGGTCAGTATCATTAGCTGACTGTGCTGGCATGAGTTCTGTTTTTCACACTAAATCATTACACTTGTGTTGTCACTGCAGTTTTCTGAGCTACTTTCCTTTCCCTGTTTTTAAGCCTTATGTGTTCATATTTTTTTCACTCAGGCAGTGTTGGTGGGTCTGGTGGACCCGCTACTTTTTTTTTTTTTTTTTAATCATTACAGTCATAGAAGTTGATGTTTGAATAATTAAAGTGACACTCATTTTTTTTGTTCATTTTTTAATTAAATGAATTATGAAATGAATTAAAAAAAAAAAAAAAACAAGTTCAAAGATATGACTTGTAATTCCAGGCACATGAGGAGCTGGCATCACAGGAAGCCCAGATAAAATACCACATTTTACAGGTTTAGATGGTATATACTGCCTAAAGGGGCAGCGGCTCCTTTAGGCAGCATATACCATCTACTGCCTAAAGAAGCCATTTTAGTGGGAGGGCCCTCTGAGTAGAGAATCTTTTTGGCTATCTTGTTCAGCTGTATTAAGGAACCACACTGGCAAAGCTATGGATATTTTTCCCACCCCAAATTTGTAGCTAGGGTAGAGTATTATACCCCTTTCCCACTGGATGAAAAACCCATTTTATACATTCGGCTCCTGTAGGAAGTGTGAAAGGCTCTAATCGGCATTCAGACCCATGTCGACTGACCCTACAAGGGACGTGGATTTTTTGGCTCGCCTCCAATCGGCTCCAGTGGGAATGTCACACCCGAGACAATGCGCTTATTTATGGGATGATGTTGGTGTGACATCCCTATGGCATAATATAGCCTGTAACTTAGGGCAAAAAAAAGACTACGGCCTCTCAACAACAAATCTCATCCGCTTTTGTATCATCAGTGCTCAAATGCCGTTCAACTGAGCTGAGTTTGTACATTTTTAAAGAGAGACAAAAGTACTAAAAATGGTTGACCTCCATGTCCACAGATTCCATGCTCCTTTCCTTTGTTTACATGCTGTGTTTTGGCGTGCTGATGATGTCATCAACATTATGACACCAGTTTGATGCAGCAGAGGAATAGTAAAACAATCACACAGATCATCTACTGGCAATTACACCCGCGTCTGCTGGAAATGGGAAAGGAGTCACTTGCCAATAGTTAGCGGGTTAACCTGCATTGACAAAACCAGCATTTACCGCCTAATTTTAGAGGGAAAGCTGTCTTAGAAAAATAAAAGATTCTTGCAAGACTGATGGTAAATTGTGCAGGAATGAGAGAGTAGATTTGTCTGAGCCTACATTTTTTGCAACAACTTTGCTACCTTGTGCTGGAATGGCAGGTGCAAACAGACACACACACACACACACACACACACACATACTAAATGCAGGCCCTTCGGGGAGGAGGACCAAGTGAAGGTACACAGGACCTACAACTTCTTCAACTTTTAGCACCAGGTCCAGTACACCACACCTCCTGTCAGTAATAGAGATCTGTAGGGGAGTGTACAGTGTGGTCATTGAAAAATGTGTTCTGATACATGTTCTTCACAGAGAATGAGCCACAGCCAGTAAGTCTGAGGTTTTGGTGCAATAATTATTTGCACCATTTTTCTTCTGATGAAAAATGAAACTGGGTCCCACAGGCTTACAAGGCTTAAATGGCATGTGGCACAGTTAGATCTGTGTTTTGGTCATATTTGTGGGTTGGACACTGACTGGTCAGTGCCTATGTTGACAGAGCTCATCAGGTCAGCTTAAATCTTGGTAAAACAGATCTGAACAATTATGGGACTTGAATCAGGTGTATCTGCACTGTAAGGCAGTGTCAAGGGTCTAGAGTGCATAAGTTTACTGTTAAAATTTTTAAAATCGAAAATGGATCCGTCTATCGATGATAGGAGGTTGGAATTAGAAGCCACTGCTGCAGTTCATGTAATTTGGATGGACAGATATATGCTTTATTAATCCCCTTAGGGAAAATCAGCATCTAGTATCAGTAGTGGTGATTAGAAACAGTCCAGGTCATGATCCGCTGTCTTTGTTCAGTGTTGTTCACTCTGATGTCTGTGGGAACAGTGGACCTCCTGAGCCTCTTAAGCTACGTTTACATGGACACTCCTGACTTAAAGACGCAAAGATTTTTCCTTTACGTTTTCAAATTCTTCTGCATTCAGATGACAACGCTGGAGACGAATGAATCCGCTGTAGTGTACATGCCGGTTCAGTAGATGGTGGTGTAGGTTTGCAGAGAGGCAGTGTGCTACAATACACAAAAGAAGAAGAAAATCTTTTCACAAACAACAATGGTGAGAAGACGCACAGAGACGCAGGAGTTTCTTTTCTGGACAAAAAATCTGTCTGAATAGTTTCTGTCCGAGCACAGTAAGAGGCTCACATGTTACTCGCATGGATGTATTATGAGAACTGGATACCAGACCGCCCCTCGGCGGCACGCCGATTTTTCCCAGTGGCCACTCGTGGTATTGCAACGAAAAATCCCCATTGGGCCCAAAAAGCATTTTTCCCATAGGCGGCAATAGTAAAAGAGACGGCTGTAAAACTGCTGACAGGACATCTTCAGCCATAAACACGGTCAATAACTGATCTTTGTATTTTATATTTTTAAGACTTGGACTTTTGATCGGTCAAAAAGTGTTCAAAAGGCCAGAAAAGCCAGAGGAAAGTCGCTGTCTCTCTGATGACGTCACAGCTGCACACACGCACTCTCAAAGCGCGGTCATGCTGTGTCTCGAGAGCGAGGACGCCAACTAACTTTCTTAAGGCTGTATGGAGCAAAATTGTTCTGAAAGTTGGGAAAACGACCTTTTGACATAGAGTGACTTAACACATGTATTCTCTCAGAGTTAACTATCACTCACTTGATCGTCGTGGTTTGTAAACGTATTTAGACTTTATATTTCAATTAAATCCACGTCCACGTATCTTGACTGTACTTACATTAGACTGCTGTGTATTGGATAATATACAATGAAATAAAGAATTAAATAAGATACATTTTTACTAACACGATGGTCGTACATTCCAAGTATATTCAGTTTAAAGAAAGTTTAAAAAACGTGCCCGACTAACTGTAGCTAATGTGTAGAATATGTGTCAGGGGATCACGGAGTTGTGTTAGGTAGATGGATCTTTATTCGGAATATATGTAAGTGTATTAATTGTTTTATAAATAATACATTCAGATAATGTAAGTTTTAGACTGTAAAAATAATAATAAAAGAGAGACTTTATAAAACGAAAAACGTTACTTGAATAAATTGATAAAGTACAATAAAGATCAATAACAACACAATTGTCATGTTCCAGTTGATTAAATAAGATTTTTAATTTAAGATTTTTTCTCTCTACAGAGATTGGAGGTAAAGCAGCATCACTCCAGGGAAAAGAGTGAACATGGCTGAATGTGTCCTGCAGCTGTGGAGGATGGTTTAATAAACAAGTTTCATTGATGACAGTATGGTGGTCATTCTGATTTATCTAATGTATTTGTCATATTTTATGTATCACTCATGTATTACACCATTAACTCTATTCAAACAAGATAATCTTAATAAAATACAAACTTTTTTGGCCTACCTAGAAGATTGGCATTTTTTTCTGAGAATAATTCATTAAAAATTAACGTGAATAACATTTTTTAAGTAAGACTCAAAAACATTTTTCAAAACATTTCATTATATTGTGTTTTTATTTTGATTTCTTACATTTTTTATGCCATTCATATTTTATAGAAAATAAAATATAACAAATACAACCCTTACCCCATAACATTATATATAAAATATAACTGTTTCAGATAACATTCTATCTTAAAAATTTAAGGCTGGGAACAAACATGGAACAGGTTTTCATATTTAACATGAGTATTAAAAGTGAACATCTTAACTGAAGTTATCATTAGAAATGGACAAATCAAACCAAACTAACCATTTATGTGAGTGTGTGTGGCTTAGAGGTCTTGGATAATTTACTCCTAATGTTATTAATGATAATTATGTATTTGTTTATTTCATAACCTATATTTTAGGTCACATTACTTCACTTTTAGTTCAGTAGTTCCATCACACTGTTCACTCCCAACGCTGTCTGTGTTTGAATAAAATACATTTTTTAGAACTTTTATTACAAATGTAGTATTTTGATTTGTTCAGATAAAATATGAGTGATATTCCTGAAACATCACTATCGTTGACAGTTTTACTGACATATACTGTTGTCTACATATTTTTTTGAGTGTTTCATGACAGTGACACCATTTTGAATCCCAGACAGAAAATAGACACCAGGACAATATTGCCTAATAATAAATACATAACTAAATACATAAATATAATTGTGACCCACATACAGTATTCATTAGAACAAGCAATTTGATTATTCAAGAAATTGAAAGAAAAACCTCTTGTGTACCAATTTGATTCTTCTCATAAAAGTTTAATAAAATTGATAAATCTTAATATTGTTTTTTACTTTTACTGCTTAAAATCTTTTCCACATCTTCCTAATTAACCACAGATATCTAGTTTTTAAATTTTTTTTCTGTATTTAATGTTTTATCTTTTTGCCATAAGCTCTCTGATGATCAAGAAAACACACAGACAGAGCCAGTTTGATACCTGATGACTTGAACTTTGCCCCAAGGGTTAACAAAGTAGATAAAAACCTATAAAGAAACAGAACATTATTAGAGAAGCTAGTCTTAATCTGGGTCTCATCCCCGGGATCCATCCATGGTTCATCTAAAGACTATCAGATTGCCTATCAGGAAAATAAAAAGAGAAAATGAATAGGTAGCACAAGGAATTTATGCATTAAGAACAGTATAACATTTACAGCGAAAGCCTCATTAATATGTCCATGAAAAAAGGTAATACCTTTGAATCATCATTTAAAGTTAATCTGATAAGCAGTCATCTCTCAAATATGGGATTAATAGAATGAACAAATTACTCTGATTTATTTGGCTGATGGACTGCTAAAGTCCACGACAGTTTTTCTGTTGTTTAATCCCATGATTTTAGAATAGTCAGCTATAGTAAGTCATCAAATAAAAATCACTCGTCTTAAACTCTTATTATGAAGACTTATTACGTATATAATGTCATTATATTACATCGTAGTCGGATCATGTGCCCTAAAACTCATTATTTGAGTTTGTACACCTCTCATACTGTAAATTTCACCCGTGGTAGATTTTTATCGTGGCCGCGCGTCATTTCATTAAGACCGCGCTTCGCTCGTTCCCATTGACGTGAAGCATTATGGGAGATGACTTTACTGCGCCTGCTCTATGGGCCCAATGATCAGGAAGTAAACCCGGAAGCCAGAAACTTTTTCGGCGTATGCGCTGGGTGAGCAACTCCCATAGAAATGAACGGGCGCCATGTTTCCGTCCGGCATCCAGTTAAAATAATACATCCATGGTTACTCGGCAGACGGCCGAAGCTGTTGTTGTTCCTGGTATGCGTGCGCAGCCTTCATGTGAAAGGGTACTGCACATGCGGTGACGTCAGCATTTCACCCTGAAACGCTCTGATACGGGTTTACACGGAGCTAAATGGAAAGTGTATTCAAAACTTTTCACTCTGGAGCCCGTTTTTTAAAAGTTTCCGTTTTTTAGACAAAACACAACACGTTTCCATCTAAACCCAAGGCCAAAACGCAACAATAGCTTATTGGATTTGACCGTTTTCGGCACCATGTAAACGCAGCCTCAGTCCAGCAGTGAGATGAGTCTCCTACTGCTACTGCTTCTCTGTCCCTCCAGGATGTTGTGGAGGGGATGGTCACTGTTGTTCAGGATGTCCTGCACTGTGATGCATCTCCACCACAGTCCACAGTAAGTCCAAGCTCCTGCCAAGCACAGAGCCAGCCTTCCTCAGCAGCCTGTCCAGCCTGCTGGTGTCAGACTGTCCACCCGCAGACTGCAGCACAGACCAGAACCCTGGAGACCACTGACTGAACATATGACCAGAGCCTCCTGAGGCAGAAGAGCTGGCTGGCTCAGGTCAGGTACAAGGCATCTGTGTTCTCGGACCGATCCAGCTCGTTATGAAGGTGCACACCAGAGTACTTATGTGTTTGCATGCCTTCAGTGACCTGCTCTCTGACTGTGACTGGCTTGAGCAGGTAGACATCTTAAGATCTATAACCTTGGTTTTGGAGGTGTTCAGCAGTTGTTAGCGCTCCAGTCACTGAAGGCCCTCACTAGGTCCTGTACCCCTCTTTCTGCCCATTCTTGATACATGCCTCATTAGCTGTGTCATCAGACTACTTGTGAATGTGCCAGGACTCAGACCTGTGCTTAGATTCCAGTGCACTGGGTAAACAAAAATGCAGCCATAACTGTTTCTGTGACAGCGGTGAACAACACTGGGGCTCCTCAAGGGACATAGTTCCCCACCCTGAAGAATTGCAGCCACCCTGTGAGGAAGTCTGTGATCTGGGAAGTGAAGGAGTGACCTCGACTGGGTGCCCAACCATGGGTAACAGACCCAGACATAGGGTAACCATGACAGTTTCAATTTTTAACTCTTTTTGCTTTCAAGGTCTCTGCTGCAGTCACATGACTGAAAAGCTTAGGTGTTTCCAGACGGTTTTTGGGGGTGCTCAATGTAATCAGAGCACCCCTGAGATTTTCTGTTTTAATATCTCATGTTACAATGTGGACAGTGCCAGAACATGTGAGTGGAGTGAAGCAAAGAAATTTTCTTGCACTGGCTGGTCCACTCAGAGGGGATGCACACCGCTTCACTAATTATCCCTCCACCTTTCACTCAAATTGCCAGAGCGAAAATGGGGGCAAGAAGGAGCAAAAGAAAAGATGATGCTCCAGTTTTTTTGGAAAAAAAATGCTCAGCGCTCTGGGCAAAGTCCTACCCCTATCTACCTCCTTGACTTAACCTACTTGCCAAACAATGACAATGTTAAGTGCTGTCTTGCTCTGTATTTGTTTGTGATTGTCCATTGTTATGTTTGTGTTCTGTGTGATGGTGTGCTTTGGCAACATGATATGGAAGGCTGTGGAAACAAATTTCCCTTTTTCTGGGACAATAAAGGTTCATCTATCTATCTATCATGCCCCCCTCTCGCTCTGCTCACTTGACACCTGTGGCTTATAAGACAATTGTCTAGATACGTACCCTTTCTTTTCTCTCTAAATGTAGTGGGCTTATATTCAGGTGTGCTCAATAGTCCACAGATTATGGTAAATGTTTGAAACATATTTAAACAACAAAAATACAGCAGCAACCTCCAGCCTTTGCCTTGAAATTGGTTTGATCCATCCCATCCCTCCAACTCTTTCCTTCGGGAGCGCAGCATCAATGGCTCAATCCCAAGAGACACACTCGCAGTGTGTGTGAGACACAGTCTATGGGGAGATCATGTAAAAAAACAGACTGAAATCAGCTAGACAAACAAACACATTTAGAAAAAACAAAACATAGCCTATATGAAAAAAACAAAGGCTTTGGATAATAGCTTGTTTGCTAATGGGAGCTTGAAAAGTTATTTTCTAGCGCAACTTCACTTGTTGTGTGTGTGTGCTTGCACGTGTGTATGTGTATGTGTTTGTGTGCAAGCTGAACTTAAGCTTCCCTTGGCTGGTTGGCTGGCTAGCACTCTGGGTGCCAAATCTACTCCAAAGCTCTAATCCTAGAACCGCCTCTGCTGAAAGGTATCAGTGGTTAACGCACAGTCAAAGATTATTCTGACGGTTAAGCAGAGCCTTGAGTTGCACGGGGCAAATCTGGCCTGAAATCAGACCTAAAAATTGCTGGTTAGCCATTTGCGAAAGTTTAAATTGAAAAAAAAAACTTTGGTTTATTTCAAATGTTTCATAGAGCGAGCCTGTCATTAAATCTGCCCACACTTTCTCTGAACTACATACATTTCTTTGAACTGTACCTAAATAGAACTGTCATTATTCCTTCAAGCGCTCATAAAGACACATAATATAACACAGTCATAATGATTGTGGTGATGATGATGAAGGTGCATGAGTAGGTTCTTCTTCAGAATACTGGACCACATGTGTGCAGGTGTGTGTCAGAGCGCTGCTGCACTGTTACTCTGTAACTATCAGCAGTCTGCAGAGGGTCTAGTTACATCATCTCTGAACATTGGCCAAAGTCTCTGAATGCTGGGAAATACACAAGGAAACACCCCCTCCATCACCCATCCCTTCACATATACACACCCATCTCTCCACCTCTCCCCACTCACCCCTGGATGTCCCTGCTGACCTGCAGCAGAGCAGTCCGTTTTATTTAAAAGAAAAAAAAAGAAAAAAGTTGTCATCACATAATAAACATATGAGGGAATCAGCCCAGCATGTAAAGCAGAGGGGTGGGGGCACACACACATAAACACAAAGCAGTGACCTACATCCACAGTAACACTGCACCATTGTGGAGCAGCTCCCTGAGGACTCATTAGGAACATTTATGCTCGCACGCTGATATTTAACAATTTGTTTACATAATGCTGCTTATGAGACTGTTAACTCTCAATCTGTCCCCTACACACTAAAATGCTCCAGAAGGGCTTATTTACACAAAATCCTACAGGTCCAGTGCAAGGTTTGTTTCATTTAAAAAAATATGTGAGGTAATGTCTGCACCCTTTTCTTGATCATGTCTGAAAGAAAAAAAAAACATGTTAAACATGCAAATACACATGTGGCTGTACTTTTCTGTATTCAATCTAAGGGCAAGGTCATTCTGGGCAAAATCCTTATAAAATCTAGACATTAATCTTCCATCCATGACATGCAAAGCTTAAGATTTGAAGCAAAAGAGGCTGCAACTTCTCTGCTTTTTTCTGTTTAACATAGTAAATTATTTATTGTGCATCATTTTTGCAAGCTAAGCTACCAACAGTGAGTTGTGAGCCCAGTTTATACTGCCAATTCAAGGTGTAATATTTACCATCGCCAATGTTTGTTGTCTGTTTGTTTGTTTGTTAGCACAATTACGGATGGATTTTACTGAAAGTTTCAAGAGATGTTGCTAATGGTCCAGCTTGATTGTGATCTAGATAACTGCTATTAGCGAACAATCTTTTTTGCTTGATAACTTTCTAATAAAATATCAACGTGGTTCTGAGTTCTAGGTGTGGGTTTTCAGGGTCATAAATCATGATCATCATTATGATGGTAGATTTATCATGGAATTACTGCTTATACAGTCCTACTCATCATTATTGGCACCCATGAAGCTTAAGTACACTACAAACAGTTTCTTTACAAACCTCTCTAACTTTGCTCTGCATCACTTTATCAGACTCAAACTTTGCAGAAGTAATGTTCAGATATTAAGGTTTGTAAATTATACTTCATTAGCTACTACGATCATGCAGTCATATTTAAAATAGGCAGTTCAAGTGCCACCTCTTGAAAGCTTACAAGGAAAAGAACACCCTACCAACAATTAAGCCTGGTGGAGTTTCCATAATGGTTTGGGGCTGCTTTGCCGCATCGGGCCCTGGAGGCCTTGACCGTATCACAGGACTCATGAAATCAGATAATTATCAAAAAATTCAGGAGAGTAATGTCCTACCCAGTGTAAGAACACTTTGTTTGAGTCAAAGATTTTGGGCCCTCCAGCAAGACAAAGATCCAAAACACACATCCAAAAGCACACAGGAATGGTTGAAAAGGAAAAAAATGGCCAGTTTTAAAATGGCCAGTCCTGATCTCAATCCGATTGAAAATCTTTGGTACGGCTGAAATCTGCCATTGGGGAAAAGAAACCTGCAAATGTTCAAGAGCTATACAATTTGCATAGGAAGAGTGGGAGAAAATACCAGCTGAGAAGTGCCAGAAGCTTAAAGATGGCTACAAGAAACATTTGGAGGCTGTCATCAGTGCCAAAGGGTGTGCAACAAAATACTAAAGAGGGGTGCCATTATTGCTACACATGCTTTTTTCAGTTCCCTCTTTGATATTACAATATTTAACTTGTAAAGATGATTTTTTTTGTTAAAATTTTTTGGACCTTCAATTAAAAGATCCCGATGACATCAATTTGGTACATTTCAATTTATTTCTGAAGATATTGTTAAAGTAATGAAAATAATGAAGGGGTGCCAATAATACTGAGCAGGACTGTAGACGTAACGGCAATATGTGAGCTAACTTGACATAGGTTTGAGCTCTCTGAGTGCTTTTTAGTTACCTCTGTGATGTTTTTTCTGGAGGTAAAATGGAGAATAGGCTGACCCCCTCTTATACAGACATGTGCAAAATTGTTGGTCTCCTTCTGTTAAAGACAGAAAAACCCATAATGGTCTCTGAAATAACTTGCAACTGAAATATGTCTGTGGCAGATATATGGAGCTGTCCATCTGGCTTGTCAGATTAGTGACAGCCAGAGCTGGGCTCAAACCTGCATATTTCCAATTATTGAGCAAGTGGTTTCACAATCAGACTGCTCCAAAAAGCCCTGTTAGCCCTCCAAAGTTTAAGTTAAAGAAGAAGAACAATGACAATATCACACTCTGTAATTCTTATTATTGAGTGGGATTTGTTATATATTTTATTTCAGCATAAAAAAATAGCTTGCAGTGTTGGAACCACCTGATCAAATGTATGTGTCAGAGGTGCCACCAAACCAATGTCCTTTAAGAAGCATGAGGTTGGGGCTAGAAACGTTGGGTGTGCTGAGTTGTTTGTGCTCTGCTTATTCTCTTAAATGTTAAGTATGTGATGACCATAATGGGTAAACCACAAGAGCATGATCATCTACCATAGCAGAGTCAGACATTCTTGTTTCAGATGATGGATTCTCCTCTGAGTGTTTGTATGATGGACTTAGCCAGCTGTCCAACAACTGATGAGACAACATGTTGAAGATAGTTATCTGTTATGGTTTTGTAACTTACTCTACATTTATGGGAGATGAAGGATAAAGCATTCAAACAACCTTAGACGATAACAGAATATGAACAACAATAACAAAGGGACTTGTTCTCTCACCCTGATTCAAAAACACACTGTAATTTAATCAAAGCAAAGACATTTGGGTGGAATTTTAAGACAGTAAAGTTTATGATTGTATGATATTGCATATTATGATCATACTTAAAATACTTAAAGGCCAAACAAATATAATTAGTAAAAACCATAAAGACTTTCAGCAGCACACAACTGTATTCATCCTCACAATCATCTCTGTAATGGCAGCTGTAAGTAAGGATCTCTCTTTCTGTGTGTCCCCAAAGAGAAGCTGTAAATTAATAAAGGCAAGTCTAAACGTTTCATGTCTCTCATAAATACCGTAGTATCTGCAAAGACTTGTTTTTCTCTAAACTGCTCAGAAGGCATATAGAAGAGATGGAGAATGGGTCTTCTGTTGTTGTTTATTCACATTTGCTTGCCAGCTATCTAACATCTAAGGCAACAAAAAAATGAGATATGCAAGATTGTCGCGTGTATCCTTGGGCAACGCAAGTTGCCCCCACCTCTGCATGAGTGGTGTGTAAATGGGTAGGTAAGAGCGAGGAAGTGTTGTTGATACTGATGAACAACCAACATAGAAGCTCCAACCATCAGTGAGTGAATGTAAAAGTGACTGGGTGTGAGTGTCCAGTTGTGATCTGTGGTGTGAGCAACAGAGCAGTCAAAAAAGCTAGAGAGTACAAGTTTGAGTGTAAGGATTCATCCCTGCAGTCAGGTCTCTCTCTGCCGGCTGTGGGTGTGGTTACATCCCTCACTTCAGCTCCCTTACCACACACCTGCTGAAAATCACCAACCACACTCCCTACTTAAAGCCGGGCATCTACTGTGCGATTTTTGGCCCTTTTTGACACAATTGTTCACCAGTGGGACTATTTTGGGTAGCGGGCCGAGTTTTGGCTCCATCGTGCGTCTCACGTTGTCTCATATACACGAGGTAAGGAGAACCGATCAACACCTCACGACCACCTCCCGATCCATCGGATGAAAATGAAACCTGTTAGAAATCCTGGTCGCCCCTTGACAAGCTATGTCACACTACACATGCGCAAGCATAGATACGGAAGAGAAAACAAGTGCACAAGATGGAGCAGCATTGCATCACAGTGGACCTGGACCAAAGCAATGGAGGGACGACTTGTTGAGCTGTGGCAGGCACAGTGGAGCCTATTCGGGCAAAGCGTTCTTGTGATTTAATCACTCGCATCTGTGAACATTTGACCACTTCCTACTTCTTATTCTACGACTACTTTTTACATTGCATTTCCAGATACAAGAGTCGGAGGTGTCGTACATGGACGTACAGTGTGAGCAGTTTGATCGCCTCCGAGCATCGGGTCCTATAGTCTGAGAAGAAGAATTGTGAGCTGTGAACTGCTAACCCCTGCGATTCACTCGTACAGTATGAGCAGCAGCTGAACACCGGGATCGAAAAAGTTGTACTGTGGATGCCCGGCTTAAGCTGCCTGGAATTACTTTCTCCTCGCTGGTGGATTGCCTCTCTTGAGTGGTCTGTTGGCTGTATCTCCTCTCAACACTTTTGGCTCTCAGCCTTATTTTCTCCTTGTTGGAGCTTACTATTTTGATTGTGTGTTTTGTTTGAACCGTAAGACACTGACCTCTATTTTCTGCTCCCTCTCTTCACAGTGATCTCCTGGAGCTTCCACCCCGCCACTGTTGCAAATATTCACTTTTATCACTGTTACCCTCCACGTGCACAGGACTCCCTCTTCCCCTTTGTGATTTTGGAGCTGTCAAAATCAAATCTGTAAAACTGTTTTGTTTTTTTTGTCTGTTTCTGGCTTCAGCTTTGGGTCCAACATTCTTTATTAAGGATTGCATCCTGGCATTGAGTCCATTAACCATCTTCAGATTTTGAAGAATAGTGTTGCTGACCACTGCATCTAAAGCCTCAATAGATGCCCCCTTATTTAAAATGCTTAAACAGCATGTCTTTAGACCCCAGTCTGCACTGAAATCTTTCCGGAGCAGACACCTTGCTGATGCAGTGGTTGAACAAAGTCATTAAAGTAAAGCAGCACTGATCTTTCATTTAGTTTGAGTTTGGAACATTTCATTTTTTATTTATTGGTTTAAGTGACTTCATTTAATCAAAAAGTCAATCTTAAAGGTTAATCATGTATGATCTGCCCCTCTGTTATGAAACATTGATAAACAAAGTAGATAATAGAACACAAAATGCTAAATGAAATAGCGAATGAAAATAATCATAGTCATGCAATCCTCCATGAATTTGGCTCTAACTTTCAGCATTTTCTCTTTTTACTTTAAATCAGTAATTCATATTTTCTTACAGTTAGAAAGAAAAAAACAATTTCATACATGTCATTTGTACTTAAATTTACCACAGAGCTTTGTTATGTTTCTGTGCATGCTTGTGGGTGCAGCTGGTTGATACATCTAATTGGTCTCCACAATTACAGTACACAAAAAGTGGTGCTGTTCTAGCATGAGGAAGAATGGGAAGACTCAAAGCAGTCCATAGAACTTTCCATATAATGAAGACCAATTTTAATAATAATAAAATTCAAAAAATTTGTCAGTCAATCATTCTTTTTATGTGCTTTGCAAAATTAAAAATATGGTATCTCAAGACAAAAGAGTAGACCTAAGGATGTCAGAAAAGGTTACTATTGCAAAAAAAAAAAAAGCCTCTGTTCAGCAGGAGAAGCAGTCTGGATCTGTTAACCTTACTGCTGAAAACTGACATTTGTTGATGTGTATAGTTTACTGACATTTTGGTTAACACGTTATGATAGTTGTGAAAACTGAACTGACTGAAGCTAATAATGGGATTATAAAAGCTGATATGGGTACTGGAGTTAGCAACCATGACCGTGCCTTGCTCAGTCTACTGAACAACTAACCGAAAACTACCCACAGCTTCAAACTGCAGCTTCAAAACTAAAATAAATTCTAAAATGCCTAATGTTGTCAGCAGGACAAGTAAGTTGCATTAAGAAAAACAAGTTTATCAGGGACATCGCCCTCAGAGCCTCAAAGCAGGAAGCACACAGAGACATTTTCCTCTTTCCTTCAAAAACATTTCCAAAGCAGGTCTCTCATTTTGTGTGAGATTAGCATGATTAAAAATGGAGAGGATTAAGGAAGATTCATCCAAAGTGTCTGCTGCAGTGAGCTACAGGGCTTTAAAATGTTTGATTAATGAAACATGAATCACAGGCAGGTCCCGCCGCTGCCGCTAGCATAGCTAATACTTGGAGTTTGGCTTGACACCATTACTCAGCAGGAGTCTGGCTCACATCGGGCCTCATGGGGGCAGCTTTCTTTTCTGCTGTTCTCTGTGAGAAATGTACATGGATCAGCTTATCGGCCCACCTGTGCCAGAAAATAAGAGGCTGTAATGACTCAGCAGCCTAATGTGAATGTGGAAGACACAAAAAGTACAATATCACCAAACAAATGTTACAAATCAACAAAAATGGTCATACAATTTGGCAAAAATGCTACCAATACTTGAAAATGTATGTGGGACAGACTTAAGGTCACTGACTTTGTACAACCTAAAAATGACTTAGTGTCAGTTTCAGTTTTCTGACAAAGTAAGAGATGAAAAAGATTCTTTCATCATTTGGTAATTCATGTTGTCAGCAAATTTGGGAAAATTTATGAGAATTTTTCAAGACACATTAATTCTAATATAAATTTTGGTCTGACCTGATGGTGGTGCCAGAGGTCATGTCAACTCACTGGTTTCATGATCAAGGGTTTATTTATGTATTCAATAAAGACATTTCCTGAGACATGAAAACCATGGCCAACAATTTTATGTAAACCATTTTCGAAGGGAAATATATCTGGGGTCATATTAACCCCAAGGGTAAAATGTGTAAGTAAAATTTGAGGATGATAGGAGGGTTAAAGGGAAGAATAGCTCTAAAGAGTCATTATTGATACCTGCTAACATCCAGACATGCCTCAGATTAGTCAGGGGGGGCACAAATATTTGACTGTTGATGGCTTGAAGAAGGAACTCTGGATTGACAAGTCCAAATCTGACCTCTTTGGTCAGCACTGTTGTGTTTATGTCCACAGGAAAGCTGGAGAACTTAATGCCAGGTATTGCTGTGCTCAAGACCACTCTATCCGAGACCAAGACTTGCCCGAGACCAGAATGCACCGAGACCAAGACTTTTGGAAGTCGAGACCGAGACAAGACCAAGCTCATCAAAATCAGTTTTAAAAACCATGACAATGTTGAACAGTTAAGTGGGGGTGTCACTAAGTCACAACAATGGGAAAGTTGCAGTCATCACAGGGGGAAATAACACATGAATTGAAGCTTTTTCTGGTTTACCAAGTGCTCCTCCTTATTCACATTAATGAAGTTGAAGAACAGCAGATCAGTGCTGGTCCTGATCGATCTTGATTGAAAATTCTGATTCCGGCCAGTCCGAGACCAAGACAAGACCGAGTAAAAATGCTCTTGAGTCTCAGACAAGACCAAGACCTTCAAAATGCAGTCTCAAGACCAGTCTCGAGACCAAGACCAGTCTTAAGTAACACAACACTAGTACCAGGCACAACCCCAGTGAAACAGAGCGGAGATACCACCATGGTTTGAGGTCCCATTTGTGGGAGCATCGTGAGTTAACAAGTGGAAATTGACTGTATCATGAACAGGAACGTCTAACACAACATCTTAGTGCATCTGGGGATCACTTCTAGACTGAATCTGATTGGTTGTGGGTTCATATACCAACGAGACAATGACCCCATTCTTACCTCAAAGCTGTGCAGAGACTATCTGACCAGAAAAAGGAGTTTGGAGAACTGGAGCCGTCTGTATTTGAATCACATTGTGGAAAGTCACCACATATATGCATGCTCTGATTGGTTAACTTGTCCATATTTGGCCAGAGCCAATGGGCTTAAACTGTAGGCAAAACAATGATTTGACATGACATTGGTGGGTCTGTTCTAGGATGAGCTGTTATGTGCAGCTACTGGCGCTGTTTGTCTTGTTCATAGGAGATCTCTGTCACGCAGAGACATGCAAAATTCAATAGTGGACATGTCATACTCAAAAAAGCAGAAGTGAGGGTGGACATCAGACTAACATTAAAAAAAAAAATGTCAGAGTGCTCCTGGGATATCACCTGTAGAATCACAGGATGGGCACGAAGCCGAAAGACTTTCACCTTCCAAATGTAATCAGTCCATCCTTCAATCAGAGGGGACATTTGGAGAAAATCCCCCTCAAGTTCTCGTGACATACATGAATAGTCTTGACAGATAGATGGACAGGAAGACACATGTATAGATGAACAAACAAACAAACAAAGCTCCTTCCTCCCTTTTTCCTGCCAACGTGGAGGCATGAAAAGCGTGTTTCATAATGTTCGGCCTGTTTCTGTCACTTCATGTGTGAATGCCTCCACTGGCCGTGTGCCTGCTGCAGCCTAGAGCAGGATGAGCTGAATTTAGCTGTGAAAATAGCCACAAAACATTTTGGGTTCACCTTCAAAGAGGTCACTGCACAAGGTTTTGGCTTCTCTGCTTGCACTGCTGCAACAAATCCAGACGAGGGCTTTAAGCCACGCGCTAAATCCTGTGTGTTCAGTGTTTCCCCTCCAATGGGGTAGGCAGGGCCAGGCTGGCTGACTCAGAGCACATTTATCCAAGGTGAACGACATCAACACTGCTGTAATGACTTATATTCTGTCCACAGCGGCTGAATGTGCAGTCACAGCGTCTGGCATGTCAGAGGCCAAAACATTCCTCTTTTCTCTCTCTCTCTCTCAGCCTTAACGAGAGTGGTGAAGTCACAGGACGTTAATTTTCCCCACACGTCTCTCTCAACGCTGCAATTTAAGACACGTCTCAGAGCGAGAGGTGAAGTTCAATCGAGACGCAGCAGATTGTTTTTGTTGGAGCAAGCTCGGCCTCACACTCTCATCAGCCATGGAAATGATGTCCGCTCCTCTGCGCAGGTTTCTCCAGCACAGAGACGGTTTAGGTGCCAAGAGCAACATGACCCTTGTGGGTTCCACTTGGGGGGGAGAGAATGGTATTATTTGTGTATACAAGAGGGGAGCGCTGGTTAATTGCAAACGCGGCCCTAATCAGAATGTGAGCATAGAGAAATTCATCATGCTCACTCGGGACAGTGGGCTGGAAAAGTTGAGCCAAAATTCAGGGGGACTTGTTTTTGAGTCAGGTGTGGGAGGGGGAACAGACTAATACAGTGAAACATGGACGCCAGCTACATAAGAATCCTGCTCATAATAAACACTCAGAAGGGGATTCTTTAGACTTAACTTCTCAAAAGCAGAGAGCTAAAGAGATGACCTGTTTGTGTAAACCCACATAAACGTTTGCATCTCCAGGATCCTGCTGACAAATGCATGGACAGTTTCTGGATTATGGTTGGGTTATCTCATTAGTTCATCAAGATGATCTCATTAAATGAACACATATCCATCAAGTCTTCTCATAACTGGTAAATATAAAGGCTAAATAAAGAACATGAAGGACCAGAAAACATCCACAAACATCCTCACTGAGTTTACACATTTGGTGCGAGGACTTTACAATGCCCTGACAAATTGTTGTCCTGCAATGATGGCCGGACGCTAGATAGTTGTGGGCCAGATTCTTGACCTCTTCTTACCCTCCTGAAACCCCACACCAACATTCAGAGAGGCATAACCCAATTCAAGGCTTGTTATGACTATTTGTTATTTTTTTAAGTGAGGCATCCATACAATTGCTTGACTGCTCCCAAGACATTGACCTTGCAGAGCTGCTAGCTCCACCTAATCAATGGTAGGGAGTAGCAAAGATGCTAATAGCTTCAGTAGCAATTTCACCAGGTTCTAGCCACATGTGTTCATTACATAAATAATAACAACACTACAAACTACTAATAACAACACTACAAACTTCTCTATTGGCCATTTTCCACTAGCACGCCTTGGCCCTACTCTACTTGGCCCTGCTCGATTTGCAACGTGTTTCCACTAGCCTGGTACCTCCTAAAACAAGCTAGTTTTAGTACCTACTCCACTCTGGTTCTAAGCAAGCTGAGTCGATGCTAAAAGATGACGTCACCAACTGCCGGCTACTGATTGGTCAGACAATGTCGTTGTCGATGAGTCATGAGCGCAACAACCTAGCATGCTAGCGGTAGCTACCATTAGCTTACCCTCATATGTCTTTTCTTTGCAGCTTCATTGTGTTGTAAAGCTTCCAAAACTCTCCTGGGTTTCTCAAGGGGTATTTCTTCTTGCCACCTGCATCCTTCTTCTGCTTTCCTTTTTTACTCGGTTTGTGACAAAAAGACACAGACTGCTGTGTCGCGCTCAAAGTAAATGTATCGTTGACTGTTGCAGTTGATAGAAATCAAAAGTTCCTAGGGTTAACCTTTGAAATTTGATGAAAAATGCTCGGGGTCATTTTTTGACCCCACATATGGAAAAGTGTGGCACTATACAATAAGATACAAATCCAAATGTCCTCATGGCACAGACAATTTATTTGATGAAAACATGGAAGATTAAGTAATAAAACATTTATATTACAAAGATATTGCAGAAAAACAACCCCTTAAGGTATTTTTTGACCCCACATCTCCATTTAAAGGTGCTTACACACCGCACGCTACTTGTACAGCCGCGATGGGGTGGGGCTAACCCTCCCGCGATGCGTTTGCTGCGTACAAGATGACCACTTCACTCGTCACGAGATGTCAAAGTTAAAAAAAGTTGATCTTTTCAGGCGATGTCGTGTGTGGCCGTGCATCAACAGCCAATCAGCGGCGTGTGCACGTGTGACGGTACTATGACAGACAGTTATTCATCCAGACTACAGAGTAACAATCCATGTCCATGTGGGAAACATTAGTCAGTATGGACATTAGTTCTGCCTAGACGGACCACGGCAAACTCACAAATAATGCTGCTGTAGGGGATCAGCTGCAGTGTTTTGTGGTTGATAAGTGAATGAAAAGGATACAGCTGGAATAATGTCCGCTTATACATCCTGTTATATTGTTGAGGAAATTTTGATCTGCCTATGGAGAGTCAAAAAACAAGACTGAAATGTTAGCAATGCACCAAGTTTTTATTCTCATGAGAAGGAAACAATACAAAGAAAGCACACGGCAGAGAGCAGTTCAGAGTATTGTCTCACTGACACCAATATGACTCTGCCTTATATACCATCTAAAGGCGGCCTCTGGCTTTGGGAGAAGGAGACAAAACATCACAGAACTCCTTATCAGCTGTAAATTGGGGTACAATAAAACAGATGGAGATTCTCCACAGGAGATTACTTTGATGTGTAACCTCCAGTGTTATTCCAGATGTCCTCCTCACCAGAGGGGGATTTTTACAGTGGAGGTGAAACAGGAGAGGTCATCAGGTCATTCACACAGCAGTACAGTTGAAGTTACAAAATTGATAGGGTAAATAATGAATGTATGCAAAATTTCCACCACAATATGATATATGATATGATCACAGTGAAACTCAAGTGGATGTGACGTCACCAAGCGATGGCAACGGTGACCAAAATGACGTGACGATACGTCAGTGGGGGACGTGATTTTGGTAGCTGGGTCGCTTGCAGTGTGAACGCAGCATAAGGGTTAATGACTTCATTTGCCAATATCGAAAGTGTTCACTCCAGTATCTGCATTAAGAAGTACATTTGTCCCTTTAAAGTCAGACTGTTGATGAACAGGGACACCAAATTAAGAAACCTGACTGGGAAAGTAAAGGTAGACATAGCAAGCAATACAAATGTTTTTATGTTTTTCGATTGTACACAAAAAAATATGCTCCACCTGAAGTGTGTGATGGAGAGGTATCCCAGGTCCTTCCTTCCTGCAGCTGTTAGACTCGACAACAAAAACCTCTCCATTGTGCAATAAACCATATTTATATTTAAAATACCTCAAGTTTTCAATCTGTAAATATCAAGCATGAACATAACGACTCTAAACACCACTTACGTATATTTTTTACTTTTATTTTTTTATTTGTAAGTTGATTTTTTTATATGTCTTCTTTGTATCTTGCAGCTTTTGTTGTTAAAGGGTTAGTTCAGATTTTTGAACTGGGGTTGTATGAGGTTCAGGTCAAAAACAGAAATAATAGCCACAGGGACAGAAGTCAGCTCTGCTTCTGATGAAAATGGAGGAAACGTTGTTGCATATTAGAGGACCGGACAAATGCATGCTACCTGTTGATACAGTTGTGTACGTCTAAATGATTTAAAGTAATAATTTATGTAGTGTCCCACTGCTGCTCCCAGACTGACAAACGCGTTTGCTTGTGATACGAATACAACATATGATTGCATAAAAGTATCAAAAAATCTTTGCTATCATAAGAAAACAATAATTATGTAATTATGTTTATTTGTATTTTAAAGGCAGCCTTATTAAGAGAGGATGAACACACCAGTGACATGCAGCACAGTATTAAGTATTAGGTGACACAGAAAAGACATGTCAACTCCCTTCTGTCACTGCAGAAAATAAGATAAAGCTCTGTCCTGTAAAAACAAGGGTATAAAAGCACCAATTGTCCAGCTATTTCCCATAACATATTATATTTGAAAAAATGTTACTACTTTGCTCTTAACTGTAGATTCAAGTGCTTGAAATTTTCTCTATGATTTCTGAAGGTGCTGTGTTATTTTTGTCCATGAGCACTTGGGAATTGGAATTATATGCATGAATCACATGAATAGAGTTCATGTTTTTCATTTTTTTTTTTTTTTTTTTTTAATTGCTGCCTTAAGCCTTTAGATTGAAATGGCAGTAAAACTTTGGTACCAAACCTGATGCTACTGAAATGATTCTGGTTTAAGAACAGACCTAGTTTTGTTTTTACACATTTATAGGACATGAAGCAATTATTACTCCTCTGAGGCTCCTGTTTCCATCAGACAGAATAAATGTAAATCCAATAATCAAGGTTTTTTACACTGTGAGCTGGTTTCCTACCAATTCCTGAGGGGAACATCAAGCTCTTAAGCTGCTAAATGCTCCGCATTGTCAGAGAGTACAGGTGGTTTATCCCATTTCACTCCTCTGGAGGATTTGGAGCTTGCTTTGAGTGTGAATTGGTTTCTTTGCTTTCTAGCAAGATTAAATTTGCAGCCAAAATACTGTTGCAACTTTAAACCGTTTTTACCAGAAACATAGAAAATATAGCATAGGGAAAACTGAAGACTCTCAAAAACAAGTAATAATCCCAAAAATCTGAGGCTGCAAAGATGTCACATAAATATGAACATCTAGAACTTGTTGGAGCTTTAATGCCGAGTCAGACTGCACAGTCCTTTAGACTGTAAATATAAGCCCCATTCAGGCTGCTGTTTAAAATATTAACACCAATATAACATTTAATTTCTAATGTGGATTTTATGGGGAAGGCGAAGAGGGAAGAGTTGAATCCCCCTCTCTTCACATGTGATACATCATCAGAAGTGTTAGGCAGAATGACAAACTTGCTTCATTGTTACCCACTGAGTCTCACTGATATAAGGCTTCTGCTATGTGTATGCATGAAGCACACACTGTGTAAAATGATTAACAGACCAGAGCTTATATAGCATTTTTTTTAGTCTTTTTGACAACTCAAAGCAGCTTTCCACTGCAGGTCACATCTTCACACTCACTCAGTGATGGTTGAGTATCTATGAGTTATTAATTAGAATTAACTAACACATTCACAGTCTTTCATTTTCATCTACACACCACCCAATCAGTGGTGGGAGAAACTTCCAAACGCAAAATAAGACTGTGCCAAAGACATGTGCCATCGCCACTGAGATTTTAAAGTTCTAAATGAACTTTATAAATTATTTTTGATGAAAAAATTCAGCAATGATGCAGATTTTTTCTGCAGATTTCTGACTGACTGACTATTAAACATTAAAAAAATAAAATCAATCAATAAATACACTTGTACAGAATAACATCAGAACAAATGTTCAAGGGGTTATTTTCATTATTAAGAACAGTGCACCATCAGTTTTAGAAAAATTAATCTGTTGATCGTCCACATTTCGAGAAGAAGGTAAGATCTAATAATCTTCCACAGTGTTGCTGGCCTTCAGTGCTGGGAAAAGCTTGGAAAGCAGCGTCAGCATCGAGATGATCATGAGAAGACAGCAGCACAGTATGGATGAGATACAGAGACTGCTTAAGGCAGCAGCTCTCACTTCACAATGCCTGTGGTGTAACATGTTTCAGATGTCATGATGACTGTACACACTGTAAAGGTGTAACTAGACTGACTGTGAACAACGTGAAATGAGGAATCATCTTGACTTTAATATAGTTGGACATGCCTGTGGTTGTAGGCGTACTCATACAAAATATTAAATGTGAGTTGCATTACCATTCATAATCATTACGACATTTTAAAGTGAGATTCATGCCTTGAACCTTTAAGTTTTAAATGAAGAGGAAATAATGTGAATAAAGTGAGTCAAAGAGTAAAAATAGGCAGTCCAAGTATGAAGGCAAATATCAAAGGTCTCCATTCTCTTATCGGGGTGACCAGAATGAGAGCAGACAGAGTATTGTACTGATTTGACCTCTGCTGATGAAAACCACGTAAAGCTAACTGTGCCAAGAAACATCACTGCTGAGACACAGAGACCTCTGTGAAAGTTATCTCTCCGGCCTGTAATCCAATTATTCAAGTCAGTGCATCCACCGCAGGGATCACTGAGAATGTCAAACAGAGAGCTGGTGCATAATGAAAAGAAAAAATATTGACTATTTGTGGCGTTTGCAGCAGAGAAATACTTCAGCCTTCCTCGTACTGGAGCAGAGAAAGTTGCTGGCATCTTTCTTTCCACAAAAAACGCAAAGCAAGAAGCATCATGGCCTTGTTGACATGGGGACACGCACTCCTGTCAGCACTCCATCAATATTTATGTTAAGGGGCTGAGTCCGAGCAGGCTGCAGTCAGAGCAATCAAAAAGCAACGTGCTCCTGCATCTGGGCCCCGCTGCTGCAACAACACCACACCATCACACGCCCACACACACACCATCACACACACAAACACACACATACACTGAGAAGACATCCACGAAGGAGACGCAGGCCTGCACAAGTGCTCTCTGTTTAAAAATGTGTGAAAGAGCGCTGCCAGTCCACTTTATCACCACAATTATGATTCAGCATCTGTTCCTCTTAAGAGTGTGATCAGACGGCGTCGAGGGAGCGGCGGGACGACCGACCTCTGGAGACGAGCCGCAGATTGCTCTGAGGTGTCGGCATGCTGCCAAACTCATTCTGTCCTGTCCTCTCAGATCTTATCAAGGGCGGTGATAACAAAAGATAACGCTCGGCGCTCAGGGCTGAGTGAGGCACGGAGGGGGGGGGGGGTCTGTGTTCTTTGTAATGCTACATGTGTGTTAACGGCTCACCCTGTTATCGATAAATCAGGGACTCTGACAATTCCAGTGATGAAGACATCTTAACAGCTTGAATGTACACTTCTGTTTAACTGTTGTTAAAAAGAAGCTAAATTAGCCAATCACATGTCAGCAACTTACTGCTCTCAGTAATGCAGACATGGTAGAGACGACCTGCTGAAGCTCAAACTGAGTATAAGAATTAAGAAGAAGGTGAACTAAGAGACTTTAAACGGGCTCTTTGTGTTTCATGCACTGCAGATATACAGAAATTGTCCTGAACTTCCATCTCCAGGGTTTACAAAGAACATCTTCACCATCGATCTGTTTTAATTAACATGATGATAAGTACAGTGAACTCCAAAGTCATCTGATCTCAATCCAATGGAGCACTTTTGGGATGTGCTTGAACAGGAGATTCTCATCATGGGGGTGCAGATGATAAAGCTGCAGCAACTGTGTGATGTTGTCATGGAGATCTGGAGATGGAGTGTCTTGGAGGAATGTTTGTAGCACCTCGGGTAGTTCGTCTCTTTTTGGAGAGCCGGCTCTTCTGACTCAACTCCCAAAGAAGAGCCAGCTTTTTCAACTTCCGAACGGCTCTTGATCCAGGATCTTTTGAAGCCCTGTAATTTACCTTGACTTTGTAAAAATTAAGAGTTTGTGTGTAGAAAAACTTTTTAGTTTTGTGTTTTTTTTAAGAAAATCCTTATAATTGTCTAATTTGAGCATTTATTCTGTTCTAAAACCAATCTTATTGCCAATCTTATCACTCACTCCTATATCCTCACATGTGATTGTCCAGACGGCCGCTATGCCCGCCAATCAAAACAAAGTTCTACCGTGAACAGAGCTGGGGCTAAGCTCTCAGAGCCGATTCTTTTGAACATGACAAATCACTAATACCTTGTTAAATCGGTGATATGAAAATTTAAGGCAGGCCTGAAGGCTTAACGAGGCCCAGCCTGCTACAAGTAAAGATGACTGAATAAAGTACCAGCTGCATGTTAAAACAGGAAGAAGAAAAAACTGACAACTTGTGCACAAGGGAAAAACTATTTCAGCTTGTTAGCATGGTGCATCCCTTTTGTTGACACTATACAAGTATTTTGCTTACACTCAGAGGTCCACAGGTGAAGTAAAAGGACCCTTCTACCACACAGCGTGGAAGCCATTATAGAGTTGCCAGCTTTGTCACCATGGAGCTTTGAGTTTATTAAGAAAGAGCTGGAAAAAACATGGTTGAGGCTCACCTCAAAACAAAAAAGAGGCACATAATATCACTTTAGCAGCCCATCCTCCATGTATTGGCTGCTGACCCTTTACATTTTAAATATGTATCCTTTCTGACCAAAATCTTAATTTCACGAGTTAATCTTATTTAAAGTGGAAGGTAGGCCTGCTTTAGACATTAGATTGCTCTGCACATGCTCAAATGCTCTATTTCTGACTTGATGCTTCAAGCATTTCATAACATCAATGACTAGTGAATGTGTAAACTCTAATCAGAGTGCCTTTAGTCAGATTGACTGAAAAATACACATGCAGAAATCAATACAGTTTTATTTTCTCAGGATTCAAACACCAACACCTAATTATAAAAGCTGTGAAAATGAAGAGAACGTTTTCAACATTAACCTGAAAAAATGCTCCTTAAAAGAGACATATCATGCTGATGCATGATTTAATACTTACATATAATATAATAAATTTGAAAACAAGACCTTACACCCCCTTAATTTTCATAAAATGAGATATTGTATTTTTTATGATATCCTAGAACGAGATTTGATGCCTCTGAAAATAGGTCATTCCGAGATGTCCGCGAGATTTAAATCGTTGTGACGACACGAGGTACCTTTCTTTTTATTGGAGTAATCTGATAAAGCACTTCCTCTTCTGTGATGTCCGTTAGCCACAAAACCGTCACCGAGGAACACATTCATCCAGCAGCAGTATAAAGCTCCCTAGCTCACACTCCCTCATTACCAGCTCTGGCCAGTAGGGGGACTCAATACGCGGTCGCTGCTTTGAGCCTGCCGGAAAATACAGTAGAAGAAGAAGGACAGGCTGGTTCTACCCCAGATAGAACTGACCAATCAGAGCACAAAGGGCTGTGACATTGCAAGGTAACTGTAGGTCATCCTGAGATCCGAGTGTTTCAACGAGAGCTTGATAATGGCCTAAAGTGAGGATTTTGAGAACACTGTTGTGGGGCAATGAAGGAACTAAATGACTTGTACTGAGGGCAGAAATGCTTTACAGGCATCCTAGTCTGGCATAGTGAAAAAGAGAAACAAGCATGATATGTCTCCTTTAATAAAAAAAAATCTTCAAATACAATCTCTACAACTATTTTAACCATTGTGATGTAAAAACAACCACACAAAGATAAAGAGCAGATTCTGTGTCACTACAAGCCACCATGTTGGATTATGAAATCATGAATTTGTCACGACATGGGGATGTAACCCCACTCCTAAAGGATTTCTTAAGAGAGCAGCGCATGAGAATTTTTACACATTTCTGCAGATAACTACTTATGTACTAATAGGATTTTAAACACATTTTCAGGAAATGTTGGTCATAGCCAGGGGCAGCTGGTCCATAGTGGGCAATAGTGCATCGCCCTCCTTAAGCCATGTGAAAAAAGAGAGAGAAAAGTTTATTGTGCCCTGACTGTTCCTGTCTAAGTCCTAATATTATTGTTTAATGATGCTCGAACTGCACAGCACGAACCCAAGAGAGATGATTCAAAGTGATATAGGTGAGTGATTTATAGTTGGTTTGTCACTATTTTCGGATTACAAAGTGTACAAGTTTTTTTTTCTTATATATACATATATATCTATATATATCTATATATATCTATATATAAATATATATATATATATATATATATATATATATATATATATATATATATATATATATATATATATATATATATATATATATATATATATACACACACATATATATTTATACATATATATATATGTGTATATATATATATATATACATATATATATATATATACATATATATATATATATATATATATATAAATATTTATTTATTTTGTTTAATTTATTTATTTATTTTTTCTTGTACAATACAACAGAAACTTTACATGTCTCACACACATGTTTACACACTTACACACACAAACATACACACTACATAAACTGGAGTAAGCCGGTACCATGAGACAGGCAGTAAGCCCCAGTCCAGCTCTATGCCAAGCAGGCCAGGGGCCCAGTCCCAACCCATCAGTACCAGGAAGAAGACGGACAATGCAGAATACAGATACACAACATGTTCACAAGTGAATGCTACAGAACTGAAAAATCTTTGTTTGGGAAAAAAACAACCGCACACACCAAGATCTGATAGGAGCACCAATTCAAATAGCAGCACATAACTTGTGATGATATTGATAATTTCATGATTTGACAATTACAAATAATTCATTTTGACCCAGGGACGAGCTTCTGGCACTTAGAATGCAACTAAGAGAGATGATAGACAGATATATGTATGCGTGTGAAATT